>CALSFV010000002.1:1200000-1800000 GCA_943737045.1 Parapristionchus giblindavisi | reverse complement strand
ACCGTTCAAGAAATCAACAAATTGTGTTTATGTGAAGTTCTGTCTTCCAAATCCAATCTTCCCCAGATCATTTATTTATTTATTGTTAAATAAATAAATAAATAATATATTTGTTATTTGTTTCTTCTCTTTCATTCGTGCTGAGCGGTCGAAATGTCTTTCGCTCCGTAATTAGTGGATAGAGTTGAAGCCCGGCGACAGTCTACGCAACAAGACGGCCGTATCTCCACTTGTTGCAAGTCTCTACTAGTTCGTCTTTCCCATGGTACTCGGATTCGCTGTGTTCGTTTTGGTCGTGTTCAATCTCGGATTGTGAGTTATCTTCTCAAGTGCTTCCCAACCGAACGATGCACTGGACCGACGTCTTTGGCGTAAGAAGACTAGTCATTCCTGACCTCGTATAACGTGATAAGAAGTACTGAATACCATCCCGTACTTTATTCCTGTTTTATTCCTGTATAAGAATACCATTCTTATACAGGAATAAAATTATTTGATTTTATTTGATTTGTTTCTTCATTGGACTAACCTTATACAGGGTGCGGCATAATTACGGAGACAAGATCTTTGATCTCCCCAGATCACATGTGTTGATCAAATCGGTTCATCATATAACATTTTATCAACAAGTATCATACCAACAATAATCCGTGTTTACTTCTCAATTCTGTAATTACTGGAAAATCTGTGTACAGTTATAGTGGATAATATACGATGATTATGAAGAACTCTGCTTAAACGTTGATCAAATTGAACTATTATAGATTATATTACGAGACGAAATATCTAGAAAAATATAATTCAAAAAACATAATGACGCACTCACAGAAAAACCCTTACAATCTAGGGTTTGTTGCCCTAACTCATGTACCCCTGTGCACCAAACACTCACCTGTAAGGGTTTCGAAATCCTTGCATGTTAGGCTTTCATACCCTTGCATGCTAGGGTTTGAAACCCTTACCTAGTTATCTGGAAAAGAGTTACTGAATAGTATTAAAGTTGCAAAAGACTTGTCAGAGAGGGAATCGAACTGGCGAGAGCGCATCCTACGGCATATTAGGCAATCGCACTACCCACTGCGCTATCCGGACATGTTGGTGAACCGCGCAGAACTCATAGTCCCTACAAGAGGGAGGCGTGGGGACAGCATAGCCGCGACTCGAGTAAGGGTTTGAAAGCCTTGCATTTAAGGGTTTCAAACACTTACGTATAAGGGTTTCAACCCTTGTTGGCGCACGGTTCAATCCCTTGATAGTAAGGGTTTTGACTCTGAAAAGACTTAGGGTTTGGGCTAGGGCTTCAAAGCCTAAGGGTTTTTTCTGTGAGTGCGTAGATCTGTTGAAACGATCAATACCGTGCAAAAGTATGGCACCAAAATTTGAATCGCTATAACTTTCTTCGTATTTGGCCTGTTTTATTAAATAGTGTGACCATTGGAGACAATTTTTTTTATATTGTATTGATTATTACCTACGATGATGAAATGATTTCATCATTCTTGAAATGCCGAAGTGCGATCGTAAAAAATAGGTTTATTCGCATGTAGATTTTTTTTCTATTAGAAAAATTATATGTGAGGAACGAACAACTATCGGTGACCGTTCTAAGCCATTAACCACGTTGCTAACTTATCGCTCGGAGGAATTTGCTAATTTCGCCTGACCCATCAAAATTTATTAAAAATGTCATCAGTCTGTAGCTGAGCTACGGGCATCTGATTCAACAAGTATTATCACATGGTTATAGGGCACCACCATGCCAATTTCGGAAGGATTCCGCTTCTTGGAGAGAAAATTCGAAAAAAAATTTCAAACCATATTATGTTCATATTTCCCATCCGCTTTTTTTTCTAAAAATATATATTTAAAAACATTTGGTATGATATGCCTAAGCATCTACTAAGCACATCTACAAAGTTGTGCTTACAAGGGGATGGTCGCAACTGGTCCTCGTCATATGAGATGGCAATAACTAGTATCAGTTTTCGATGCTGATTACGAATCCGTTTTCAGAAAGTGCCAAATCGACCTAATTTTCGAGGAAATCGATATTTTAATTCGGAAAATCGTGTGGTTTCCTGCGCAAACCGTCCGGGTGGGCTGGTGAGCTCATCTATAAACTCTCGCAATAGTTGTTCTTACATTGCCGGATCTTTTCGATGCAATCCAGATAGTTTGTGAAGAAAACTACACGACTTTTCGAATTAACAAGCCAAATATCAATTCCGATTTTCTCGGAACATAGGTCGATTAGGCATTTTCTGAATACGGATTCGAAATCAGCATAGAAAACTGATCCTAGTCATGTTATTGCCATCTCATAGGGCGAGGACCAGTTGCGATCATCCCCTTGTTAGTAGATCCTTAGGCATATCATACCAAATTTTTTGCAGGAGTTCAATTACGACTTTCCCCATAAAAATAACATTGACAGTCAAAGTGGACGGAACCTAATTTTGTTCGCTATGGAGAATGATTACAGGTCAATAACACAGTATTTTATATTAACTAAAATCGGATTTTGCACAAAGTGTTTGAAAAGTACATTTACTACAAGTCTCCTTAATTTCGTTGCACTATTGGACATTCAACCCTTTTCCTATGTCTTATTTTTCTCACAAAATTACTCTTTGATGGCAATGTTATTTTTATGGGCAAAGTCGTAACTCCTGTAACATCGCCACTTTGTAGATGTGTTAGGACATGTTTAGGTTTTTTTAAAAGATTTTTAGAAAAACCCGCTGGGAAATACCGTAAGCCAAAAATAAGATATGGGATTTTTTTGCGAATTTTCTCTTTAAGAGCCGGAAACCTTCCGAAATTGGCATGGTGCTGCCGTATGCGATAATACTTGTTGAATCGGAGGCCTGTAGCTCAACTACGGACTGAGTTATGACATTTTTACAAAATTTTGATGGGTCAGGCGAAACTAGCTAATTCCTCGGAATGCTAAGTAAGTAACGTGGTTAATGGTTCAAGACGTACACCGATAGTTTTTTGTTCCTCACAAAAAATTGGACAAATGGAAAAAATCTACCTGAGAATAAACATATTTTTACGATCGCATCTCGGCATTTCAAGAATGATGAAATAATTGCATCATCTTAGGTAATAATCAATAACATTATTTTTTCCAATGGTCGCACTATTTAATAAAACAAACCTTGGGTCGATCGCCCAAGTACGAAGAAAGTTATAGCGATTAAAATTTTTAGGGGCCAGACGGTACTGTATGTTTAGAAATTTTATTAGGTTGTCGGGAAAGTCTTGATAACTTTTTCAATCGTTTATTTCTCGAAGCAAAGAGAAGTACATTATGGGTTATATGCTCCATCATGATCAACAAATGTAGCACCAACGTTCGGTCAATGTGTGATGCCCCTCGTTGTAGAACCCAGCTGGGCGCGATATAAAGTATTGCTTGAAAAATCCAACTCACGGGGTCTGCCGTTTATGGAAGGAAATGTCGTTTCCTTTGAAGCGATGGAACCAATTATTGATGGTGTTGTAGTGTGGGCATGTGTGCCATAAAAAATCTTCAGGAGGGTATCCGAATCCTTCATCGTGGTGTCGGATGGGAAGAGGTAAAGTGGAACATCGCGGTTGTAAAAATCACTAGGGACATACATCGTTGTACTACTACAGCCTGACTGATGAGATGGAATGGGGAGTTGTTTACTGCAAAGGTCCCTCACAGCTTGGTATTCACTAGTAACGAGAGAAAACCAGAGAGCAACTGCGACACAATGTGGAAAGGCAAACATAGTTATCAAGACTTTCCCGACAACCTAAAAAACACTATCTGAGAGAATTGAACAACTGGAATATTTTTTGGTATCGATGAAAAATGAATGTTTCTGTTTTATGTGTGATAATTACAGGCTCCATGAGTGAAGTGCAATGGTACTTGGAAATTGCTTCCAATTGAAAATTCGCTTCAGGGGGTGACCACAGAACGATTTGGCGACTTCTCCTAAAAAGTTTATTTCGATGCTAATCGATTCTGGAGTGGGCGCAATGGACTCCTTGGTTAACTCTAAGAAACTATTGCTAAGGAGAGTTTTTCGATCAAAGATCAACGAAGGCTGGAATCAGGAATTTTCGAAAAAAATTTCACATTAAATTAATTCTCACTATTTTCCCATGGAGAAAGTAAATTTTTTATTTGCTTAATTGTTTCTAAATATTATAACACGTCTTCAGTTTAAAAAGTGTAATTTATAAAAAATGGGAAATTTGTGTACGAATCAATTTTGTTCGTTGAACTTAATTGTGGTGAGGATTGGCGACGTTTCACAAAAAGTTTATTTCGAATCTAATCGATTTGGGAGTGGGCGCATTCGAATCCTTGTCTAATTCTAAGAAACTATTGCTGAGTAGAGTTTTTCGATTAACGGTCAACGAACGCTGGAATTGGCAATTTTCGAAAATAAATGTTTACATATATATATGGTAGCCTAAGCAATTCAGCATTGATTTAACTTAAAACTGGGTTCTTCCCGATCGACCATTTTGTCGAATTTTTTGCTCGAACTTCCGTCATCGATGGTTTTCCCGAACAAATGCTGTATTTTCCAAACGATTGGTGAGGAATTGTGGTCTACTCAAAGTTTAGAGGTGAGACGAGTAAAATGACACAAGAATCCCATCACTTGGATCAATTTGAAAATTTCGATTTTCACGACCCGGGGGTCATGGTCTGAAAATTTCAAAATTTCTCAAGTTTGAAATGTTTTCATTTATGTGGCTTATTGTGAAGTACTAATGATGTCCCGCAGGACTTCGTGTGCCTTGAATAACGGGTTGTACCTTTACCTTACCTTTACTAATGATGTGAATAATATTCAGCCAATGCTCAATGGCCGATCTCTCCTTTCAACCTTTTTTCGAAAAGTTTCATGTTGAATGCGTGACAAAAATCAGAATTCTGTTTGAATCAGTTTCCAACTTACTTTCTGTAACATTCTATCTTAGTACTTTGCAATGTACACAATCAATATGAAAATCGTTGATTTTCGAGAATTCATATTTTTTTACCATGACCCCGGGGTCATGGAAATCAATTTTTCAAAATTGAGTCGAATGCCGGGATTCCAGTTCTACTATGTTTACTCATCATGAAACTTCGCATTGTCATTGTCATTTGCTCATTGTCGCAGCATTCGAGTCGACAAACTGCAATATTTTAGAAATTTTCCGTGAAAGTAGGCACTCAAATTGAATTTTTTTTAAATTTTCGAAAATAAACGATTTTCATATTGATTGTGTACATTGCAAAGCACTTATATAGGATGTTACAGAAAGCACGTTGGAAACTGATTCAAACACAATTCTGATTTTTCGCACGTAATTAGAATGAAAATTTTCGAAAAATGATTGAAAGGAGAGATCGGCCATTGAGCATTGGCTGAATATTATTCACATCATTATTACTTTACAATAAGCCGCATAAACGAAAACATTTCAATCTTGAGAAATTTCGAAATTTTCAGACCATGACCCCCGGGTGGTGAAAATCGAAATTTTCAAATTGATCCAAGTGATGGGATTCTTGTGTCATTTTACTCGTCTCACCTCTAAACTTTGAGTGGACCAAAATTCCTCACCAATCGTTTGGAAAATACAGCATTTGTTCGGGAAAACCATCGATGACGGAAGTTCGAACAAAAAATTCGACAAAATGGTAGATCGGGAAGAACCCAGTTTTAAGTTAAATAAATGCAGAATTACTTAGGCTACAATACCTGGTCGGAAATTTTGGGCACTCACTAAAACAAGGAATGATTTGTCCGAAAAAACCAAAATTTTGAGTCAAAAAAGTGGTTTAGGAATCAACGCACATTCGATGCTAATAGTGAATTAGCAAGCACTGTGTACTCTAGACTCATCGCAGATGGTAATTAGACTTCATCTCAACAATTTGAGAAATTATGATTTTTTAAAGTTTTTTTTAAAAATTATTTTTTCTAATAGCCTGAGGGCACAAACAGGAAATTTCAGCCGTTTTGTGTAATAAGGGCCGGGGGCACTCCTAACACCCAAGTATGGACTCCCAGTTCTCATTGCTAGCTCACGTGTCCGGGGGGTGGTCGAATATGATCGAGTCTTAGGGAACAGGCCTCTTAATAATGGTGACGGTAATTTCCTAATCGATTTTTGTCGCTTTTCTGCTAGTTTCGTGCGCATTTCAACGCAATGACACAGGTATTCGGAGTGCAGCTGCAGTTGGGCAGTGTTGCTCACTATTCTAATCATCATTGTGATATAATTTTTATACTAATCACTTATTCGTATACGTGCTAAGATGTGTTATGATATGCAGAAGCGATTGAGCAAATAAAAAATTCACATTCGCTATGGGAAAATAGTGAGAATTAATTTAATGTAAACATTTATTTTCGAAAATTCCCAATTCCAGCGTTCGTTGACCGTTAATCGAAAAACTCTCCTCAGCAATAGTTTCTTAGAATTAGACAAGGATTCGAATGCGCCCACTCCCAAATTGATTAGATTCGAAATAAACTTTCTGTGAAACGTCGCCAATCCTCACCACAATTAAGTTCAACGAACAAAATTGATTCGTACACAAATTTCCCATTTTTTATAAATTACACTTTTTAAACTGATGACGTGTTACAATATTTAGAAGCAATTAAGCAAATAAAAAATTTACTTTCTCCATGGGAAAATAGTGAGAATTAATTTAATGTGAATTTTTTTTCGAAAATTCCTGATTCCAGCCTTCGTTGATCTTTGATCGAAAAACTCTCCTTAGCAATAGTTTCTTAGAATTAGCTAAGGAGTCCATTGCGCCCACTCCAGAATCGATTAGAATCGAAATAAACTTTTTAGGAAAAGTCGCCAAATCGTTCTGTGGTCACCCCCTGAAGCGAATTTTCAATTGGAAGCAATTTCCAAGTACCAGTGTACTTCACTCATGGAGCCTGTAATTATCACACATAAAATTCATTTTTCATCGATACCGCGCATATGTCGATTTTCTAAGATAGTGTGTTCTAATATAATTAGTAATTTTTATCACATTCATGTTAGTACAATCACTATCATTCGCTTACTAATACAATGCACACATAAATCACATCCTTGACGGCAATGATTGTATTATTAGTAAAACGAATGCAAAGGGGAATATAAAGCAAACGGTGTTGCTGGGGTGAGTGAAAGTTGATACGGCATTCTGCGGCTCTACGATCGTTTAACTAATTTTATTTAAACTTTAGATAATATGAGTAGTTCCACGAGAACTGTTCAATACAGTGCCTACTACTCATGCAAAATTCATGATCACCAATTTTTCATACCCAACGAATATTCGAATCCTAAATATCTAAATGCTACAGATAATTGGGTAACAATGTAAGTTTACTTTTTTTACCTGTGATAATGAGATTAAACCCCCCCCCACCTGGAAATTTGCTCAGGAATAAGCAAAAACAATATTTTAAGTCGATTTGATGCACTTTGACAATGTGTTTAATTGTTAAGACACCGGCTCGGTAAGATTCGAGGGTTGAGCCAGTGACCCCGGACATCGACCTCACCGATTTGGCTCAAAATTTTTTTGTGGATACCCCCATGGCCCTCCATCACAAAATGGGTATTCATTTGGGCTGGGTCCTTGAAACATAAATGTGGCGGGTTCTCGAAATTTGAAAACTCGATTTTCACCAAAAAAAAGTGGAGCGACCTAGGTTCAATGTTAGTGTCGATTAATTACAAGTATGCCTAGACAACAAAAACTCGCTATAGAACGGTTCGGATATCCGATCGCAAACTGATTTTTTCACCTCCTCAAATCACATTAAAATTAATTAAAATTTTAAATTACTAAATCGCACAATTATTTTTGCCTTATCTTATAGAGCAAAAAAATCCGCGTCGAATGAAGCTAAAAATTAAAAAATCGATAGACCCCTATTTTGAGAAAAATGGGCCTGACCATGACTCGAAAATATTTTTGTTTTTAAAACCCCTCATGTTTGTACTCATATTGACGAGCTCGTCGAGTAGAACAACCTTCATGTTGAACGTTTTATCTGAAACTCATGTACAAGAGAGTTTCACACGTTTTCCTGCAATTTTGAGTAAAACGAAAATGAAATATTTTTAAAACAAAAAAGCGCAGTCCAATTTTTGCCTCATCTTATAGAACAAAAAAATCCGCGTCGAATGAGGGTACAAAATAAAAAATCGATAGACCCCTATTTTGAGAAAAATGGGCCTGACCATGACTCGAAAATATTTTTGTTTTCAAGCCCCCTCATGTTTGTGCTCATATTGAAGAGCTCGTCGAGTAGAACAACTTTCTTGTTGAACGTTTTGTCAGAAACTCATGTATAAGAGAGATACACACGATTTTGCATAAAAATATTTTTATTTCGCTTAACTCAAAATTGGTCACAAAATCGTGTGTATCTCTCTTGTACTTGAGTATCAGAAAAAATGTCCAACGCGAAAGTTGTTCTACTCAAAAAGATCTTCAATGTGAGCACAAACATGAGGGGGTTTGAAAACAAAAATATTTTCGAGTCATGGTTAGGCCCATTTTTCTCAAAATAGGGGTCTATCGATTTTTTATTTTTTACCCTTATTTGACGCGGAATTGTTTGCTCTATAAGATGAGGTAAAAATTGGACTGCGCTTTTTGTTTTAAAAATATTTTATTTTCGTTTTACTCAAAATTGTAGGTAAACGTGTGAAACTCTCTTGTACATGAGTTTCAGATAAAACGTTCAACATGAAAGTTGTTCCACTCGAAGAGCTCTTCAATATGAGCACAAACATGAGGGGTTTTAAAAACAAAAATATTTTCGACTCATGGTCAGGCCCATTTTTCTCAAAATAGGGGTCTATCGATTTTTTAATTTTCAGCCTCATTCGACGCGGAATTTTTTGCTCTATAAGATAAGGCAAAAATAATTGTGCGATTTTGTAATTTAAAATTTTAATTAATTTTAATGTGTTTTGAGGAGGTAAAAAAATCAGTTTGCGATCGGATATCCGAACCGTCCTATAGCGAGATTTTGTTGTCTAGGCATACTTGTAATGAATCGACACTAACATTGAACCTAGGTCGCTCCACTTTTTTTTGGCGAAAATCGAGTTTTCAAATTTCGAGAACCCGCCACATTTATGTTTCAAGGACCCAGCCCAAATGAATACCCATTTTGTGATGGGGGGCCATGGGGGTATCCACAAAAAAATTTTGAGCCAAATCGGTGAGGTCGATGTCCGGCACTACCGGGAGTCTTACTGAGCCGGTGTCTTAAAGGGAGAGTGACCTCTCTCAATGGCCTCTTCATCGCGCACACTATTTCTCTGTTCTCTATCAACGACAGAGCGTAGACCGATGAAGAGACCATTGATAGAGGTTACGCTCACTTTAACTACTTCTTGCTTTCTTCATTAAACCACTACACTTACCAACTTGCAGATCGGTAATGGAAGATGAGCTTCAAAAGCGAGTAGCAATCAAAAAGAATCTTCTATCATTCAAATCAACCAATCAAGTAGAAAACTTTTATCGAGAGATTGATCTACTCTCAAACGTCAACCATCCTAACGTATGCACTTTTTTTCTCAAATAACCAAGGTACAAGAAACTCCACTCTTGCCATGATCCCAATTTCTTCGTTCGTTAAAGCGTCGAAAGTTTAAAGTTCGTGGTATTTCTGGAAAATTCGATTCAGATCGTCAAACTGTACAGAGCTTATACGCACGATGAAAGTATAGAAGATTTCAGAAACGTATATTTAGTCACCGATTTAATGACGAAAAATGGAACGGATGTTAGTCCATATAATTAATTTTCATGTTTCATTAATATATTTTTCATTAATATATTAAATATATTTTTCGCATTTCATTACATTTATTTTTTTATTTGATTGTTTTTTTTTCTTTTTTTGCCTCATTCGAAAATATTGATTTTCTCAGATTATTCGACACCTAAAGCTCAACCATAGAATTATTTCATTCTTCCTCTATCAATGTCTGTGTGCTGTTAATTATTTGCACAAGTCGGGATTTATTTGTCGAGTGAGATTTCTGATCTTTGAAATTTGATCTTTGATCTTTGATTTAATGATCAACATACCTTTAAGGACCTCACTCCTGCTAGGATTTTTATAAACGAGAAATGTGAATTAAAGTTGGCAGATATCGCACCCACAGGGTCTAAAAATTCAAAGCTCTTCGGAAATCGACAATATCTTGCTCCCGAAATTCTGCTGGGACTGCCTCACGACGAGAAAGGTTAGTCATAATTTACTATGCCATCGTGATCATGAAGTTTTTCACGCTGTAAAATAATACTCCAAGCATGTCTGAGCCTCTGTACAGTCCTTAAGCCCTGTACAGAAAAGGCACTACTGAATAATCTAAAGGGAGCGTAACCTCACTCAATGGTCTCTTCGACGCGCACTGCTATCTCGTTGTTAGAGAACAGATAAATAGTGTGGCCAATGAAGAGGC
Organism: Parapristionchus giblindavisi; assembly: GCA_943737045.1. Lineage (NCBI taxonomy): Eukaryota > Metazoa > Nematoda > Chromadorea > Rhabditida > Diplogasteridae > Parapristionchus > Parapristionchus giblindavisi. The sequence continues at coordinate 1,789,506 of CALSFV010000002.1, read as the reverse complement.
CATTGAGTGAGGTTATGCGCCCTTTAACGCAAATGTAGACTAAACGTATTTGTAGCTGATATCTGGTCGATTGGTTGTATATTTACCGAATTTGTGTTGCACTCTCCAATATTCATTGGACGAAACGAAAAAGGTCTTCTGAGAAGTATCATTGATACATTGGGAACACCGGAGGAGCCCTATTTTAGTGAATTTAAAAGCCGATTGCAGGACCAGTGAGATGATTTAATAATCTGGATTGCTAATATTATTTTATAACATCTTTACTAAACATATACCTTTACCATTTTTTTACTAAAACAATCCAAAATTTGAGAAAATGAGAAAATAAAATTTCAAATTCAGCAACAAGCTTTGCATAATTTAGACCGTCCCTGCAGTTCCCAAATATGCAATCGAAAACCTCGAAAGAAGTGTTTCCCGATGGCCTATTCTTACAGGAGATACCGCAAAATGGAATAACTAGTAAGTCTAACAAGATTACTAGCCAAAGTAAATTAGAAATTCACCGCTCTACAAGCACTCTCGCAATCAAAGAAGTAAACAGAGAGTGGTGAGAGCGGAGAATAAAATTAGCGCTTTGTATTTATTTAAATCGAGACATTGAATTTTTTCTTGATCGTTATTGATTTTATTACATCCACTTTTCATGTTTTTTATTAAGAAAAGATATTTTCAGGCGATAACTTTCGATCTTTGATATGGAAAATGTTGAGAATCGATCCGCAGGAAAGAATTTCCGTTGCTGAAGCTCTCAAAGATCCGTACATCCGGGAGTGGAGTCGAGATGAAGAGGTACTAGAAGAATTATGGTGTTCGTATTCGGGCCAGGTCGAGTTGGAGAAAATCTGAAACTTTTTCAGTTCAAATAATTTCAAATAAATTTCATGGAATTTTGATGGGATTTTCAAATAAACTACGAACAGTAGCAATCCTATGAAAAATCGTTCAATGAAACCAAAAATGAAATTATTCGAGAATTGTCGAAAATAAAATTTAGCAAATAACTTCTAGGTCAACGCACCCGTAACATTGAAAACACCCCTTCTCGATGACGAAGCAAATAACAATAATATGACTCTCAATGACTGGAAGGGTCAGTATGATACCTTTTTTTAAATAATTTTTGGATTAATTTAAATAAAGCTTTCTTCAGTTAAACTATTCGATCATCTAAATCGTAGTAAAGAAGATTATGTAATGGTTGATAAGACAGATTTAATGGATGTTGATTAGATCATTGTTGTTTAAATCTAATGTAAATACCCATATCATATTTATTCGTTATATTTATGAAATAAAACTATAATAAACGTTACGAAAGCGATGCGCGAAATATAAATAAAGATTACATTTAGTCGCAATGTGCAACTTTAAAACAAAATTTTGTGATCATTCATGTTTTCGCCTTCCTCAAGAGAAAGACATGCTATATTCAAAACAGACTGACGAGATTAGATTATTAGGTTTGCAAATTGAAGAGAGAAATTGGTGGGAATATTTCTGTTTCATCGAGTATTTCTGTGTTTAGCAGGAAGTAGCCAGGTTTTTACACAAGTACATTTTATACGGGTAATATAAAGTATTTATGCTTGATTTCATACGCACAGGAAAAGTGTTAAAACACTAGATCCAAAGATCTTTCCAATTGTGTCCATCTATTTATCCATTTATTTCTTGTCATTTATTTCTTCATTTGTCCATTTATTGTATTTAAAGTGTCACATGTTAGGCAACGTGTACCTCAACTGAATTAGTTCACGTATACTTTATGTTGATTGTTGTGGTGAATTAGTGCGTGTCAATAATGAATAGGAGAGTGTAGGATTTATTGTTAAGGTAAAGGTATACCCGTTATCCAAGGCGCGTGAGGCCAGTGGTAATTATATTACATTATGTTTACATTAATTCATTATGTTGTGTAATGTTAGGGAACGAAAGAGCATTATTGACATTTTATGTAACTTATTAAACAATCGATATCCATAATATTTACATGTGGTAGGAAATGAGATCAAGTTCTTTTGAAGATTCGAACACCGAAGCCATTGGGTGGTTTGAGAATGACCTGAATATAGTAAAAGATTGGATGAACAATGTAAAGGTTGAAGAAAAAAATGCTATATGACAAAAAGGTGAGACGATCAAGATTGCGAATACGTTATAAGTAATAACGCATAAGCTATTGTCGACTATTCCTTACTTGCAGTGGTGTGACTATTAGGCGTTTGAATGGAAATGTTATTATATCAACTCTACAAACCTCTGGAACAGGTCGATTTCCAGGGAAGGGTTCGACCGTTTCAACTCTATATCGTCGGAAGAACCACGAAAGCACCGTCTTTTCCTCTGCTATCGCGAACTTTTGACCTAAAATAGAATACTAAACAAAATACATAAAGTACTGTACTATAAATCGACTATAAATAGTAGAATACTAAAAAAACAGCATCAATTAGGTACACGTGTCAATCGTATGAATGAAAACTAATCATGGGAACATTAATTGTACAACAGTAGTACTACATAAAAGTGAATTGTTATAAACATTTCAAAGATCAGCTATCGAATCAATATTTGTCTTATTTTTTCCTTGTACATTACCACATCTCTGCGCCTCGGGCGTAGTGAAATTAAATTAGATCTTACCAATACAATTTCGTGGTCCAGCGCTGAATGGGATATAGGCGTAGGGATGTCGATTGGCAACTTTCTCAGGTAAGAAATGATCCGGATAAAACCCTTCGTTCTGCTCCCAATGCTGAAAATTATACCATTTCATAGTATATACAATGACTTTTATCAATCACAGAACCATTGGGGAGCACCACGCAATTCCTATTTTTGCTATTTTCCAAATATTGATCTTTTAAATTCAAAAATTAACGCCTTTCCCTGGTACAGCGCTGAACTTTCAGCTCGGATTACGGTATTCAGGAGCATTTGTACTTCTTGAAACACACTTGCGGTGTACGATAAATAAATAAATCCATGGCTTTAGAGTTTTTTTTTATTCAGTGACTGTTCTGTTTGCTCAGTTTATGCACACAAAAACTCGATGGTCTGCTTGTTTAAATTCAACAAATCAATATTCTTACTTCGGCACTTTCCTGATTTTTGGCCCGGGAAAAAATTGCATTAAACTCGCTATTATTCACTACTCGCCATTTCATAATTAGTCTCTATTTCTCCATTGCGCGGTCTAAATGTGATGTAAAATGAGCAAAAACCGACCCTGCCATTGCGGAATGCGAAGATAAAACGAAGAATAGCTCTCTCAGTTTTCGTACTCTCTCGTTCAAATCCTAACACAATTTAATATGATTACAAATATCTATAAAAGCCAGCTTCCTTCTTTTTAGTTTCAGTCCAGCGCTCTCCCATTTGGAGGAGAGGGCGGGGAGCACGGGCCCCCATTGGACTGCCCTCCCTAAAAAGGGAGGGCATGCCTCCCCCTAGCAGGGGAGCAGTTCTGTAAATGCAGAACTTATGTAAATTACCCCGGGCCAAAAAAAGGAAAGATCCCTTACTTCAGGATCTCGATGGGTGGCGACTGGAGAGAATGCAACTGTCATGCCTTTCGGGAGAGTAATATTTTCTGAAAAATATTATTATTGTAAATATTATTATTATTATTATTATTATTATTAAATAATTAAATATTATTATTATTATCATAAGAAAATGACAAACGGTGCTAACGGACGGAAGTCACAATCGGGAGGCGGGCGAGATGTAACCTTCTACATCTCGCCCCGCCTCTCGATTGTCTCTCCGCTGCCTCTCTCTAACCCGGCTGACCTTCGTCGCGCGCTATATGATATATAAAAGAAATCGGCATAGTTTGTGAACCATGCAAAACAAGAAAGTCTCTTCTACGAATAAAACAAGTGATTTTTATACGCTCAATAGAACGAATAAAAATCAGATATATCATTCTTTGCGTTTGTCTCGGTTGTGAGCAGTCCATTCCCTCGTTCGTCACACTACATACCATCTCCCAGTATTTGTTGTATTTGTGCATGTTTCTTTTCTTTTCTAACATAAAAAGCTTTGGTATTGTCACACACAAGTTTTCGTTTGAATCGTCGTACACTGAGAGCAAAATTACCTGGCAAATCGTTATCCCGATACACTTTCCTGGCAAACGATTACCCCAAATGGTGAATTATTCAACGGCTTAATTCACCATTTGGGGTAATCGTTTGCCAGGAAAGTGTATCGGGGTAACGATTTGCCAGGTAAGTTTGCTCTCAGTGTACGGCGTCCTCCGCGGTGCGGCAATGACAACCTTAAAAAAAAGGAAAAGTACCCGGTTCAAAGTGTGCGTCGTGAGAGAGTACCCGTCCAATGAAAGGAACAGATGGCGTCCATCTGAATTGTTTATGTTTAAAGATCAAAGAACAAATAACCGAGAGCGAAAGATTAAAAGACCAAAGATCAACGAAGTGATGCCTACCTCAATGTTTCCTTGATACATCGTTCTAGATATACCATTTTTCTAAGATCGTCCTCTGTTGGATCTCTGATTTTGTCATCGCCGAAGATCGAGTCCATCTCCTTGTGAACCTTTTCCTATAACCATTGGGCTTTTCAATTGAGATAAGAGAGATTATCATCTTTAACATTCTGTGGCCGTATGCATTAACAACGGAAACCCGAATTCCGGGAACCTGTGACGTTATTAGCGTAGGCGGACGATTTTTGGAAAACGCTCTGCCTACGCTAACGACAACACATTTTCCCAAAAAAAAGGTTTCCGTTGTTCATGCATACACCCACTGATAAAAACTACGAATTGGTCATTGCTTCTGCCGACTGGAATTGAGGAATACGACGACTTATCACAACTGTTCAAAGCAAGAGTTCTCTCTGTATGTTCTCTCTTTACATCACTGAGATTCCGTCGTTACTACCTTCTAAAGTGTCATGTTGTATGTATGCTGATGACATAAAGTTGTACAGTATAGAGGACCCCTCTGCCCTACAAACTGCACTAAATGTCTTATTCGACTGGTCTCGTGTATGGGGTCTGTCCATGTCGACTACAAAAACAGTAGTAATGCATGTTGGTCCAAATCATCCCAATGTATCTTTCACTCTTGGATCATCCAACTTACCGCTTGTGATGAACATGAATCATATTTTGAAAACATTCTTAAGGTCTATCTTGGCAGAGCATACCAACCTGGTCCTCAACGAACTGTCCAAGAAACCAGATAGTAAATCCCATTGCAGATCCCGTAGTGTCATGGCCTTAATGATAAAAAAGAATTTTTATTATATATTTATTTATTTATTTATTCTTTATTCCATCAAATATATATAATATAGGGTGATGTGTACACAGAAGAGGGATAGATGGATTTTTTTAGAATAATAATTTATTCCTTCAATCGAACGCAACGTATATTTGTTTCATACACGTTTACCTTGTTGTGAATAAATAAATATAATATAATATAACGCGGTTGAGATATGTGTTTTAGATTGGTTTTTTGAAGGATGTCCTTCACCAAGGCGAATCTGTGAGATATTTTTGATTTGCAATGATTTGACTTCTTTCGAAACAACTTTGCTTGTTAGCTTACAATACAAAATATTGAATATTCATGTTATTCAGACCATCTTTTTTGTATCGAGTATTTAATATTAGAATAACTAATAAACTAAAAAAATTAATTTAAAAAATAAATAAATAACCTTCAAACATGAAAGTATCTACTTCTTCTCTGATATCTTCATCGCTGAGAGCATTCACCTTTTGCATCATGAGAAGCATATCCAGAAAGACGACCTTCTGCTTCTTCACCTTCAAAAGTATACGTAAACTCTTAAAAAATATTAATAATCTCGTGCACAAAAAAGAAATGGAGACATAGTTATTAGATATGGGGAAATACAAAAAAAACAAATATAATAATAATTTAGACAAATATAATAATATCGCAACATTACCTCCTGTTCGTTTTTGACCGCATCTTGACCCAGAGTTCCATCTTCCTCGAGAACTTTTCGTCGATCTTGAATCACCTGAAACAACAAATTAATGAAAAACAGTTGATCGCGAAAAAATCAATACCGATCTGGTGAAGTCGTTGGTGAGTTTGACCAACCTATCGAACTCGAAACCATAGCCGAGTCCATACCAAATTGGTTTAACCCACAGCCACGGGAACCTGACGAGAATGTGTTACACTTGTATATAGTTTTTTTTCATTTAATTTTCGCTAAATATAGTAACTCTTTGTGTCGAGAACAAGAGATCTTTAAAGGGACACCCCAAGCAAATTTTACTTTTTTTGGCAATACTCTCTCGCAGACAAAGAAAGCGAGAGAGTGCGGCCAGAGCGGAGAGTTTCAAATTTGCTTGAGGCTTCACTTTACCAAAACTAAACTTTGTGTCATCTCACCGTTGGTAGCTCCAAATGAGGTCGGACACTCTAACTACGGCATCCACATAATATGCATTTCCACCAGTTTGCGTGTTTAAACTTGTTCCCATCGCTGTTTCTAGAATAAAAATTATCTTTTTTTTTTCAATGTTTCAATGGAAAATTGTATTACTGTTAAGCAATGGTGCAACTCACCACAGATAATATCGAGAGCGCATCTCTTTATATATGGGAATATATCAAACTCTCGACCGGTATCAGCTTTCGACTCCAATTGTTCTACCAGAATCTGTAAACTTTGATCTTTGATATTTGATCTTTGATCTTTAATTCTCACTCGTCCTTGGTTCTTGAATACTTCATTGTATCCTTTAAGAACGTTGAAATGAAAAGTCGGAGTGAGCAGTTTCCGTCGGCTATACCATTTCTCGTTGGTACTTCAAAGAAAACAATTGATTTTGATAGTTAATTTGAAACTGGTCACACTCTCTCGTTTCCTTTGTCTACGATAAAGTATTGGCAATGAGGAGAGTAAAATTAGCTTTTGGGCACTATTTTTTTCTTCTCAAGAACAATCGAGTGATTCAATGTCCAACTGGAAATTTCGAACGAGTGCTCCAGGAACACATTATTATTATTATTATTATTATTATTATTATTATTATTATTATTATTATTATTATTATTATTATTATTATTATTATTATTATTATTATTATTATTATTATTATTATTATTATTATTATTATTATTAGTATTATTATTATTATTATTATTATTATTATTATTATTATTATTATTATTATTATTATTATTATTTTTAACCTCGTCAACAATCCCGTTCCAATCCAATCACTGAGTATATCATATTGAGGCGGTTTAGTGATCAACGTACTGCTCTCGAGAACTACCTGCAACTTCTCGTTTATCACAAACTGATTTTTCAACCCGAATTGGAACAAGAACTGTGCGATCTCTTTGTAGAGCAATGCCAATAATGCCTTTTTCTTCTATCACACGTTTTACTGTTTATTCATGAATACGTATAAATATTATTATTATTATAATGTAATGAAAATCCCATCATCAACGGTTGTCGTGCCTTTAAAGCGACACCCCAAGCTGATTTGAAACTGTCCGCTCTGGCCACACTCTCTCGCTTTCTTTGTCTACGAGAGAGTACTGCCAATGCGGAGGGTAAAATTAGCTTGGGGTGTGCCTTTAAAGGAACACCAACAAGAGCTAATTTCAAACTCACCGCCCTGGAAATGCTCTCTGGCTTGTTTTGTCTGGGGTTTCAAATTTGCTTCGGGTGTTCCTTTAATATGAGAGAGACGTGATATACAATAATAGATGATTTTTTTCGACGTCAACAATTTGGCAAAGGAAATAAAGCAGAGAATGCTCTCGCACACTTTCTCGTTTAAAAAATTCTCTGTGAGCATTAAAGTTTTCTCACCTTAACATGACGTGCTCGAAGTATGAATATCAATGGAACCGGTCCTAACCATCCTTTAAGCATTCCAATGGTCTCTGGTGCATCGATGAGATATGTTCGTGCCCACTCTTCTAATTGAAATGAAAATTCTGAAAGGGCGATTCGTCCGAAAATTTATTTATTTATTTGTTTGTTTGCTCATATATAGTAAGTCACTTCATTTCCTCTCATATTCTAGATAACACATAATATGATCCCGTTCTATCATAATGATAATTTCTGCCAAAACACCATCGCATTTACCATAGTCGCGCGTACCATAGTCGCGCGTACCATAGTCGCGTACCATACCATACCATAGTCGCGCGTACCATAGTCGCGCGTACCATACCATACCATAGTCGCGCGTACCATACCATACCATAGTCGCGTACCATACCATACCATAGTCGCGCGCGCATGTTTCAGTATAAAAACCGAGAATCTACACATAAGGGAAATTGATCATTTACGCAGAAAAGATCTATCACCTGTTGACTATTCGGTAACAACTGTTTTCTTATGATAAATACACTCACCAACACTGTCCCACTTGATCTCCAGGGCACAGCCAATCAGAGGATAGTTTTTTGGACCTGTATTAATAATAAAAAAAGAGTATATCTCGAGTCCGAATATGGTCAATATCTGGTTCATATAATTTCACCTGGAATGGGCTGCAAGGCGAAGTAGGCACGATATGCCATCACAGCCCAATTTTTAATGAACCCTCGAGATCGATAGAAGAAGAAGGATATCAATCCAAGCATGACATAGAACAAGTACGACATCCTGAATAATAATTTGACATCTATTATAAAAATATACTGAAACATTATAAAACTCCTGCTCTGAACACACAATACCATTGATATTAGATCGTTTCAAATCAGAGTTCCTTCGGTAGAATTCCAAAACGGTTTTTTCGAGATAAGGAAAGGGCAACACTTGGGAAAACGCTGTTTGGCTTGATTACTACTGTTGTTTTTAGGAAACATTGAATAAAGAAAATGACACCCTCGTGGTCGCATGTGTGATAAGGAATGCTCTTGCAAACTCTTTATATACTCATGCGCGTGATCAATAAACAATCTTTAACTGGATCACTCTCCATGATGTTTTTCGACAATAATCGCATAGAGTGTACACTCACAGCGAACTGTCTCATATATGAGACATTCAGTGACGAAGTAAGCTTGATTCGTGACTGAGTGACTCACATATGAGACAATTGGAGTGGCTAAGGCCGTGAGCGAGGGTAAAGAGCAATGAGACAATTGGTGTCTCATATTTGAGAGACTCGCCTACTCTTTTAACTAGAGCAAAAGATTTTGCTCGGAGTGGGTATCGAACTAGCACGGAAACATGCTACCGCACTCTAGTCAAGCACCCTACCCGCTGCGCTACCTGGACATGAAGTCACACAGAACAGAACTCAATGACTATACGAGAGGGAGGCGCGCAACTCTTGTCTCATTAGCCAGACACCGTGAGACACTGATTGTCTCATAACTGCTTTGAGTCATCAACTGTCTCACATGTGAGACACAATGCAATGATGAGCCAATTTTTTCCGAGACAATCTAGTGAGACATTCACTATCTAAGTCATTTCGCTGTGAGTGTAGTACGTAAAGTTATCGAAAACACCTACAGGAAACGTGCGTCAGATAGTTCATGTGCACTCTGTGTTGATAGAACGAGTAGAACATCGTACATATTTTGACTTATTATTAGTCGAATCAATTCTCGCAAGAAATATTATGAATAAGCAACATCAGTCCATCGTCCATTACGAGACAGATGATTTACACTCGATATCATTCACACGCCTCGCTATCATACATTCCCTCAACATGCGACTTGTCTATATAGCAGAAGTCGTTACATGCCTGACTCTTCGGAGTTTCAAAAACATCCTCTTACAAGGGTCTACTCTTCAAACCCTTCACTCTGGTATTTCCAAACTACATAGTAGTTTGCGTTAGGTCACAGACTAGCAGTTTACTGCTAATTTACTACTAGTGAGAGAACATTTGGCGAAACGCATAACCGTATTATACACCACTTCTAGTAAACTTACGTTTAACTAGCTGTACACTTGCAAGTCTACGGCTAGTGGGAAATATAAGTTAACTACTAGTTTGAAAATACCAAAGCATCGCTCTCTAAATCAATCATAATTACAGTAATTAATATTTGGAGCTCTTTACCCATCGAATAAGTTAGATCCCCACCGTCCAACTTATAAGTTAGATCCCCACCGTCCGAATTATTCAACGGCTTAATTCACCATTTGGGGTAATCGTTTGCCAGGAAAGTGTATCGGGGTAACGATTTGCCAGGTAAGTTTGCTCTCAGTGTACGGCGTCCTCCGCGGTGCGGCAATGACAACCTTAAAAAAAAGGAAAAGTACCCGGTTCAAAGTGGGCGTCGTGAGAGAGTACCCGTCCAATGAAAGGAACAGATGGCGTCCATCTGAATTGTTTATGTTTAAAGATCAAAGAACAAATAACCGAGAGCGAAAGATTAAAAGACCAAAGATCAACGAAGTGATGCCTACCTCAATGTTTCCTTGATACATCGTTCTAGATATACCATTTTTCTAAGATCGTCCTCTGTTGGATCTCTGATTTTGTCATCGCCGAAGATCGAGTCCATCTCCTTGTGAACCTTTTCCTATAACCATTGGGCTTTTCAATTGAGATAAGAGAGATTATCATCTTTAACATTCTGTGGCCGTATGCATTAACAACGGAAACCCGAATTCCGGGAACCTGTGACGTTATTAGCGTAGGCGGACGATTTTTGGAAAACGCTCTGCCTACGCTAACGACAACACATTTTCCCAAAAAAAAGGTTTCCGTTGTTCATGCATACAGCCACTGATAAAAACTACGAATTGGTCATTGCTTCTGCCGACTGGAATTGAGGAATACGACGACTTATCACAACTGTTCAAAGCAAGAGTTCTCTCTGTATGTTCTCTCTTTACATCACTGAGAATCCGTCGTTACTACCTTCTAAAGTGTCATGTTGTATGTATGCTGATGACATAAAGTTGTACAGTATAGAGGACCCCTCTGCCCTACAAACTGCACTAAATGTCTTATTCGACTGGTCTCGTGTATGGGGTCTGTCCATGTCGACTACAAAAACAGTAGTAATGCATGTTGGTCCAAATCATCCCAATGTATCTTTCACTCTTGGATCATCCAACTTACCGCTTGTGATGAACATGAATCATATTTTGAAAACATTCTTAAGGTCTATCTTGGCAGAGCATACCAACCTGGTCCTCAACGAACTGTCCAAGAAACCAGATAGTAAATCCCATTGCAGATCCCGTAGTGTCATGGCCTTAATGATAAAAAAGAATTTTTATTATATATTTATTTATTTATTTATTCTTTATTCCATCAAATATATATAATATAGGGTGATGTGTACACAGAAGAGGGATAGATGGATTTTTTTAGAATAATAATTTATTCCTTCAATCGAACGCAACGTATATTTGTTTCATACACGTTTACCTTGTTGTGAATAAATAAATATAATATAATATAACGCGGTTGAGATATGTGTTTTAGATTGGTTTTTTGAAGGATGTCCTTCACCAAGGCGAATCTGTGAGATATTTTTGATTTGCAATGATTTGACTTCTTTCGAAACAACTTTGCTTGTTAGCTTACAATACAAAATATTGAATATTCATGTTATTCAGACCATCTTTTTTGTATCGAGTATTTAATATTAGAATAACTAATAAACTAAAAAAATTAATTTAAAAAATAAATAAATAACCTTCAAACATGAAAGTATCTACTTCTTCTCTGATATCTTCATCGCTGAGAGCATTCACCTTTTGCATCATGAGAAGCATATCCAGAAAGACGACCTTCTGCTTCTTCACCTTCAAAAGTATACGTAAACTCTTAAAAAATATTAATAATCTCGTGCACAAAAAAGAAATGGAGACATAGTTATTAGATATGGGGAAATACAAAAAAAACAAATATAATAATATTTTAGACAAATATAATAATATCGCAACATTACCTCCTGTTCGTTTTTGACCGCATCTTGACCCAGAGTTCCATCTTCCTCGAGAACTTTTCGTCGATCTTGAATCACCTGAAACAACAAATTAATGAAAAACAGTTGATCGCGAAAAAATCAATACCGATCTGGTGAAGTCGTTGGTGAGTTTGACCAACCTATCGAACTCGAAACCATAGCCGAGTCCATACCAAATTGGTTTAACCCACAGCCACGGGAACCTGACGAGAATGTGTTACACTTGTATATAGTTTTTTTTTCATTTAATTTTCGCTAAATATAGTAACTCTTTGTGTCGAGAACAAGAGATCTTTAAAGGGACACCCCAAGCAAATTTTACTTTTTTTGGCAATACTCTCTCGCAGACAAAGAAAGCGAGAGAGTGCGGCCAGAGCGGAGAGTTTCAAATTTGCTTGAGACTTCACTTTACCAAAACTAAACTTTGTGTCATCTCACCGTTGGTAGCTCCAAATGAGGTCGGACACTCTAACTACGGCATCCACATAATATGCATTTCCACCAGTTTGCGTGTTTAAACTTGTTCCCATCGCTGTTTCTAGAATAAAAATTATCTTTTTTTTTTCAATGTTTCAATGGAAAATTGTATTACTGTTAAGCAATGGTGCAACTCACCACAGATAATATCGAGAGCGCATCTCTTTATATATGGGAATATATCAAACTCTCGACCGGTATCAGCTTTCGACTCCAATTGTTCTACCAGAATCTGTAAACTTTGATCTTTGATATTTGATCTTTGATCTTTAATTCTCACTCGTCCTTGGTTCTTGAATACTTCATTGTATCCTTTAAGAACGTTGAAATGAAAAGTCGGAGTGAGCAGTTTCCGTCGGCTATACCATTTCTCGTTGGTACTTCAAAGAAAACAATTGATTTTGATAGTTAATTTGAAACTGGTCACACTCTCTCGTTTCCTTTGTCTACGATAAAGTATTGGCAATGAGGAGAGTAAAATTAGCTTTTGGGCACTATTTTTTTCTTCTCAAGAACAATCGAGTGATTCAATGTCCAACTGGAAATTTCGAACGAGTGCTCCAGGAACACATTATTATTATTATTATTATTATTATTATTATTATTATTATTATTATTATTATTATTATTATTATTATTATTATTATTATTATTATTATTATTATTATTATTATTATTATTATTATTATTATTATTATTATTAGTATTATTATTATTATTATTATTATTATTATTATTATTATTATTATTATTATTATTATTATTATTTTTAACCTCGTCAACAATCCCGTTCCAATCCAATCACTGAGTATATCATATTGAGGCGGTTTAGTGATCAACGTACTGCTCTCGAGAACTACCTGCAACTTCTCGTTTATCACAAACTGATTTTTCAACCCGAATTGGAACAAGAACTGTGCGATCTCTTTGTAGAGCAATGCCAATAATGCCTTTTTCTTCTATCACACGTTTTACTGTTTATTCATGAATACGTATAAATATTATTATTATTATAATGTAATGAAAATCCCATCATCAACGGTTGTCGTGCCTTTAAAGCGACACCCCAAGCTGATTTGAAACTGTCCGCTCTGGCCACACTCTCTCGCTTTCTTTGTCTACGAGAGAGTACTGCCAATGCGGAGGGTAAAATTAGCTTGGGGTGTGCCTTTAAAGGAACACCAACAAGAGCTAATTTCAAACTCACCGCCCTGGAAATGCTCTCTGGCTTGTTTTGTCTGGGGTTTCAAATTTGCTTCGGGTGTTCCTTTAATATGAGAGAGACGTGATATACAATAATAGATGATTTTTTTCGACGTCAACAATTTGGCAAAGGAAATAAAGCAGAGAATGCTCTCGCACACTTTCTCGTTTAAAAAATTCTCTGTGAGCATTAAAGTTTTCTCACCTTAACATGACGTGCTCGAAGTATGAATATCAATGGAACCGGTCCTAACCATCCTTTAAGCATTCCAATGGTCTCTGGTGCATCGATGAGATATGTTCGTGCCCACTCTTCTAATTGAAATGAAAATTCTGAAAGGGCGATTCGTCCGAAAATTTATTTATTTATTTGTTTGTTTGCTCATATATAGTAAGTCACTTCATTTCCTCTCATATTCTAGATAACACATAATATGATCCCGTTCTATCATAATGATAATTTCTGCCAAAACACCATCGCATTTACCATAGTCGCGCGTACCATAGTCGCGCGTACCATAGTCGCGTACCATACCATACCATAGTCGCGCGTACCATAGTCGCGCGTACCATACCATACCATAGTCGCGCGTACCATACCATACCATAGTCGCGTACCATACCATACCATAGTCGCGCGCGCATGTTTCAGTATAAAAACCGAGAATCTACACATAAGGGAAATTGATCATTTACGCAGAAAAGATCTATCACCTGTTGACTATTCGGTAACAACTGTTTTCTTATGATAAATACACTCACCAACACTGTCCCACTTGATCTCCAGGGCACAGCCAATCAGAGGATAGTTTTTTGGACCTGTATTAATAATAAAAAAAGAGTATATCTCGAGTCCGAATATGGTCAATATCTGGTTCATATAATTTCACCTGGAATGGGCTGCAAGGCGAAGTAGGCACGATATGCCATCACAGCCCAATTTTTAATGAACCCTCGAGATCGATAGAAGAAGAAGGATATCAATCCAAGCATGACATAGAACAAGTACGACATCCTGAATAATAATTTGACATCTATTATAAAAATATACTGAAACATTATAAAACTCCTGCTCTGAACACACAATACCATTGATATTAGATCGTTTCAAATCAGAGTTCCTTCGGTAGAATTCCAAAACGGTTTTTTCGAGATAAGGAAAGGGCAACACTTGGGAAAACGCTGTTTGGCTTGATTACTACTGTTGTTTTTAGGAAACATTGAATAAAGAAAATGACACCCTCGTGGTCGCATGTGTGATAAGGAATGCTCTTGCAAACTCTTTATATACTCATGCGCGTGATCAATAAACAATCTTTAACTGGATCACTCTCCATGATGTTTTTCGACAATAATCGCATAGAGTGTACACTCACAGCGAACTGTCTCATATATGAGACATTCAGTGACGAAGTAAGCTTGATTCGTGACTGAGTGACTCACATATGAGACAATTGGAGTGGCTAAGGCCGTGAGCGAGGGTAAAGAGCAATGAGACAATTGGTGTCTCATATTTGAGAGACTCGCCTACTCTTTTAACTAGAGCAAAAGATTTTGCTCGGAGTGGGTATCGAACTAGCACGGAAACATGCTACCGCACTCTAGTCAAGCACCCTACCCGCTGCGCTACCTGGACATGAAGTCACACAGAACAGAACTCAATGACTATACGAGAGGGAGGCGCGCAACTCTTGTCTCATTAGCCAGACACCGTGAGACACTGATTGTCTCATAACTGCTTTGAGTCATCAACTGTCTCACATGTGAGACACAATGCAATGATGAGCCAATTTTTTCCGAGACAATCTAGTGAGACATTCACTATCTAAGTCATTTCGCTGTGAGTGTAGTACGTAAAGTTATCGAAAACACCTACAGGAAACGTGCGTCAGATAGTTCATGTGCACTCTGTGTTGATAGAACGAGTAGAACATCGTACATATTTTGACTTATTATTAGTCGAATCAATTCTCGCAAGAAATATTATGAATAAGCAACATCAGTCCATCGTCCATTACGAGACAGATGATTTACACTCGATATCATTCACACGCCTCGCTATCATACATTCCCTCAACATGCGACTTGTCTATATAGCAGAAGTCGTTACATGCCAGACTCTTCGGAGTTTCAAAAACATCCTCTTACAAGGGTCTACTCTTCAAACCCTTCACTCTGGTATTTCCAAACTACATAGTAGTTTGCGTTAGGTCACAGACTAGCAGTTTACTGCTAATTTACTACTAGTGAGAGAACATTTGGCGAAACGCATAACCGTATTATACACCACTTCTAGTAAACTTACGTTTAACTAGCTGTACACTTGCAAGTCTACGGCTAGTGGGAAATATAAGTTAACTACTAGTTTGAAAATACCAAAGCATCGCTCTCTAAATCAATCATAATTACAGTAATTAATATTTGGAGCTCTTTACCCATCGAATAAGTTAGATCCCCACCGTCCAACTTCCGTGCAGGGCTAGTTAAGATCTCCTCAGATATAAAATAATACCTTCTTCTAAGATTCGCCAGTAGCTCCCAATCTGCTACTGTACATAAAACACTCACCGATATCGCTACCTTAGCGAGGGACGTCCATTAAATCCTTTTATGTCCTCATTTTCCTGATACGTATATTATGATGGAATAAAGTATACGAAGAACAATAATAAGGATCATAGATCATAGATCAGGATCAGCGTCATAGATTGTGGAAAATAAGAGAGTGCTAGAGAATTAGATAAAAAAAATATTTGGCCCTTCTTATCAAGGTGTGTATCATGGCACATGTGAGGATGGAAAAGTACAGTTTTGTAAGTGATCATTATTCTAATTTAGTCTCAAAATGAACCCTTCACGTGTCGTTCTACAGGGTGCGTGAAAATTAATTGCATTCGAACTTTTATCACAGTATCTCCCCTTAGAATACTATTTGAGCGACCAGTTGTATATCATTTTATCTATTCAATTCGTTAGTAATCAGAAGGTGGGAATACACACAGAGAAAATAGATGCAACCCACAGTAAATAAGACCTGTGAAGGGTTATTTTACACTTTTTGAGCTATTTTAACACCACAAAAGTGTTAAATATAACACTTCCGAGGTCTTGTTTGATGCGGGTTACACCTCTTTTCTCTGTGTGTATATTTTTATATTCCAATGCCCCCCTCCCTTTGATGCAAGCCCAGCGGATTTCCTCGAATGCATTGTTCATTGTCCAATATCGTTTGCTTAGAAAATTTCGACTGTTTGAGGTATTGCATTTTGTCTTTCCTTATGCATCGTTTCATTTGCCTTATGAGTCTACGCCGTAGCCCCCTCCGCCGCGTCTCCGTCGTTTTTTAGGTTACGGCGTACGCACGTAAGGCCGGTGTAACGATGCATTATGCAGTAGATCGAAATTCAAATATCATGTTTAGTTATTACGTTATCATAGCATACTTGCTGGCACTGTGCCAGGAAATGTTCTCCTTATATGAACCTCTCGTTTCTCGCCATCTCCTTCTGTCTGTAACATGTTCTAACTACGTCGTTAGTGAGCGTTCTTTGATCAGAGTAGAGACTGAGCTGATATGAGAGAGTAGAGAAGTGGAGAAATGAGAGAGAGGTCAGAGAAAGAAAGACAGTGCGCGTCATTGTTTACCAATCGGTCTTCCCTCCAGTTTCGGCTATTCTGTTTTCTTACGTGTAACTATACTATTGTTCTTGTTATTTTGATTTTCTTTTCTTCTGCGGCCGTATGCAAGAACCGTTTCCCAGGAAAATGTGACGTCATTAGCGTAGGCGGAGGATTTTTGGAAAACGCCTCCGCCTACGCTAATGACGTCACATTTTCCTGGAAAAGTGTTCTTGCATACGGCCACTGCTTCGTGTTCGGAAAGTGTTCAGACTCTCTTGAGCTCTCTCTGTCTTCCTCTGTCACTCCCATTCACTCGTTCTCCCCCCCTCTCTAACTCTCTCTTGATTATCGATCATAAAGTTTCTATCTTTGAATTCTCTTTGATCTTTGATCTTTGCCTTTTGGTTATCTGTCAATTCTCACTGACACACGAAATTTGTGATTCTCTGACCTCGCACTCAGACTCTGCTTCTTACGACCGTGGTCGAGTTTTCGATTAGTTTTGATATAATTCAGTTGAAACTCGTATTCAATTCCCAATCCTTATCGATTAGACGCGTTACATGTTTATGTTTGAGATCAGAATATGCTCTCTCTCTCTCATCCACATACTCTTTCTTCGCATTTTCTCTTGCTGTAACCAACCATATCGCCCAGTTTGTCTCCATCCACCTATGTCTAGACTTATCAGTGTTCAATTGTAGTTTTGTTCAGTGAGATGTGATCGTGGGATCAAAAAATGTTCAATTGATCACTGATAAAAACCGTCACCACTCACTCTATCCTCTCTATTGATTATTCTGTAATTTCGCCACAATTGCTTGGAAGCCGGTTTCAATCAGTTCAAACCCATTTCAGATTCAGCTAATTTAGCTCCGGAAATTGTATTTAATTGGCTATTTTTCATGAAACCGTAACGCTGCCGACGCGCTCCTGATGTCGTGGTGCAGACGGCCACCAAGGAAAGCAACACTTGACCTAAGGTATCATCGTATTTGCACCATTTTTCAAGACTCGTTTGTATATGCTCATAAACAATTCGTGGTTTTCATATCTCTGGCCGCATCGGAACCTGCAGAATGGTTTCAAAAAATCCAGGATGTTGTTACTCCTACGGCGCGATTTGGTTTATCTAGCTCTTATGCCATCTCTTGCTAAAGAATAGACCTCACTTTCGTTTGGTAGATTGTACGGTGAGAGATCTTTCGTCCGCTCTACGATCAATAATGAAAGAGACAAACGAAATGGTGAAATCATTGATCTATTTTACAGAATCGAAATCATCGTCGTCGATAACACTGTCAGAGGCCGCATCCATGAACGTTTGCTAACCGTTTACCTAGAAACGTGACATCACAACCGTAGAAGGAGGCGTTCGTCGCTAATCCTTCGCCTACACTTGAGACGTGACCTTTGTCGCCAAACGGCCTAAATCTCGTTCATGGATACCACAACAGAAGTGGCTGCCGTCGACAGCGTCATTGAAGCGCAACTCTACAAGCTTCGAAAGGAGAGATCCCTATTATTATAGCAAAGGTACGGCAGTTGCCTCTCAATGTAGGCTTCATTTTTTGTAACACGGTCATAGACATCTTCGTAGATCAAAAAGTTCTGACAGCAAAGACATGTTTTCGGAACGTTTTTCAATCCACGATGCATAAGGAAATAAATATTTACATATTATTATTATTGTTAATATTATTATTATTATGTTGCTTCTCCTAGGGAACTATTTTCGCAAATCCATTCATTTTATTCATTTGTGCTAGTTAGACTTAAACTATAACAACTTTAATTGTTACTGGAATAGAAACCTTTGTAGAAGCTCTTTGTGCATTTGCAAAATGGTGAGAAAGGTATAATCGTTCAATAAGAATCTATTACTCTTCAGGGTGATCGTCGCGTTGTAATCTTGGCCAATGACATCATAAGAAGGACGTCTTCACCATCTACAGATGATCAACCCTAAAGGAGAAACTTGATGATTTGAAGGAGGAGATTGATGCTTTGAAAGAGGAGCTTGATGCTTAACCACAATCGAGCAGTGTGTTCCGTCGTCTCTGCATCGCTACGATCTAATTTCCCGAAATAATAAAGAATTTGGGGTTGTTGATGTTTAAAATGGGTGTCCAAGCCCGCGAAGTTAAATGGGCGGAGTCAGCATCGCTATATAATTGGTGCATAAGAACGATTGCGAGCGAGTTTACCTAAATCATTCGACACATCAGATAATAGGGACCCATGGTCTAGTGGATAAGAGCTCGGACAATCAACCTGACCGGTTGGTCGGCAGGAAAGTTCAATCCCCCGAGAAGGAATAGCAAAAGAAATCATCTCCCATAGCGGACTACCATTTTTGCCATTTTTCTCTCGATGCATTCTCGCTCTCCCTGCGTTAAAACGCGCTCTCTGTAAGGGCGGAGGGGGGAGGGCACAAAGTTTCAAAATCATCCTAGACCGTTCATATTTGGTGGTTAGAGTCCCTAGGGGTGGGATACACTTCAGCCAAAAAATTGACTCGATATATCGATTTTTGATCTACCAAAAGTGAAAATTTCAAACTGATTTTTTCCAATCGTGTCATATATCATTCGAAAGAGCGTTGAAAGTTATGTAAAACTGACAAG
Source organism: Parapristionchus giblindavisi (assembly GCA_943737045.1). Taxonomy (NCBI): domain Eukaryota; kingdom Metazoa; phylum Nematoda; class Chromadorea; order Rhabditida; family Diplogasteridae; genus Parapristionchus; species Parapristionchus giblindavisi. Next base: position 1,769,627 of record CALSFV010000002.1, on the reverse strand, counting down.
TTTCAAAAGATTTCGTTCATTGGTTTTTGAGAAAACTCCGCTTTTATGAAAAATGGCCAGATTTTTTTCCTTTCATTAAATATCAGACCACATTCCTATCATTTCCAGGCTCTGCGCAGTTGATATTTTATGTAAAAATGGATGGGCTATCCGAATATCACAACTATTTTTACCATCTCCAAACTCAAACACGTCATATTGGCAAAAAACGAGAGTCTTTTAACGCCCGAATCATCGACGCAGGTTCGAATCCTGCTGCGGGTGAAAATTTTTGCAAACTTTTTTTTGTTCCTTTCTGACTTCTAATCAACTTTTCCCATATTTTTAGACTGTTTAAAGTGGATTTCAGATCGAACAATATCTAAATTGCGATGTTCTGAAAGTGTAAGTTGCTTTTGAAAAATATTTATATTAATAAATACATTTGAGACATCAAGCACAACCATCGTCATCATTTGAATCATCTTCCTCAACAGAGTTGACATCGGTAAGTTTTCCATCCATCAATTCAATTGTTTCTTCCATGTTGAAAATTTCATTTATGTTGTTTCTGATGGAAGTGACCACAAGATCAGCATCAGATATCAACGCTTCATCATCAATTGCATCAACTTCGTTCGTATCCAATCATAGGTCGAATAGCTAGGTTATCGGTTTTCAAAATCCGGTCAGGTTTTTCGATTTTTTTTGCAAATTTGGCTCAAAATCCGGTCAGGTTTTTCAATTTTTGTGCAATTTTGGCTCAAAATCCGGTCAGGCTTGGTACTTTATAACCTACTTTTCGACCTATGTATCCAATTCAATCAACAATTTCCTCCTTTCTGTATCGAAATTTAGTTCATCGTTCTCCTCATCGATTGTAGAACGTTTTGCTCTGATTCCACTTTGCCTTCTCTTTTTGTCAATGTTAACAGATGCCATGGTTCTTGCAGATTTGATGCGACTATAATATGAGCTGATCTGGCGAGCACTCAACCTTTCTTCGGGCGAAAACATTCTCGAGCCATCCTGGTTTAACGATTCACGCATTCTTTTCTCACCATCTTCAGCTGACACTTTTGTTCCCGAGTCCCTCATCGAATAGCTTGATGACAAAATCCTTCGCCTTTTCAGTTTATTGAGTTGCCAATTTCTTCGTCTTGAGCGCGTATCCCTGCTCAACAACATGGAAGAAACAATTGAATTGATGGATGGAGAACTTACCGATGTCAACTCTGTTGAGGAAGATGATTCAAATGATGACGATGGTTGTGCTTGATGTCTCAAATGTATTTATTAATATAAATATTTTTCAAAAGCAACTTACACTTTCAGAACATCGCAATTTAGATATTGTTCTATCTGAAATCCACTTTAAACAGTCTAAAAATATGGGAAAAGTTGATTAGAAGTCAGAAAGGAACAAAAAAAAGTTTGCAAAAATTTTCACCCGCAGCAGGATTCGAACCTGCGTCGATGATTCGGGCGTTAAAAGACTCTCGTTTTTTGCCAATATGACGTGTTTGAGTTTGGAGATGGTAAAAATAGTTGTGATATTCGGATAGCCCATCCATTTTTACATGAAATATCAACTGCGCAGAGCCTGGAAATAATAGGAATGTGGTCTGCTATTTAATGAAAGGAAAAAAATCTGGCCATTTTTCATAAAAGCGGAGTTTTCTCAAAAACCAATGAACGAAATCTTTTGAAACTTGTCAGTTTTACATAACTTTCAACGCTCTTTCGAATGATATATGACACGATTGGAAAAAATCAGTTTGAAATTTTCACTTTTGGTAGATCAAAAATCGATATTTCGAGTCAATTTTTTGGCTGAAGTGTATCCCACCATTAGGGACTCTAACCACCAAATATGAACGGTCTAGGATGATTTTGAAACTTTGTGCCCTCCCCCTGCCGCTGCCCCTCCGCTGTTAGGGAGAGTGCGTTAAAACGTCTAGTGAATGACAGAGGTCCCTTAGAATGACCTGAATCGTGAACTAACTTTGAGTGAGTTTCACATCAAGTAGGGGTAAATCGACCACGCCCAGTTCAAAAAATCGTAATCTCATTTCTGGACAGTTTCATTTCGTGTGGAAATCGCGTATAAGTATATGTGCTTCCTATCGTTTTAAGTGGGGGGGGGGATATCAAACAAATCTGCTCATTCTGTATTTTCTATTTATTCTTCCTACATCGCTTGGGGTTGTTGATCGACAAACATTTGAACTGTGACAAAGGCGATGTGAAACAGCACGCACAAAGCGATGTCAAAGTGGAGGGATAGCGTAGCATGGTTAAACATTTTCCATCTTCACAATTGTCATTATAGTTAAATTCTAGTCAAAACAAGGATTTTACCCACGTAATCAGCATAAGTTCTGGGCTCATCCCAACTCGAATCTGGACTCGCTCAAGAAATCTCCGTGAATGGGAAAGAATGGGCCTACAAAACCGTTCTGCCACCGTCATTCGCACCAGGGCTGTGCGGCATGGCCATGCCGGTATACCGAATATGCCGTTTATGCCGGTTTTTTCATGCCGTTTATGCCGTGCCGAAAACGGCATGAAAATTTTAAATATTTTCGGCATAAATCTATTAGTGATATCGCAAAATTTAAGCGCTTTTCAATATTACATGTACGAAAATAAAAAAAAAATTCTGCGTTTTTGCTAAAAGTATGTTGTTACTAAATCTTTAAAAAATCTTTCGTAAAGTTTTTTAATCTTTCTCTCATAAAACCTTGAAATATTGATAAACAAGTGAACAATAATGAATTGGACACTTATGCCGATATGCCGTTTTCATGCCGAAATATGCCGAAAAAAAATATTCGGCATATGCCGTTATGCCGTATGCCGAAAAATGTTCATGCCGCACAGCCCTGATTCGCACCAAACCGTTTGAAGCCAGTTATTAACGCGAAAAAGGCAGAATTGAGAAGTTAAAACAAATTGTTATTGATACATTTGTTGGTAAAATATTATGTGTTGAACCGATTTGCTCAATACATGTGATCAGGGGAGATCAAAGATTGTGTTTCCATAATTCTGCCGCACCATGCAATGAATGCATCGGGAAATGAAGATTGGAGTAGCCTAGACATTTTTCGATCAGATCATTTACCCTTGTTCCATCTATGGTGATCGGTGAGTTCCCTGATTACTCTTTGATATTATATTATCTTTCTCTAGATGGACGACTTATCTGATTGTGAAACAGCAGATACAATATCCGTGATCTGCGATAATGATGACTTTTGTGAAGTTCTCCAGTACACTGACTATCACGTTGGTCACACCGATATTAAGATAGAGATATACAATAAAGTTCACATCTTGTAAGTAATGTTTATGATCAATATATCGTTAGAAATCATTCATTTATGCCTACCACCGTTATTACACTATCGATTTTTAAACATAGCATTACAAAGGCAATATGAGGATAAGTCAATCGTTGCTGCAATACGTCAACGGTCTCCTTGTTTAATGTGCAACATTAGATAGATTTTTTCATAATATAATTATTTTCTGACACTTTCAAAGGCATCCTGTGGAGCTCAACGAAGACGATCAACTGATTCTTAATATCCCTGCCTCGGAAGAATTCTATCTGAGTAGATTATTTCATGTCAAGATGAAGATGAGAACAAGCAAAGATGTATGGTATTTATATTTATGCTATATCACGCCAGTCACGAGAGAATCAGTCACGAGAGAATGGCTGCTCTTCGGAATAGAGAGAAAATCATGTAAAATATCGTAGACAAAGGAATATGAGTTGTTCCAAAAAACGATTTTTGTTCCAAAAAACGATAATACAAAAAAAGATTTTGATTTCACACAATATTCGGCTAATTCAGATTCCACTAGAGACAGAACTTTTCCTACAAAGTACAAGAGATCATTATATTCGATTAAGTCCTTTCATAGACCAGGGAATAGACGAATTCGTCATCGAAATATCGCCTTGTGGTAGTTCACATTTTAAGAGTTTCTAATAATAAAACTCCGTTCAGAGAACAAGAATAAAGAGCATATTTGTACTTCGAATGATTATGAGACGGTTCGAGATGCAATTAAGCGTAGATATGGATTTCGACCTGCGAAAAAGCTCGAGTGAGATAATCTATAAACGGGCATTACTTCAAAACCAGTCCAAAAGTCTAGAAGACCCTTCCTTCGTGTTTATTTTATTTTTCGCCTCCTTTTTTCTAAGGTAGCTTTACTAAGCGATAATGATCAATCTGAAAAATGAAAAAAAATGGAACATAAAATAATTCTAAATTCGTTTTTTTTTTAACTGTTGTTCGATGATTGCAGATATAATGGATTCGATGAGCCATATGTCATTCCTACTCGGCCGCTACAACTCGATGATGCTAGATTATTTGTTCCCACAGAGGTTCCAAGATCAATTTACTTTTCTCAATCCCTCTGGTTTTCCAAGACTTGAAGTGTGCTTACATTTTTGCAGTAGTGCCTTTACTATAAGTAGACTTGCAAGTCTACTAAAAATGAAAAAAAGTGGTAGTTTACTAACTTGAAATTTATCTAATGCATGCTTCAACTTATTCTTCACGACGCGACGTACACTTTAAAGGGAGAGTAACCCCTTAAAAAAACAAAGTCCGGAAATTATGTTTCAAATTCCCGCCTTAATGATTTTTTTGGACTCGGCGCTTCTCAACACGGGAACTCTGCCACAACATACGGTAATAGCCAGATTAATTTGAATCTGTGTAAATCCAAAGGGATAGGAAGAGAGGGAGAGAGGATAGGGAAGGGGTTCATCGATCTGTGTAGTCAATGCGCATAACAAGATTTGTAAGCATTGTAAGGTAGATCAAATCAAGTTGTTTATCTATTACCTTTTCATCCACTCGTTCAGAGTCACACATAGCATATTGGTAAGTATTCTCTTCCTAGTCGGGCCCGGACAGGTTCAATTCCTTGCCCAGCCGCTAAAGTTTGCTCATTATTTCTTATATCTGTGGTAGAGTTATCGCGTTGGGGAATGATTGCGGGAATTCAAACACTGAAAAGTGGAGGGGTGACTGGCCCTTTAAGTTTTGGAAAAAAACGGAGCCCTCGTGATATCACGAAATTTTCTTCCTACGAACAAATCTTTCAGGTGCTCGCAATTCATGCTACTAGTTTCGAAAAGATATTTTTCGATACCGATGGAGTCCCCGAAGTGGAAGTATGTGGTATCTATGGGCAATATATGATGATTAACCATAATTCAGTACAAATTAATGGATGTAACCTCGGATAATATGATCAATTTCTTGGATAGTGTCACGAAAAGGAAAAGCATTGATGGTGAGTTTACACTACTCTAAAAATAAAACCCCATCTCCACCCATAATTCGCGTTCGTAATCAGTCAAACGCGGTACATTATTTTTCACTGACAAAACGAGCATAACAACGAACATAACCATTCGATCTCGCCTCCATTAGCCGCGATGAAGTCAGTGCGACGATGAGGGACAAAGCCGATGAAGGGCCGCAGGAAGAGGATCTGATTCTCCCCATGTCTAGTCCAAGGGCTTACCGGTTTTCAGCAGCCCTAACACGAGGATGATAGCCCTGCTCAGCATGCCGATGCAAGAGGAAGAACCATCTCTCTCATTGTCCACCCCCAATCAGTGATGGTTTTCGCTGGAGTGTGCTTGACGGGCAAGATTCCTCTTGTCTTATTGGATCTCAATAATGCAGTGTTCAGAACTTGGAAAATGCACGAAAATGCGAAAAATGCTGTTCAGAAGTTCAGTTGGAAAATAAAAAAAAACCGAAAATGCTCATTTTCGGTGATTTTAAGCAAGTTTTAATGATTTTTTTGTTTAATATCAACGTTTATTGATCGAAAACAGTGTTTCGGACACATTTAATTCATGATATTTTGAAATATGGACACGTTTTGTTGAATTATCGCAGCGTTTTCGCTGTTTTTTTCGGCTTAAAATTCCCTAAAAGGACCATACGATATTTGTTTCAGTAGCATACTTTGAAAACGACCTAATTTAGCTTTTTCCCAAGGTACAACAAGTTTCAACCCTTTTAAAGTGTTTAAAACCATCTTTTTACCAGCCAAAATCGACCATTTTCGAGCATTTTCCAAATTCTGAACACCGCATAGGGTGGACTCCAGATTTGGGTGGCGGGGTGGGGGGGGGGGGCCTCCAAGGTGCCCCAGACTGACAGTAGAGTTTTCTTTGTCGAGCGGTGCGGATTTCGACCGATTCGGTTTTTTATCACAGCGACGACGATCTTCGGCGTGACCACCTTGTGCTCTATTCCTCTCCCACATTTGGACCACTTAAAGGGAGCTTTACCTCTCTCAATGGTCTCTTCTTTGCGCACACTATGTCTCTGTTCTCTAACAACGAGAAAGCATTGCGTGTCGAAGAGACCATTGAGAGCGGTCACACTCCCTTTAAAGCCGAGAAATACACAAAGGAGTGAAAAAAGAGTAGCTTAAGCTACTCAACCGTGACCCCAACGCACAGCAAACAACTGTCAACATACAGCTACATGCTCTACGTGCTCAACCAGTCAAATCTAATAGAGAACAGAATGGCTTCCTATGTCAAACGTCCTTCATGTCAATAGCGCAGCCCATCTCGTGGGTCCCCTTCTTTCACGTTGGACCGAATTCAAATTGGATCTATTTCTTATCTTTTTTTTTTCGAGTTTTTTTGGAAAACTTTTTCTTTCCTTTTCTTTTTTTGCTTTAAGATTCAACACCACACTCCATGATCACTCCATTTTAAGGAACTTCTCTAAGTCATGTACTGAAAGTGGCCCACCGATTCGATGTTCGCCATATAAAAAGAATATGCGAACAATTCATTATCGAAGATATTTGCAAAAATTATTTGTTTGATAAACTCGGACATAAGACATTGAAATTCCCAAGTGGTGATGTGATATGGTGAGTATTTGTTTGTGTATTATTATTGTGCCAGACGTGAGCTCCGCTACCACAGTATTCTGGTTCAAGCCATTTTGTTTCCATAGCCAGACAAGCGAAAGACGATTGCATTTGAGAGAGTTTCTATGTTGAGCGGTCGTTTTGGCTTCACAGTCTATAGAACATTGTGCTACCTGGAGCTCAATGTTTTGCAAGTTTCTCGAACTTTTTGGAAGCTCGAGAGAGAAGGGAGAGAGAGAGAGAGAGAGAGAGGAAAGACAGAGAAAGAGAGAGAGAGATGTGCAGAGAGATAACGCGCGCGTCTTGTTTTAACATGAAATTTGCCGTACACGGCGGAGAGAGAAGAGAGGGCAGAAGAGTGGAAGGGAAAGTGAGAAAGAAAAGGAGGCGTGGCCGGTAACAAACACGATCAACATTCTGATTTATATATAGTGTATTGATATTATTATATCATTTATTATTATTGAATATCGTAAGTTCTTGTCGATGTAAGATTTTGAAAATATGTTCGACGCAGACGTCCGAAGCCGAAACAATGCGTCGTCATTGACGTTGGTGTTCATAGAGCGCCAAATTGGAAAAAACCATGATGGATCAGGTTACTGTAGAAAGCTACGGATTCATACTTATTGTTCCATGGTTACGGTACCTTCATACAGTACCTATATGGTCCCTCAGAGTTTTCCACTATGAACACACACAACACACTATGAACACCGTCGACCGGGGATGCGCTTTTTTCGTTGTTTTTCTTCGATTTTTCGATTTTTTTCGATTTTTCGATGAATATAATCGAAAAAATTGCACTTCTAATATTTTTCCTATTTTGCAGTTATCCTACAAACATGCTTGTTAACGCTCACGAATACGGGATGTTACGTCTTGCTGTGAGTTGCAAGAATAACGAATATATTATGACTACATACAATAGATTTAAAACGCTCCACACTTCGCTTACACTCTTTACCTTAAAATTTTTATGACTTTCTTTATTTCAAAATACTAAATATACACGACATAATGAATGCATATCAGGAATTTATGGCAAAGAGAATCACCAATGTATATACAGTAATTTGGACGGCTGAGCGTATGGCTAAAATAAAGCCAATCGATCAAGAAATGATGCGAATTATTGTACCGTACTTGAGAGGAAAGTATTTTCCACGACGGCCAAAGGTATTTAAAAATGCATTGATCGGCCCCTCTTTCGTCATAGTCTTTTGCAATGCCTAAATAGAAATAATCTTGGTATATGTTATTAGGTTGATGCATATGTTTCTTTACAAAATTAAGTATGAATATATTTATCTGCCACAAAACATGCAAGCATTAGGCTTCTGCAGTGATAGCCTTGCGCCATTTATCGGGCAAATTGTAAATTCCATCATGCTTGAAAGAGCCGGGCTGGGACTTGAAGAAGTTGGTGAACACCCTCGACAGTGGATCGGTCATAGAAGTGCCTCAACCATAACCCGCTAGTTCAGCCTTGATCAATCTTGCAGTGTGTGGCTTTGCGTTATCGTGCTGAAAATAGATTTCAGATTTTTTCCCACGGGTGGATTCGAGTGTATTACCCTCTTGGTTGGATCGTCTGCTGGCTCCTACTCTGCATTAACCCATTGACGCCTATGCTCATCATTGTCGTAAATATTTATACCCTCTAATGGCATGACCGGGCTAGTCGATTCGGCGTTCCCAGGGTTAGAAGAGACGCTGCTGCATCAACCCTCCGATCCTGGTCCAAATCGGTCTACTTGTGAGGAATTCATCGTCCGAGTTTTAACACCTTTCCGATCGTCGCCATTCATCGAACGACAGCTTATTGATCAGTCCGTAGGGTAGTGCTTAGATCACGGGTGGTTAAGTTGGGATAACCGTCTACCTCTTTCTGCGGCTTGTCCAAGTCCAATTTCCGGTACGATCATAGTCAGCCAAGGAAAAGTCCCCTTTCTCAAATCTGGAGAACCAAAGTGCTTTGAGGATGCCTTATCGTCAGCTTTGTAAGCTACACGCGGCGGATGTGACACGCGATTGACTTTTACAAAATCGATCAACCGCATATTTTGTTTTTTTTTTTGTTTTTTTTTTTTGAGATTCTGCTACATAAGTCTACCATGCTGATTGTCGCCATGGCCACTCCCCGTAATTTCAGCCTTCAAAGAAACCTAGTGAGACAACACCCTAATCGGCTGAATAAAGCTGTTGTACTATAAATATAAATATAAATATATAAGTGTTTATTGATTTATTGATTGATTAATCATAGATTCGTATCAAATTCTTTGACAATCTTCGTGGATGGACTGGAGAGTTGCAATTCGAGCTCTTTTCTGATCTTTGCCATGAACATGTCTCATTCTTATTCTATATATACTGTAACTGGCAATCCTCCAGGTATGATATTTCCATAATGTGTTCGTTGGTGTTAAAATCTTGGAAAAATAGATGGAAAACTAGCATAGCTTCGTAACTGACAAAAAAAAACGAAATCACGAAGCCTACTTTTCCAACTGCATTTGCGATCACAAAATTAACAGTGCTTTTCTCTTTTCCAAGATTTTAGGGTTCTGTTCTCCTTTACGGGTCCCATGGAAGACATAAAGAATACAAGTCTCATGGAAGTATACCAGACCGGTGAAGCAGAACAGTGCCGATTTTGGCACCACATAAGCCTCAAACAGAATACATCCCGATAATAATCGTCTCAAAAATTGCGATGAGTATTTGGATGTGTGTAATGTAAGACATTTTAAGCAACCGATCTAGATATCATGCGCTTGACTCAGCGTTTCTTTGATACAGGGAGAGAGCGCATTGAAAAATTTTCAAAATGCCAAAAAATAGGGTATGACAACACCATCTGTGCTCTCTCACTTTTGCGTGCTCTCTCTCTTTTCCGCTATACCCTTTTCTCTGTTAAACTATGGCCACTATCGAAACACTCTGTTTCCGCCGATGTTTGAGTCATTTTCCGCCTTGGTAGTAAAATTTAATAAATCCCACATGCGATAGCCAAATTCGTATTTATTATTATTTATATTTATATTTATATTTTCTTATTTATTCTTATTTATTTATTTATTTGAAATTCTTGGAATTAAAATTTATTACCCACATTCTTTCATGAGATGTCGAATCTGATAACTTTTGATAGAAATTTCGTATTTTGTAATGCCATGCTTTCTTTGCAGCTGGAATGGCGTTCAGAGCATGGCGTTCGGCGGATGTCTTGTGACTCCTCAAGAAGATGTACATCTTTATTATTTAGACCGAAAAGATCCGGAGTATATAGGCATTGCTGCTGAAGAGAATGATTTGGCACCATCTGATGGGTACAGTGATATGAAATAAAATTAAATAAAAATAATTAAAAATAAAATAAATAAAATAATAATAATAATAATAATAATAATAATAATCATCATAATAATAATTGTTTATACTGGGTTATCTTCATTGTTTTGGATAGTATGTTAGTGTAGGGATAAGGCAACGGGCAGGTTCCATTCCAAATGGTACCGTAAGCCCGCCAATAAAAACATAATGATCCATAGTACCTCCCATCATCCTTCGCATCTAAAGCGCAACATTGTTCGTAACACCATACGTACGTCTATTCAATTGTCATCGTATGAGTATCAGAAAGAGTCGAGAGAGCTTGCTCTCAATGTCTGCCATTCAAACGGTTACGACTCTAGTGTTACATCTAAAAAACTAGGTGTTTCACATGCTCGATCTCATCTCCCTCTTCCTATCCGTCCTATCTTCTCTATTCCTTATATTTCCGATGTGTTCACTAAGGACGTCAAAGAAGCCTTATCTAAAGCTGATCTTGACGTAACCGTAGTTGAATCTATTGGCCCGTCCCTTCTTTCCCTTCTTTCTCGCAACCGGTATCTTGACTCGTTTTGTGTCCTCGGTGATCGGTGTTGTTTCTGTCCATTTAATCGAGTAGGAATCTGTCAGTCTGTAGGAGTTGTATATCGTCTCGAATGTTCATTGTGTCCCGATTTCTACATTGGTCATTCAGGCCGACCCCTCCATGCACGTGCAGTAGAACATTATCCTAGTGGTAGATATCCCCTGACTGCCTCTAATTCAACCAAGCCATTTGCTCGTCATTCCATTGATTGTCACAATGCTCAACCCATACGTTTGTCTGGCACTGTCATCTGCATAGAACCCAATGTAGTCAGACGGAAAGTAGCCGAGGCCCTTCACATTGAGTCCACTAAACCACCTATCAATGCCCGCTATGAACTCACTGATGACCTCACCCCATTATCTCTTCTCTCACTATCTCTAACATAACCTACTCTCTCACTCATCCTTTCACTCTATAATCATTTGCAGCCGTTTGTCATTTTCCGTGTGTCCTATGATTCTCGTGTTTTCACCCTTGTCTAGTCCCAATGTTTGTTATTTGTAGGTAATGTCACTGATGATGGGTTTGAACACCCGAAACGCGTCTGACCAATAAACTAATATGATCCAACTCTTCGTTTTCCCATGGCATAACCAAGCTCTACACTAACAATAATAATAATAATAATAATAATAATAATAATAATAATAATAATAATAATAATAATAATAATAATAATAATAGTAATACTAATAATAATAATAATAATACTAATAATACTAATAATAGCCTTTGTAGAATGAGCTTGATGGCTTCCCGATGTAAATGTCAAGATGCTGTGCGCGTTTACATTAATCTTAATGATGATGCCTCGAAGGTACATAAATTTGCTGATTTTTTTAATGCTTCAAAAGAGAGTTTCAGTTTTGCTTTCAGCAATGTGATGCCAGTTGTACGAGATGTAAACTACCATCGGTCGTGCTGGGAAGAGTAATAGGCGACAGGACCGCTATGAAATATTTCAAACAAATGAGCGATGGTGATCGTTTAGACGCTAGAATATTATCATTCATTAAATAAATTATATACATCTTGAATAAACAAAGTTGTACGTTATGTGTTTATAAAAAAGAAGAAAAATACATATATGAATGCAGCTTTAAAAATATTTACAAAACTAAAATATAACGTATCTGTATTTATATAAAAATAACAAGAAACAATTTCAATTTCAATTTCAATTTCAATTTCAAGCCATGATAAGATATGTATGCACTGCGCTTCTCACGTCTTGCGTTGAAAAAGAATAATTGAGAGAAAAAAAGATCATAACGGCATAAATAATTGACCAGTAATACAAATATTGATACTATTTGACCTATTCTTCTGACAAGGGGGTGCTCCCAACTTGTCCTGGCCATATGAGCTGTCAATAGCATGACTAGAATCAGTTTTCGATGCTTATTACGACTCCGTCTGCGGGAGTTTATAGATGAGTTCACCAGCTCACCCGGATGGTTTGCGCAGGAAACCACCCGAATTTCCGAATGAAAATATCTACAGTACCGTGCAAAAGTCTGGCCCCAAAATTTGAATCGCTATAACTTTTTTTTCATTCTTGGCCGATCGGCCCCCGGTTTGTTTTATTAAATAGTGTAACCATTGGAGAAAATTTTTATGTTATTGATCATTACCTGCGATGATGAAATTATTTCATCATTCTTGAAATGCCGAGGTGTGATCGTAAAAATAGGTTTATTCTCACTAGGGAATGGTTTCTTTGATGGTTGAAATCACGGGGAGTGACCTACATAGTAATATTCAGCATGGTCGAATTAGTTAGAATCAACTTTCAAAAGCTGCGAATGATCGATTTTTAAACGAAACCCGTCGCATATCCGCCGCACAAAAGACAGCCAAAAAAGATTTTTTGGACTTCATTTCCACCGAAACAGCATTTATTTGCTTGAATTACCATGCAGACATGAAATGCAGTCGGGGGAATCGAACTCGAGTTCAAAAAGTGAAAAAAACTTTAAAAATGCAACTTTTTGGCTGTCTTTCGTGCGGCGGATATGCGACGGGTTTCGTTTAAAAATCGATCATTCGCAGCTTTTGAAAGTTGATTCTTACTAATTCGACCATGCTGAATATTACTATGTAGGTCACTCACCGTGATTTCAACCATCAAAGAAACCATTCCCTAGTCAGGTAGATTTTTTCTGTAAGTCCAATTGTTTTGTGAGGAACTAACAACTATCAATGAACGTTTTAAGCCATTAACCACGTTGCTTGCATATCGCTCCGAGGAATTAGCAAATTTCGACTGACCCATCAAAATTTCGTAAAAATGTCATAACTCAGTCTCTAGTTGAGCTACGGGCCTCAGATTCAACAAGTATTATCACATCGTCATAGGGTACCATCATGCCAATTTCAGAAGGATTCCGCTTCTTGAAGAGAAAATTCGAAAAAAATCCCGTACCATATTTTGGGCATTCGGTATTTCCCAGCCGGTTTTTCTAAAAATCTAAAAATATGGTATGATGTGCCCAAACATCTACCTAACACATCTACAAAGTGGTGAGATTACAGGAGTTCAATTACGACTTTGCCCGGACTGATAGCATAATATCTCAACTGTGTACGCATGATGATTGAGGATCAATAGTTTTGAGTGAAAAAATTGCGCTGAATTTTGTTAAAAAAAATTAATATAAAAACGTGATATTTTTCATTTTGCTCTCTTCCTTTAAGGAAAAGTTTTATGAAGTCATGCTGCGATGCATGCATAGCATAGACACCCGGTTCCATGGTAAAGACTTCACTGTCGTTCAATGTTACCGATCTGGCCCTTCCATGGTGTTAAATTTGAAACACAGCACGAACACCTTGTTTCCACCCTCCATCGATTTCTTCAAGTTGACCAATCAGAAAAAAGTTGATATCAAGAGTGACTTCACCGGGGTCTTTGCCTCCCAGTTTCAAGAGTTCTGGATACTTGGGATTCATATGCTGTTAAGATGTTGGCAAGATACCACCGATCAACTCTGGTATTTCAAAACTTAAAGTCTACTTAAAATACGTCACTGACTTAAAGTTTACTTTAAGTAAACTTCAAGTGAGTGACGTCACATTTTAACTTTAAGTAGACTTGCGTCCCACTTTAAGTAAACTTACGTAGTGACGTCACACTTTAAGTAGACTTACGTTTCACTTGAAGTAAACTTACAAGTTACTTTCACTTTACTTTAAAAAGTGAAAGTGGAAGTAGACTTTAAGTCTTGAAATACCAGAGAAAGAACAAAGAAAACGAAATACATATATGACAAAAAGTAAGGAACTTATGAGACAAGATGAGTTATGATGAGACAACTTATAGAATAAAGTTTTTATTGTGATATGTGAATTTTTATTAACAATTTAATATAGAATTACAAAGGTTTTTCATACACCTCCAAATGCCGAACTTTAGTAAACTTCTCCACCGTTGAAAAAAAAAAGAAAAATCACCAGGCAAAACGCACTCCAAAATTTTCGCAAAATTTACGGGAAGTTTTTCTGAATGTTTTGTAAATGCATATAATTTTTTTGCTGAAAGCCCAATGAAATGACGAGAAAAGGCTATACAACTTCTATAAAATGAGCGAAAGTGCAATGTCGCGCGAAGAAACGGCGTAGTAAGAGCATGCCGGGGCAAATTTGTAATGTTCGGACAGTTTTACTTCTATAATATATTTCATAAATTTCATATATTTCATGAACAATTCATTAAATCGTTTTGCAATTAAATTAAATCAATGTTTGACTGTCAGCTACCCATCGCACGGTAGGCCGTAAACCATCTCCTCTCATAACACTTGCAGAGACAGAACAGTAGAATTACATATTTCTTGCAGAGTCAAATTCAATTCAGAATTTTATCGGTTTCCTTCCATTTTATCACCAGTAGTAGGCACATTTTTTAATGGAAATCACATTTTTATTTTTCGATTTTTGATATATCAGAAGTCGATATTTTTGGATGAAGTGTATACCGCCCCTGTGGACTTTCGCCATTTAAGAGACCGGCTCGGTAAGACTCGAGCATGGTCCGGACATTCGCGAGGACTTTCGATCTGATCCTCAATACTTTCATCATAGACACATACCGGGGAAAGAACGATGAAAGTTATAGTGAAAATGCCCTTAGGCTCAAACCCGGCTCAAATATGTCACATTAAGTAAAAAATTTAAAAATTCATATCTTTTCAATCGTGATAGCTAGGACTTTTATTTCTTTTTATTAGTGAATAAAATGTCATGCACTCTTACAAACACTGCTGAACATTAATATCATATCGTTCTGAATATATTTTTTCGTGTCTGATTTTCAGATTTTTCTAATTTTATCCTCGTTGAAGAGAGATTGCAAGTAATGACATAGTACATATTGTAGCCCTGACGATTGCGTACATGGTGGTCGCATTCCCTTGGCCAGCCAACATTTCGCAGGCATCGAGAATTGCAGCCGAATGTGAAAAATGTGTAAATTGCAAAAATCGAAAATTATTTTCTTGAAATTCGAAAGAGTAAGAGGTAGCTTTATTATGTCATTTTACTCATAGTGATGCGTGTACACAGGAACAATATACAGATAGACTCAGACTACATTTTAAAAAAAATGAGAAAAATAATTATTTTATTTTTATTTTTTCAGCTCAAACATTCAGTCGACCGTCAAGGCAAGTTCATTCATGGGGCGGATGGTGGCTGATGCATGTGTGTTTGCAGTAACGACTGCCACGTGAAAAATTGTCGTTTCGCAGATCTCGAATTTATTTTTTTAATCATCAAACTTGAATATTTACATGTTTCTTTCATATAACTCGGTTGGAAGGCGGCCTATGGCAACCTAGGTTGTATCATTGTTATATGTAGGTGTGTACGCTATTGGACTACCGTAATCGTTAGGAATCACGCACTGATTTTTTTCTCAGTCGACCCATGATTTTCAACCATGACCCGGGGTTCATGGTTGAGAATGGCTGATGTCGAAAAATTCATGACGATCCCAGACCAAATACTATGTGGCATTATATCAGCAGTGAGCCAACTTTTATTTTTCCGGATAACGTAACTCGAACTACCGTAATGGTAATACTCGCACCAAAATTTTTCGAGAATTTCACTACATTATTATAGGATACGGTATCTAGATTACGGTAGTTCGGTTTACGTTATCCGGAAAAATAAAAGTTGGCTCACTGTTGATATAATGCCACATAGTATTTGGTCTGGGATCGTCATGAATTTTTCGACATCATCCATTCTCAACCATGAACCCCGGGTCATGGTTGAAAATCATGGGTCGACTGAAAAAAAATCAGTTCGCGATTCCTGGCGATTACGGTAGTTCAATACTGTATACTCCTACTGATAACAAAGGTACAACGTTGGTTGCCGTACGCCACCTTCCAACCGATGTATGTGAAAGAAACATGTAAATATTCCAAATTTTGCGCTGATCACGAGTATGCCTTTCCGATATTTATAAAACAAAAAAAAACAATGAAAATGAAGTTGAGGAATGTTGTAGAGATCAGCAAAAGAAGAATAACGGAGGCGGAAGTCGAACCAGGGGGGTATGGTCGTATTAGTCTAGTACGCTCCCGGCTGAGCCGCCGATACAGTTGATCACTCCATGTTGCATGTCGTAGGTCATTTTGGCGGCGCGCGTATATCGATTGAAAATATCAAATAGTAGCTCAGCGGTGCAGCTTTAGAAAACAGTTTTGGCCGTCCCTCCTCAAGCCTTATCATACAAATGGGTCGCTTTCAGAAACGTTTCCGTTGAAATGTTGTGCTTCCAATGTAAGTTCTCATCCGACACATTTTGTAATATCGGACTGACATACTCGTGATCAGCGCTAAATTTTGCATAAATTGGCCCCTAAGTCCTCATCCGAACCATTTTGAAATATCGGAATATCATACCCGTGATCAGTGAGTATCTTCAAGTGGGTTGTCAACCGGTGGGTTCTCATCCAGTCGGTTCTCATCCGGTCTGTTCTCACACGCTCAATTCTCATCCGGTAGGTTCTCATCCAGTCGGTTCTCATCCGGTCTGTTCTCACACGCTCAATTCTCATCCGGTAGGTTCTCATCCAGTCGGTTCTCATCCGGTCTGTTCTCACACGCTCAATTCTCATCCGGTAGGTTCTCATCCAGTCGGTTCTCATCCGGTCTGTTCTCACACGCTCAATTCTCATCCGGTAGGTTCTCATCCAGTCGGTTCTCATCCGGTCTGTTCTCACACGCTCAATTCTCATCCGGTAGGTTCTCATCCAGTCGGTTCTCATCCGGTCTGTTCTCACACGCTCAATTCTCATCCGGTAGGTTCTCATCCAGTCGGTTCTCATCCGGTCTGTTCTCACACGCTCAATTCTCATCAGGTGGGTTCTCATCCAGTCGGTTCTCATCCGGTCGGTTCTCATACGCTCAGTTCTCATCCAGGGGGTTCTCATGCGCTCATTTCTTAGCCGACACGTTGCTTTTATTTTCCCCCCATTCTATAACATTCATTCTGCATGCAGCATGGCTCAGTTTCCAAAACCCACCCAGAGCCACATCCGCGAGTCAATTCGTGACCTCTATCGCTCGGGTGTCAAGAGCAAGGTTGCCCAAGAAGAACTGATGAAAAGACATGACCCTTATGTCCCCCCTGCCTAAACACAGTCCGCAAGTGGTTCCTTCTTTTTGGGCGACAAATGTGTGGAAGGCAAGCCGAGGTTGGGTCGCCCAGTGACAGTGAACCGAAGGCCTGTCCTCGCAGCCCTCAAGCAGAACCCAGGCATGTGTCGCAAATTGGCGATCATCAACCACACTTCTCTCAAAATCACCCACAGGATCCTGCGTGCTCATGGAAAGAAACCCCGACTTCCCTACCAAGTCCCCCTCGACCTTACGAAGCATAAGGGCCGCATGGTTACCGCGAGGGACCTCTGAAACGAACTGGATTAGGTGGACAGGAGACTCCCTCTGGTCCGACCGCCACGCCTCCAGAAGACACCATGTGGCGAAACACACAGAGAAAAAAGTGTTAAAAGACAGACCAAAACAGCTGTACTCCATTGTACACAAGACCAAGGTGGTGTTAAATATAACACTTTTTTAGGTCTACTCCGGTAAGACCTAAAAGTGTTAAATATAACACCAGGAAGTGTTAAATATGACACTTTCTGGCCAGGTTCTGAATATTGCCCCGCCCGTTGGTTGCTCGCCGTTTACACTATTTCATTTGCTTATTGTGTTGTTTATGCAAACAAAGAACAACGTATTGTATATACATAGAGCACATTTTATCGCACAGTTGGAAACAAATTGAAAAAAAGCAAACACAAAAAGATTAACAGCTTCTTTTACAAATATTCATCAATAATATTAAACAATATGAAGAGATGACGACTTATGAAGAACATATATTTGATTGGATTGCTTGCGAAATAAATGTTCCACCTCGTAACTAAAAATAAATAAGAAATAAATAAGAAAGTAAAATATATATACCATAACAAAATAATTAATCGTACCTCCTCATCCCGTGCACTATTCATAAAAACATAATATAATAAATCAATCAATTAGTAACAAAATCACAATGACTCTGAAATGCTGAAAAAGCATAATTACTATTGTACCTGTTATAATTATTGAAACAAGTCCAAGGAATCATCATTTATATTCAAACAATTCAATTTCAACCTGCAATAAACAAAATATATTGAAAAGTTTGTTCTCAATCCGGTCATGTAGCCACAACGTGGACTCCACATCTAACACTGTGTTATATAGTTCTATCTATCCTTACGTTCAAAAATATATTACAACCATTATTACATAGTACCACATAGAGACCCGTATAAAGCATAAACAATCGCACCTTCCGTACAGAATTTAAACTTCCATGCGAATTATAGTATACATTAGACTATTGATCAATCAATAATAGAATAATGACTCTGAAATGATGAAAAGTATTAATTATTATCGTACCTGTCATAATAATTGAAATATCTCCATTAAATTACTAATTATGTTCAACCTGTAATCAGGGCTGGGAATTTCTGTTTCTGAATTTTCTGTTTTTTCTGTTTTCTGGTCATTTTGGAGACCAGAAACAGAAAATATATTTTTAAAACAGAAAATTTTCAGAAAATGTTATTTTATGAAATAGTTTTAAAGAAAATAAAAAAAAAACTCATTTAGTGTTGCATTTATGAAGTCTTTTTCAAATACCGTACATAGAGAGAGTAAATTGGCTCAAATATGACATCAGATTTCCAATCTTTCCCTATTTGTGGACACGATTTGCCCACATTCTGGCAAATGGTATTCGAAAAAGCAGCTATTTGCCACATAGAGACAAGCATTTGCCAGAATACCGGAAAATCGTTCGCCAACTATCCAAACTCGGCCAAATTCAATCTCTGTGTATATACGGCAGAAAATTTCTTGATCGAACTTTGGTATCTCGGTTTTCTAATTCGGACTGTGGTATCTCGGTGCAGGAGCTAGTCAAATGATCGTTTCGATTCTATGTATATTGTTGCTATTTTGTTGTTTTTCGCTGGCACCTAGAATAAAATGTACGCGAAATTGGTTCTACAACCAAACTAATAAAAATATTAAGAAAAAGAAGGTAAATCAATGATTTTATGACATTTTCTGTTTTTTTTCTGAATTTTCTGTTTTTTCTGCTTTTTCAAAACAGAAATTTCTGTTTTCTGATTTCAGAAAAAAAATAATTTTCTGTCCCAGCCCTGCCTGTAATATACAAAATATATTAAAGGAAGAGTAACCCCCTTGAAAAAAAGTCCGGAAAATAAGTTTGAATTCCCACGAATTTTTTTGCGTCCCACAACGATAACTCTACCACAACATACGATATGCTGCCTGAATTTGATTGAATAGTTATTTTTCACACCATTGGAAACATGCGTGGGCAACCTTTGCTGCTGGAAATTAAGTTGGGGAACACTAGCGGGAATTCAAACACTCAAAAGTAGAGGGGTAACCCCCTTTAAGAAGTTCTTTCTGAACCAACATGCAAAAACGCTGATCCATATTTAACACTAACCAAACGTTAAAGTATTAGGTTGATTGAGTACTGGGAAATAAAATAAATTAACATCCAACCTTGAACAGAATCAAACTAAAGACCGGCATTTTCACACCGGGATCCACATAATCCGGAGGGAATATCATTCGTCTTGAACGGGCAAATCAATCTGCAAAACAAAGATTTAAATACCATTATCGACATTCGCATGCGTTATATACCTTAATATCATCACTACAGTGCTGACATAGAAGTCAACATTAACAACTTTCATAATCCATGCTAGATCATCGCAATAGTTCCCTAGTGCGATAACTCTACCACATATAGGAAATAATGACAAAAATCATTAGCAGGGGTCAGGACTCGAACCCGGTCGATCGTTACTTCAACCGGACACTTACCATTAGAGACTATGGGTGTTAGTTGAAGGTGTTGGTATAAGAGATAAACGTGAGATAAAACTTGATGGGATCTGGCGATTTGCTTATAGAAAGCTAAATTATAGGTATGACATGCAAAGCTAGTATGCAAAATTACTTTTCAATCAAATTTCAGGCAACACATCGTATGTTGTGGTAGAGTTATCGTTGTAAGATGCCAATTTTAGATTCGAGGGAATTCAAAACTGATTTTCCGGACTTTGTTTTTTTCAAAGGGGTTATTTTCCCTTTAAATGAAATGAAGAAAAAACTGGAACCTTACTTACTGTTTGCTGTTATCTCCACTATTTCAAGTGAATTATCGCCCAGGACACGATTGGCTTCAGGGTTCGCCCGATCGATCGCCGCGAAGAAACTGCAATTTTACCACAAAGCTTCAAATAGAAAAGGCCTACGTACTAATCATAATAAAAGCAATGAATTCAGGAAAATAAAAAAAAATATAGCGAAACTTATCTAATTTAAACATTTCCGCGCTGCTGTTACTTCCTATCTCGACCGGCATCCCATAGGCAAATAGTTGAGCGATTAATCTGGAACGAAATGATAATATTTATTGTTTGCGGCTAGCATAGATTACAGATTGAACGAAATTAGCTTTCATGGCAAAACATATAGTGTATCTAGAACAAAGATTATGATAGGTACGCGCGTGTACGAAGTTCTGTCCTAACAGCTTATACGTAAATTCATTCGTTCAGCTACAAAATTCTAAATGAACTGATCCCCCAGCTAAATTAACTTGAAAAAAGTAAGAACGAAATCAAATAAAGAAGATCAAAATATAATTCGAGAAAATAACAAAGAAAATAACGACCTGCTGATGTTATCCGTACTGCTCCCGTGGCACTCGTAGGTCACCTAATAGAGAATGTTTTAAACGTAACAATAAATTTAAACATAAATGATTTATTATGATAAATCGACTTGAAAATACCAACAATAAAACGAGTAAAATTTTAACAAATTTCCTCCGCCACTGCGAGAATGAAATTACAGTAAGTAAAATGAAGAATGCAGTAACACCATTTATCGCAAAGTGACTTCAATATAACACCTATGGATGTATCAGGAGTACAGCCGAAAAAGTGTTATATTTAACACTTCTTGGTCTTATATTTAACAGACCATAGGTGTTAAAATAGCGCGCGGTCACACGGGGATTTTCATTTAACACTTTTTTCTCTGTGTGAAGTTACCTCGGCAAAGCTACAGCAGTTGGGTTTCGACCACATTCCTCACACACCGTACTACCCTGACATCTACCCTCCCAACTACCATGCCTTCCGCAGTCTTCAGTCCTGAAGAAGGGAAGAAGATCGATAAGAATGTCGACCTCGATTGCCAGATCACGTTATGGATTTCTCTCATAGTTTTTGCTATAAATATAATACATATACACAGTGTGGTTTTGAGGGTATCGAAATTTTTGGTCTGTGCCAACCCTCCCGCAGATTTGCACGACTCTTACGCAAACGGCCCCATATACATACAGTCCCGCCCTCCCTAAAGGAGGGCCGCCGCGACATGATTCATGTCGCCTCATGTCGCATCTTTCTAAAATATTTTTAAAACATTTCATTGGTTGTGATCATTGCATCATCAGATAAGATCAAGATCACCGTTCAAATGAAAAAAAAATTGACGCTGGACAGTTTTATAGAAGGATCATGGCTGACATAGGTGCTACCGTAATCCTTTGAAATTTGATTTTCCCGCACTTTTCATTGACCCTGCGAAATCGATTTCCCAAAGAATGTGTTTTAGAACGGTTTTTATCTGGTATTGAAAGTATTGTAACTATTTCACAAAATACACGAGAAATTCTGGTTGAAGTCAACCCCCTGATCTCGGTCAAACCATGAACTTTGCGGTACTTGTATCTGGTGCTGGATCAGGTAAGATTAGACGATCTTGGGGGTCAGAGTACCGAGCTTACGGGCAGTTCGCTTATACTCCGCTTTGGATTACTGTAGATTCTTTGGCAAATTATGCCACCGTACTACCCTATTGTACTGTTGTACTGCATTGGCTCTGTTGTACTATCCTGTCCAAATGAAAGTTGGATGGTCCTAACAATTTTACACTTGACAATTGAAATTGTGTTTATCAATGTTTGTTTGTGTGGGTGATTTCACAGATTCATTATTAATTTTTTATTTCAATCATATTCTCTCGCACACTCTCCTCGCCCTCCTGATCTACTTCATCAGCGGTGTTGTCTCCCCTCCCAATTCACTATTCACAGAAGGAGCCGTGTTTCCAGCGGCCTTTGCCTTCCGACGCTTGAACCAACACACACCGAATACAATGCCGATAACGATTAACTGCAAAATGTAATTTATAGGGAGCCTCACTCAACGGTCTCTTCATTGTGCACACTATTTCTCTGTTCTCTAACAACGAGAGAGCGTAGAGTGTTGAAGAGACCGTTGACAAAGGTTTCGGTCTCTTTAAGCTGAATGAAAATAAAATTATTATATGAATAAAACAAATTAAATACACAACGTACAATGATCGCCACAGATACAGCAATGCATATGATGAGCGTGTAGGGAGGTCCGTCGGAATTGGCATCGCTCTTCTCATTGTTATCGCTCTTCTCGGTGGTTTCTATCTTCTCAGTTTCCTCTTCAAAGGAAATCAACAATAAAAAATCGATTTTTAAGTTCTGCTTTCGTTTTACTGCGATTCCGAAATTATAAAATGAGCACAAAATTTTAATATTGATGGCTCGTTAAAAAATAATGGAAAACCGAAATCGGCGGCTTTCCACCCGTTAAAAAAGTAAACGGAAAGTCAAAAATGGAAACACGAAAATTGAATTCGCGCGCGCAAAGAGGTGCGGGAATTCAAATTCCGACAGCGAATTTTCACGGATTCCATTTTTAGCAAGAAGGAAGTTGAATTTCCATTTTACTGCTAAAAATCGGTGACGGAAAGTCGGAATTTGAATTGCCGCACCTCTTTGAGCGCGCGCGAATTCAAATTTCGTGTTTCCATTTTCGACTTCCCGTGTACTTTTTTAACGGGTGGAAAGTCGCCGATTTCGGTTTTCCACTATTTTTTAACGAGCCATTAGATAGCTTTCCTAAAATATGAAATGTTCCGAGGATAACTTTTCTTTTGTAATATCGCACTCTGTAACGACTCCCGACGGTATTGTTGTTTCATTTATGGTATACAACGGAGGATCCTTGCCCATATTGGTACATTGATAATGTGTGTAATACAATTTGGTTAATTGAACTCTTTATTTATAGTAGAGACAATTATGGGAAGGTACTATTATTTGGGGAAGAGTTGATATACGGATATGGGATTGATGTTGTTGGAATGATTTCGAGATTGACGACTCTCTGGATCGGACCGAAAAGATGAAGTGATTGGTGTTAGAATGTCCTTATATACTAGTGACATTATACCGTCAAAACGAAAAAAAGTGAAACATTTGTGACAATTGGTGACAAATTGTCACAAAAGTTCACAAGATTTTGGAACAGTGCAAATTCACTCTAAATAGTCATATAATGATAGATACATCAATGATCAGACGAAGAAAGCGCGATGGTAGCAGTTTTACAGTAAGATTCTACAGTATGCTACAGTATACCAATCTTTCTCTGCTGCGCTCCCGATTAATTTTTTCACTTTTGTCATACATTACTCCATTGGGCAAACACATCCACACTTAAAGGCAGCTGGCATCCAAAAATTTCGATTCAAAATAGTTAAAATAGTTGATCTCATGTTGATAAGATCAAAGAACTATTCAGAAATATGTATTTGAAAGTTTGAAAAGACACTCTGGTAAGAAGTTGGATTACTGTAGCCTGCTCCACACCACGGGCGAGGTTTCCGAATTACAGTATGCTAACTCCATCAAAAAGCTCAAAATAGCCCATTATTCAGTTTTATTCTTCATAATTCCCCACAACGGATAGAATTATCATCAAAATATTCAATTTGAAGTCGCACCCAAAGAGTTGGTGTGGCAATTAGGAAAAGGCTCCCGCTATTTGGAGCAGACTGTAGTTGTTTAACTGCGCCGTTCTCCTTGCCAGAGAATTCTTAAGATATAAGATGTATATATTTCGAAACAGAATTTCAAGATCTTTTATATGAGATCAACTTGTTTTTCGTTTCCCGGTCCCTTTAAAAACCTAAGAAAAAACATCATCAAGTGTGTGAAAAGCACTAAAAATAGGCACTTTGTGAAATTTTGTGACAATTTTTCACAAATTGTCACAAATGTTTCACTTTTTTTCGTTTTGACGGTATAAATGATTGATAATTGGTTTATGCCAATTTTAATAGTATTGTTGTGGGATATACTGATTATTAATGAAAGTAGTGACAAGTCGTTGCAAATGCAGCTGTTTTAACGCACATACACAGTCCAAAAGTATACCAAAAAATACATTTATAAGTGTAACTTCGCTTGAACTTGACCAATCACACTAATTTTTATATGTTGTACACACACAGTTCTTATCACCGTATTGCAAGAAAAAGAGCGAAGTTTCTCAAAAATCAGAAAAATTTAATGAATTTTCTCGTGTCAGTGATTTTCACGTTTTTGAACTGTATTTCATTCTCTTATATTTGTTCTTGTTTGAATTGTGCTAATGAATATGTTGTCAGTAGATAAGTCGGCGAAAGGGCCCTAAGAATCTCAGTTGTTCGGATCGACAAGCCATTGCTGTATGCCGAGCTAAGATGAACATGACGTTGGCCAACTTGGCTGAGCGGTAGGACGGACATCGAGACCATTTCCTGCTCTGCGAATCGTCCGATTCGGTCGAAAAGCTCTGGAAGTCCCTGATGACGCCGAAGATCGATAGAGTCATCACAAGAAAAAAATGGAGAAAAATCTGCGGTTGAGATGAATAAGGAGCTCTAACAGAAATTTAACTCGGTTCACTGTTGTCGCAAAAAAAAATTCCGCATTAAAAAGGCACTACAGTTCTCGAAGGGAACCATCAAGAGCCTACTGCGTTTTTCTGAAGCTAGGAACAGACGGAATTGCCCATCTGAGGCGCCTAGGGGGGGGTCAAGATTCGATTCAAAGTACCAAGTTCCCACTATGAAGTATGGGGGTGGTTTCGTGATTTTGTGGGGAGCGTTCCAATCTGCTCGCTGCTTAAAATTGACGGCATTATAAGTAAGGCGGAGTACATAGAGATTCTGAGGAAGGTGCTGCTGGCGCATGGGCGCTCGAACATAACTCTGGACTGAGTATTCCGGGAACAAAACTACCCGAAGCTAACTTTGCGTGCGTTCCATGACCGCAAATTTTCGGGAGTTAGCTTCGCTGATTCTTGTAATGACTCTTTCGATCTTCGACATCGTCAGGGGAGGCCTGCCAGATCTTTTCGACCGATTAGGAAAATTCGCAAAGCAGGAAATCTCGACGTCCGTTTTGTAATGCTCTGCCAAGTCGGCCAACTTCATGCTCATGTCTCGGCATCCAGCAATGGCTTGTCGATAAGAACAACTGAGATTCTGTGTATGCCGACATATCTACTGAAAAGATAAAACATTCATTAGCACAATGCAACAAGTACAAACATAAGAGAATGAAATATAATAGTTCAAAAAAACGTGAAAATCGCGACATGAAAAAAATCATTATTTTTTTCTGATTTTTGAGAAACGTCGCTATTTTTCTTGCAATACGATTATATGACCTGTGTGTACACAACATATCAAAAAATACGATGATTGGTCGCGTAAAAGCAACGTTACACTGAAAAAATGTACTTTTTGGAATACTTTTGAGCGATATTGTAGCTTGCCACACTGCCACACACTTTCTGTATATTTCACACAATTTCTGCATTTTTAACATTGTTTTCATATTCGAAATAAATAAGATAATACAACAATAAAGTCAGCAAAATCAAATATATCATATCAACAATCTAGAAAACAGCGGTGCAAAACTGCAGCTGATCAGAGAAAGTTTCAGATGACTCGGCATTATGGCAGAGATACGTAAGGCTAATGAGACACCGCATAACACCGCGATACTTACTCTTCCTAGCACACTTGAATTGAACGTTTTCTTGAATTGAAAATTGACGGCATTATAAGTAAGGCGGAGTACATAGAGATTCTGAGGAAGGTGCTGCTGGCGCATGGGCGCTCGAACATAACTCTGGACTGAGTATTCCGGGAACAAAACTACCCGAAGCTAACTTTGCGTGCGTTCCATGACCGCAAATTTTCGGGAGTTAGCTTCGCTGATTCTTGTAATGACTCTTTCGATCTTCGACATCGTCAGGGGAGGCCTGCCAGATCTTTTCGACCGATTAGGAAAATTCGCAAAGCAGGAAATCTCGACGTCCGTTTTGTAATGCTCTGCCAAGTCGGCCAACTTCATGCTCATGTCTCGGCATCCAGCAATGGCTTGTCGATAAGAACAACTGAGATTCTGTGTATGCCGACATATCTACTGAAAAGATAAAACATTCATTAGCACAATGCAACAAGTACAAACATAAGAGAATGAAATATAATAGTTCAAAAAAACGTGAAAATCGCGACATGAAAAAAATCATTATTTTTTTCTGATTTTTGAGAAACGTCGCTATTTTTCTTGCAATACGATTATATGACCTGTGTGTACACAACATATCAAAAAATACGATGATTGGTCGCGTAAAAGCAACGTTACACTGAAAAAATGTACTTTTTGGAATACTTTTGAGCGATATTGTAGCTTGCCACACTGCCACACACTTTCTGTATATTTCACACAATTTCTGCATTTTTAACATTGTTTTCATATTCGAAATAAATAAGATAATACAACAATAAAGTCAGCAAAATCAAATATATCATATCAACAATCTAGAAAACAGCGGTGCAAAACTGCAGCTGATCAGAGAAAGTTTCAGATGACTCGGCATTATGGCAGAGATACGTAAGGCTAATGAGACACCGCATAACACCGCGATACTTACTCTTCCTAGCACACTTGAATTGAACGTTTTGCGATAGCGATGTGCTATTTATCTGGTACAATCCACCCTCGCAAGCGACAGGCTCAGCGACAGCCGTCCAGTTACCATTGCCATCGTTGTACCTGCAAATTTAGCTGCATTATATTCCCAATAAATTAATTTTATATATCTAAATCTTCTTTTGAAAATGTATATATTTTGGTAAAGTCAATCTTAAGAACTTACAAGAACTCATAATCTGGGCCACATATGAGTTTGGTACCATTTTCATTTTTCTTAGGAGGACTGCACTCTTCATCTTTCGCACAATCATAATCATCAGAACACGGGGCTGAACATTTTTTTTTTAAATTACATGGCAACGAGTAAAATATGAACATACTCATTCCAGTAAACCTAACATCTGAGAAAGTTAATGATTGCACGGTAATGACGTTTTGGAAGTAGTACAATAATTTGCCATAAGAGTGCAGTGTTTTGGATATCTGCAATAGTACCATGAGATAGTGAAATGAGTTAAAACGAGAAACAAATCATTAGTAAATACAGAGATTCAAAATCAGTGAAACGTTACGGTCGGAACGAACTTATCGCCGGAACAAGAATAAAGTTACTAACCAAACCATGTTCAACAGATACGTTGAAGATGCAATGGACGCCTCCATTAGTGTCATTGATGAATGTCTCGTCAGAAATAACAACTGAATTCTTGAATTATTATACTGATTTTTTAAATTCAATTTTATAAACTGACCTCCATCTACTCTCGAACCTATTTTATTCTCTTTACACATGAATACATCTCCAGCCTTTCCCCTTTTCAGTCCAACTCCTTCTTGCATCGTTGTATTTTTATCCATCATTTCAATTTGCCACTTCTTCAAATTATACGGTCTGAAGTTGAATACAAAATTAAGCACAGAATTAAAGATGGGCAAAGGGACAATATCTGGTGAGTTGCGGATATATTTGTTGTTATAATTTATTTTTATCCTTATCATGAAGTTTATAGTATTATTATATGTACCTTATCGCGATGAAGAGAGGGCAATTTAGTGCAGACTCCATTTTGAATACATGCTGACCCGCTGAAGTCATAAGAGTTGGAGCACCGGGCATGTGGCATTTCATGTCAATCCAGCATATCTTAATTCAGTATAATTCTTCTTCTTCGTCTTCGGTTTCTGGCCATAGAATGATGAAGTGAAAGTTTCTTCTCCTCTTTTCCGATACTCCTCTTTCTTCCTAACCCAATTTAATTTTCATATCACCCCCCCCCCCATCCCCCTATAGGGCCGTTTGTGTAAGAGTAGAGCAAATCGGGGAGAGGGTTGGCACAGGCCAAAAATTTTGATACCCTCAAAACTTGTGTATAGGGGTTATAGACCTCGCTGATGAATAAGTGCATAGTAATTTTGGCCCCAGTGGTCCCGCAACGCCTGGGCGGGATTACGTTTTCAAGCCGTTCACGGTGCATGGTTGAGCGAGAGGTATGAAAATTGGACTCCTGGGGCAGAATTCGATGGTGATGATGGCTGTCTACTTCATTTGTTTTGAAAATTCTCCAAAAGTTCGACAACTGAAAATTTTGATGGAGACGGTTGCGCCACTAGCAAGTATGACAGTTCGAACTGGCATGACGAGAGCATTTAAATGATATATTTTGAGCCTTTATCTCCGTTGAGAAAGGTTTCATAGTCTCGATATACACTCAGAAAAAAAGGTGTAAAATAGAACACATTTTCATGTTCATTCCGTCAGACTCTAATACGCGATGTGTAACTATTAACAGCCTAAAAAGTGTACTTTTCAACACATGAAAAGGTGTAAAAATGAACACCTCGAGGTGTAAAAACTACACCTTTTTGAATGGCGCGGTCACCCCTTTTCATTCATTAGCTCTGCGCATATCTTTAGACTCCAACCACTTTGTCAATGTTACCACTAACTGTCAAAAATATGTGAGTGTCAACACATTTGCGTCTCACAATCATATCTTTCAATTGTAATAAGAATAGACTTCACAATCGCTTGATGACATGCGCATTGCATGAATGCAAGTGTATACAAATAGGCGCGGCGAACACCAGAAGGGTTTGGTGGAGGCGGTATTCGGTTTAAAAGAACACCTTTCCAGGTGTACCACTGAGCACATAAAGAGGTGTAAATTAGAGACTCGAAACTTTGAACGTGAAGCTGAAACCTGTAAAACTGGACACCTTTTCATGTGTTCAAAAGAGCACTTTAAAAGGTGTAAATTAGGACACCCCTACGTCTTCATAAAAACACTCCGAGGTGTTCTACAAAATTACACCTGTTCATTTTTACACCTTTTTTTCTGAGTGTAGTGATCTGCAGCTGAAGACAAAAGGAGGGAATCCTGTGTTAACATGTCTGAGTGGCAGGCGAGCGTGCAGAAAAGAGAGAGTGAGAGGGAGCGCGCGGCGTAAACAACTCCTCGTGATCACTATATCGAGACTATGAACGCATTCTCAACGGAGATAAGGGCTCAAAATATAACATTAGAAAGCTCTCGTCATGCCGGTTCGAACTGTCATACTCGCTAGTGGCGCAACCGTCTCCATCAAAATTTTCAGTTGTCGAACTTTTGGAGAATTTTCAAAACAAATGAAGTAGACAGCCATCATCACCATCGAATTCTGCCCCAGGAGTGCATAGTCATTTTGGCAGCAGTGGGCCCGCAACGCCTGGGCGTGATTACGGTATAATCACGTTTTCAAGCCGTTCTCGGTCCATGGTAGAGCTGGAGGTATGAAAATTGGGTTCCTCGGAGTGTACTTCATTTGTTTTGAAAACCACCTGGTGGTCTCATTCCCTTGGCCAGCCAGCATGTCATAAGCCTCGAGAACTGCAACTGAATGTGAGATATGTGTAAATTGGAAAAATCGAAAATTAAATTTCTTGAAATTCTCAATAGGAAGCTTTATTATGTCATTTTTACTCGTAGCGATGTGCGTATATATGCAAAATATACAAATAGACACAGACTGCATTTTTAAAAAATTTAGAAAAATAATTATTTTATTTTTATTTTTTCAACTCCTACATTCAGTCGACCATCAAGGCAAGTTGATTCATAGGGCGAATTGTGGCTGATACATGTGCGTTTGCAGAAACGACGGCAACGTGAAGAATCGTCGTTTCGCAGATCTCGAATTTATTTTTTTAATTATCAAACTTGAATATTTATATGTTTCCTTCATATAAATCGGTTGGAAACAACAACCAAAGCTGTACCATTGTTATCAGTAGGAGTGCACTGTACTGCACTAATTCGAATTATGGTAACCAGAAAAATGAAAGTTGATTTACTGTTGATATAATGCCATATAGTATTTGGTCTGGGATCATCATGAATTTTTCGACCTCAGCCATTCTCAACCATGAACCCCGGGTCATGGTTGAGAATCATGGGTCGACTGAAAAAAATCAGTTCGCGATTCCTGGCGATTACGGTAATGCAATAGCGTACACTCCTACTGATAACAATGGTACAACTTTGGTTGCCATAAGCCACCTTCCAACCGATTTATATAAAAGAAACATATAAATAAGTTTGATAATTTAAAAAATAAATTCGAGTTCTGCGACACGACGATTCTTCACGTTGCAGTCGTTTCTGCAAACGCGCATGTATCAGTCAACATACGAATCAACTTCCTTAGACGGTCAACTGAATGTGAGAGTTGAAAAAAAATGACATAATAAAGCTTCCTTTTGCGAATTTCAAGAAATTTAATTTTCGATTTTTGCAATTTACACATATCTCATATTCAGTTGCAATTCTCGATGCTTCAGAAAAGATAGATTCCCAAAGGAATGTGACCACCAGAGATGTTCGTTAATGAAAATTTTCGTTAATTCGTTAAGTCGTTAAATTAACGAAAAATAAGTCGTTAATTTTCGTTAATTTCGTTAACTTTCGTTAATGCTCAAAGTATGAAATTTTTTTCCAAACACGTTTATTTATTAGAACAACATGAACAGTGATGTTCCATAAATCGATATATCAATTGTTTTTAAACGAATACAGCTTTCAAAACTGAAAAAAATAAGAATTTCGACAAAAATAGATTTTGCCAAGAAGTGAGGTGCTAATGTGTAAGAAAATACGCCTTTCCAGCATCCAACCGCTCTTTTTCATTAACGAAAAAATTAACGAAAATTAACTTATTTTCGTTAATTCGTTAATCGTTAAAATTTAACGAAAAATATCGTTAAAATTAACGATTTTCGTTAATTCGTTAATCGTTAATACCATCTCTGGTGACCACCAGGTCGACAGGGCTACAATATGCACTATGTTATTACTTGCGCTATCTGTTCAAAGAGGATAGAATAAGAAAAATCTGAAAATCAGACACGATAAAACATATTCAGAACGATATGATATTACCGCTCTTTATAAAGATGCATGACATGTTATTCACCAATAAAAAGAAATAAAAGTGATAGCTATCACGATTGAAAAGTTATGTTTCAATTTTTTACTTAATGTGGCATATGCGAGCCGGGTTTGAGTCTGAGGGCATTTTCACTATAACTTTCATCGGTCTCCCCCCAGTATGTGTCTATGATGAAAGTATTGAGGGCCAGATCGAAATTCCTCGCGAATGTCCGGACCATGCTCGAGTCTTACCGAGCCGGTCTCTTAAGCAATCAATCAATACAAACATGAAACCTTGGATCCTCCACATAGTTGATAGTCGGTCAGAGCATGACATGGAGTATATAATGATAGTATGATTACAATCAATATTAGAATGAACTTCATTCTGAAAAGGATCCATTCATACGAGTTGAACTATGAACGATTACAAGCCTTTAGCATTTAGCTTCAGTTGAGGTCTAAGACGAAGAGAGAACGACGAGACAACGACCGATGATGAAACTATTGAAGAGAAGAAATGAAATGAATGCAGAATGAGAACAATACAGCTTATACACCATTCAACTTTGTAAGCAAATTGAACTCTCTCCTCTGACCACATTCTCTTGCAAACAAAGAAATAAGATATTAAAGATCATGCAAAGCGAACATATCGATTGATCATTGTTATGAGGCCGCTTGCTTAAGAGTCGAACAATGGTTGGCACAGGCCAAAAATTTGATGTCTCCAAAACTTATGTATAGGGTTATCAACCTCGCTGATGAAGATGTGTATAGTCATTTTGGCAACAGTGGGCCCGCAATGCCTGGGTATTACGGTAAAATCAAGTTTTGAAGCCGTTATCGGTGAACGGTTGAGCTAGAGGCATGACATTTGAGCTCCTGTAATATAATTCGCAGGCGATGATGGCTGTATACTTCATTTGTTTTTAAATTTTTTTAAAAATTCTCCTCCAAAAGTTCGAACAATGCAATTTTTGATAGAGATGGTTGCGCCCTTGCTCAACCGTGGACTGATAACGGCTTCAAAACTTCCTCACTTTTCCGCACGCTCTCTCGCCACTCTCGAGAGTGCGAGATAGCGTGCGGAATTGAGAGAGTCCTCTTGCAAGGCGCACATCATTATATCGAGCCAATGAAAGCTTTCTCGACGGAGATAATGGCTCAAAATACATCGTTGGAATCCTCTCGTCACGCCGGTTCGAACTGTCATACTCTCGCGACCGTCTCAATCAATATTTCCAATTGTCGACCTTTTGGAAAATTTTCAAAACAAATGAAGTACACAGCCATCATCGCCATCGAATTATGTCCCAGGAACCCAATTTTCATACCTAGCTCTACCATGGACCGAGAACGGCTTGAAAACGTGATTATACCGTAATCACGCCCAGGCGTTGCGGGCCCACGGCTGCCAAAATGACTATGCACATCTTCATCAGCGAGGTCGATAACCCTATACATAAGTTTTGGTGACATCAAATTTTTGGCCTGTGCCAACCATTGTTCGACTCTTACACAAACGGCCTCATAGCAATGATCAATCGATATGTTCGCTTTGCATGATTTAACCTCTTAATTTCTTTGTTTGCGAGAGAATGTGGTCAGAGGAGAGAGTTTAATTTGCTTGCAAAGTTGAATGGTATATAAGCTGCATTGTTCTCATTCTTCATTCATATCATTTCTTCTCTTCAATAGTTTCATCATCGGTCGCTGTCTAATTTCAGTCTTCGTATTAGACCCCAGCTTAAGCTGAATGCTAAAGGTTTGTAATCTTTCATAGTGCAAATCGTGTGAATGGATCAATTTCAGAATGAAGTTCATTCTAATATTGATTGTAATCATACTATCATTATATACGCCATGCCATGTCAAGTCTCTGACCTACTATGAACAATGTGGAGAATCCAAGGTGCATTGATTGATTGCCTCATAAGAACGTCATTTGTAATTTAAGAAAAAATCGCCTCATGTTTACTTATTACTTTCATTTTTTTTTCTTTCTACTTTCTTTGTTTACTTTCTGGTTTATTTACATGTTGCTTTAAGTTTTTAGCATTTGCTGGATGAGAAATTAAATTTAATTAAGATTTGCTGGATTGACGGGAACTGCTACATGCCCGGTGCTCCAACTCTTATGACTTCAGTGGTTCAGTATGTATTCAAAATGGAGTCTGCACAAAATTGCCCTCTCTTCTTCGCTATAAGGTACATATAATAATACTATAAACTTCATGATATGGATATAAATAAATTATAACAACAAATATATCCGCAACTCACCAGATATTATCCCTTTGCCCATCTTTAATTCTGTGCTTAAAGTTGTATTCAACTTCAGACCGTATAATTTGAAGAAGTGGCAAATTGAAATGATGGATATAAATACAACGATGGAAGATGGAGTTGGACTGAAAAGGGAAAAGGCTGATGTATTCATGTGTAAAGAGAATAAAATAGGTTCAAGAGTAGATGGAGGTCAGTTTATAAAATTGAATATAAAAAATCAGTATAATAATTCAAGAATTCAGTTGCTATTACTGACGAGAGCTTCATCAACGATACTAGTGGAGGCGTCCATTGCATCTTCAACGTATCTGTTGAACATGGTTTGGTTAGTAACTTTATTCTTGTTCCGGTGATAAGTTCGTTCCGACCGTAACGTTTCACTGATTTTGAATCTCTGTATTTACTAATGATTTGTTTCTCGTTTTAACTCATTTCACTATCTCATGGTACTATTGCAGATATCCGAAATACTGCACTCATTCGGCAAATCATTTTACTACTTCCAAAACGTCATCGGATTTGAATTATTAAATTTCGAGGATGCCATGATTACTGCATTCAGTTTGTTTATATTTTACTCACTACACTGTAATTTAAACTTTTTTTCAGCGCCGTGTTCTGATGATTATGATTGTACCAATGATGAATTGTGCAGCTCTCCTAAGAAAAATGAAAATGGTTCCGACCTCATATGTGGCACAGATTATGAGTTCTTGTAAGTCCTAAAGATTTGACTACAAACATATATACATTTTCAAAAAAATTTAGATTAATAAAAATAATTTATTGGGAATATAATGCAGCTAAATTTGCAGGTACAACGATGGCGATGGTAACTGGACGGCTGTCGCTGAGCCTGTCACTTGCGAGGGTGGATTGTACCAGATTAATAGCACATCGCTATCGCAAAACGCTCAATTCAAGTGTGCTAGGAAAAGTACGTAACGCTGTGTTATGCGGTGTCTCATTTGCCTTACGTATCTCTGCCATAATGCCGAGTCATCTGAAACTTTCTCTGATGAGCTGCAGTATTGCACCGCTGTTTTCTTGACTTATTCTTTATTTTTCTCGCCTTCCTCGCTTCTCGCTTCGCTGTTTCGCTAACTTCGCTGTTTTCTTGCCGTGTCCGTCGACGGGACCTTTGCAGCATCTTAACTGATACACGGATTTACTTTGCGCCATTTTAATAATAATAATAATAATAATAATAAAAATAGTAATAATATTTATATGTATTCATGAATTCATAATGAAACGCGTGTGATGAAAGGGAAAAAAACGAAATGAAACGTTAGACAAATGCAACAACGCATAAACTTTTTCTTAGAATTTCCTCCAATTTTGTATCTTCAATAACATAAAATAGGAGCTCTTCTGAATGAAAGAATAATGGTTATACTCTGCAGAATGTCATTCATGCACTTCTCCTGGACTTATCACGCAAGGATCGTTTGTTGCTTCGTCTGATTCCGATGGTTGTGCTCATATCAAGGTATGAGTGGCTAATAAGCGAATAAGATATGCATACAGAGGAACTGAGAGAATACGACAACGAGTTGGCTCAGTCGGGAGAGTGTCGCAAATGTCTTCGCTGTTGCAAACATAAAAATTGTTTAGAAATTGAAACAAAAATTCTTCAATTACAGTGCAGCACATCCAAAATGATCATTAACAATGCGTCACTTTACAATGGAAATCGTTTGAATTGTTCATCGTCTCATCTTTCACTATGGGAATTTGGTAGAACTCCTATGAAGATCACGACTGTCCAGTGTATAGATAGAGGTAATCATCGTATTTAATAATCCAACTAACAATCCTCTTAAACCTCTTGACATTCTTTCTGTTTTTCCCGTTTGTGCAAACATCTGGCTTACACCAGAATATTGAGGCACTAATAATACACAAAAAATTCCTAGCTGAGGTACAAAAGAGAATTATTCCTAGTCACATAAGGGAATATTTCCCCTATATCATTGGGAATCTTTTCCCAATCAAAAATGTCCTTACATTTAAGAGAATTATTGACTTATATGACTGGGAATAGTTCTCTTGGGGTACCTTAGCCTGGGAAATTTTTGAGTGTAAAAATAATAATGATAATAATAGTAATAATAATAATAATAATAATAATAATAATAATAATAATAATAATAATAATAATAATAATAATAATAATAATAATAATAATAATAATAATAATAATAATAATAATAATAATAATAATAATAATAATAATAATAATAATAATAATAATAATAATAATAATAATAATAATAATAATAATAATAAGAATAATAATAATGATATGATAATAATAGTGGAGCGAGGATAAGTGCTCAAGTAACAGAGGATCTAGTTGAGTGGAATATTCTTTTTTTATATTTCAGTACCGTGCACCCTCTTGACTCCGGTCTACTCAAATTGTACTGGAAGGGAATTCTGCTCCAAGGTGTGTATTTATTCTTCAAAAAAAGAGGCGTGGATCACACGTTACATTGACGCTCTGATCACACTCGCTCACCACCTTCGTCTGTGAGAGATTGTAGCCACAACGTAACGCTAAAAATTGTCTTGGAGGCTTGGCCATAACT
This sequence comes from Parapristionchus giblindavisi, assembly GCA_943737045.1. Lineage (NCBI taxonomy): Eukaryota > Metazoa > Nematoda > Chromadorea > Rhabditida > Diplogasteridae > Parapristionchus > Parapristionchus giblindavisi. The sequence continues at coordinate 1,733,033 of CALSFV010000002.1, read as the reverse complement.
GGCAGGAATAGTCACCATTCAATATTGTCACTTATGTTGTCTGTAATTATGTATTGTTACAGGTCAATCTGACGAAATCAATCCCTTCCTGTGACGAAGGAGAAATCACATATGTTGATTCCGCCTCGCTACAGGTATGTATGCATTTCTTTTACTAAATAGGAATCTGTAGATACATTTCACCCTATGACCTATTCTGGTATTAGAGTAGGTCACAGAGGAAATTTTCATAAAGAATCCATTAAATGCACTCTGACAATTGCTTTATCGAATTATCCTATTGCGTTACATATATCGATTGATTTACTCTGTTCCAACATATCGATTGATTGCAGGCCACTCCTCTATCCTCTATCAGTTGCGATGGAACAACGGGAAAGTGGGCGTTGATAGACAAGGACGAGAATGACGTCCCAATAGGATCCAGTATCCTATTACAGTGCATATCAGGTAGCATACCTATTCATCTTTGATCTTTAAAAACTGCAGAAATTAAGCGCCCTTTCCGCACACTTTTTGTACAGTTCGCTTCTTTATGAAGGATTAGTGTATATGATCTTTGATTTCAAGATTCTTTTGTTGTATTATCTTGTTTCAAATATGCAAAAAAAATTTAAAATGCAGAAGGAATTACAGAAGTATCTGATGAAGTACCCACAACACCTGCGATATCGCGAATTACAACTAATCATGTAAGGGTGTGATCAATTGAATTCACTTTATGCATATCATAACGTATAGTATTTCCTGGAAAGAGTATTCAAACAAAAGAAATTTATAATAAATGCATAAAATTACAAAATTATCGCTGAAAATTTTCGATGATTTTTTCAAAGACGCGCACAGTCATTACAACAACTCAGAATGACTCAATCCTATAACATATTTCAGCCCGATGCAGTCATTCCTGCTAAAGGCGACGAAACGACGACTCCACAGGGTACGTTGTTGCATGATTTATCAATCAATGATGATCTACCAATCTATCGATAAATTTGTTGCAGATTCGGATACATCTACTGCACCTCCTTCGGAGTATGATTAATATTGATTTATTGATCAAATCGTCGATCGGAAATACATTTATGCACTGGACTCTTTCTAATAAACTGCACCTTTTCCAAAGATGATGAAATAACAAGATATTCGTTCAGCATCCCGATCGCCGCTATCGTTGTGCCGATCGTAGTCGTTCTTGTCGTCATAGTGATCGCCGTTGTATACTTCCTGATGAAGGTATGCTGTAAATGTTGAGGAAGGTATACTGTATGGTATACTGTAGGTATACTGTTGGTATACTGTAGGTATACTGTAGGTATACTGTAGGTATACTGTAGGTATACAAAACGATCTTGCTCGTTAGCCCTTCCTAAAGGCAACTCGTGTCGTCCTTCTTTTATGAACTGAATAAGCAATGAAAAATTATGTTAATAGTCAAGATCGTTGACTTATCCGAGCAAAATAAATGAAATTTGGGAACGATTGTAACAATTAGAATAATTTTAATTATTTATTCAGTTCATAAAAAAAGAGGGACGATATAGGTGGCATTTACCGTAGTGAGATTGTATAATGTAACTGTGAAAAATGTACGGAAAATTTCCTTTTAATATACGCTATTGCGCATTTTAACATACTTTGATAATTGAGTAAAATCAATAATAACCCTTAAAAACATCAAAGCTAACTTGAAACTGTCAATGCTCTCTCGCTTTCTTTGTCTGCCAGTGAGTATTACCAGAGCGGAGAGTAAAAGTAGTGTCTTTAAGAGATGCCGTAAGGAGAAGCCTGCTGTGGCTGGAGCGCCTAAGAAACTAGGAAACAAGAAACCTACCGTCTCTGATTCCAAAGGTAAATCAATTGTTTAAGTATGTACATATATGCCCGAAATGAGAATCGTGAAGTGATAATATTCTTTATTCGAAATGTTCCGCTGATCCATAAATTCCAGATACCAAGACCAGCACACAATCCAAATTGGGCAAGCCTCCCGCCCCATCATATGTGATGCCCCGTGCCCTCAGAGAACCGACGCCCAAATCGGCATCGAAGCCAACGCCTCTCGTACCTCCTGCGGCTGCTGTGGTACCGGCTCAACCCGCACCGGAATCTGATAAGAAACCAGATGTACTGTGTTATTCCACCGAGACTGTTTCCATGATGTTGATACTTTCAGAAACTGCCACCATTCCGTATACCTGCGAGGGATATTACATTCTTAGGCCCACTCAAGATGAAGAAACGATTTAGAGGAGATTTTGTAAATTTGAAAAAGATATTATAAGATTTTAAAATTAATAACCTTGCATTTTCAGGAGCACGATTATGAAAATGATAATAGTCCCCAGAAAAAGTTTTCTGGGGAGATCGTGTTTGCTCCTGATCTAAATGAAGCCGTGGCTATCGGTAAAGGAATTGAGGAGTATGAGGTTAGTTATTGATTGATTTATGGATACTGTAGAATCCTGTAGGGATACTATAGATTACTGTAGGGATATTGTAGAATACTGTACTGTAATACAACCTTATCCATTCAGGATACCGATAGCAGCAAACGTGACGACGCGTCTATTTCCACCGCAGCCAACGGTGAATACCTCGCGGTGAGTATGGTAGCCTATCTGAGTGGGATACGGTAGCTAACAAGATTACTGTATTCGATTATTTTCAGAATCTAAACCTTGCTGATTTTGGTATCAAGATCGCGGATGAGAGTGTGAGTTATATAAATTAGCAAACTACAAAATTATATATTTCAAATTCAGGTATTTATTTCCCCGGCACTGAAGGCTAAGAATAAAAAAGGAGAAGGGGCAAAGAAAGGTATAAAAATTAGCTAGTATTGATAATTATTTATTGATTAATAATTTTTTATTGATTTGCTTTATTCAGGAGAGCGCTGATCGCCAATACTGTAGCAGGGATACTGTAGCAGGGAGTACGGGAGATTGACTATATATCAATCAATCCCCTCTTCTCTACCCCTCTATTATATATTGTAAACGATAAATAAGCTTCAGTGCTTTTTCATTTCTATTTTTTATACAATCTATGCAACTAAACAAGATAACAAGACTAAAATGCAACAAACTAATCATTCCGTCATAAAAGATGCCCGTTCTCGAAAAATGTCAACTACCTTTGAAAAGCACAAAATTAGAAATTGCATAATTTTCTTCATCTCCATTTGTCTCCAGATTTTTTTGTTTTTGCTAGACTACCTTTTCAGAAACTTTGGCAACCATCTCTCATTATGATTAAGATATCGCAGTGATTGAAGTATAGTAGGATTGAGAGACAACGAATGACGATATGAATATTTGTTGCCGTTAGGAGGAGGGAGGGGTAGTGACAAAGAGAATGGAGATATGAAGAAAGGAGGGCAATGGCAAAATCAATATTTTTATTGAACTAGTGCCCATGAGAGGAGGAATGCAAATTCGAATTTTCTTCCTCTCAAGTGTTATGAATGAAGTGACTTTGCCTATCTATATCGTCGAAAAATATAGTGAATGAAGCACCATTAAGCACAATGTTCTATAGACTGTGAAAGCCAAAACGACCGCTCAACATAGAAACTCTCTCAAATGCAATCGTCTTTCGCTTGTCTCGCTATGGAAACAAAATGGCTTGAACCAGAATACTGTGTAAGAGAGATGAGATATTGCAAGATTAATCGAACGAAGAACCCATTGATCTATGAAGGATTCCCTGCATGACCCACCGCACCAATGTGCGAATGTGATAAAGTATTACTTGCTTATCTGAACTCTCTGCGATTTGTCTTCTATCTCGTCTCGTACACGTAAATAGTCCTTCATATGTCTCCATCCCTCGATTCAAGACAGTAGCGAGAAACATTTGGAAAGGAAGAAAGTGGTAGAGGGGTAGAAAGAATCAAGGGGGAGAAAGCAAGCAGTAGACAGCAGACAAAGAGTTTGACAGAGTGTTAGAGTCCGCATAAAGTGTACTTGTGTAATTGCATTGCTACTGGCTGCTAAACAGAGAACGAACTATCGATTAACTATTCACTGTTTCCTCCCTTCCTTCCTCGCTCTCTCTGATCTACCTACTATCTCACTTGTGCTCTCTCTCTCTCTCTAAACATAGAAAGACATTGTGGCTGTGGCCGGCTACGTACCAAATAAACATGTATATTTTATACGGTCGATATATGGATAAAGTTTGGTTGAGACACGTATCGATAGTGAGAAAATTAGAGAAGGAGAGGATTAGTAGAGATTTGTCAGGCAAGCTCCTGAAGAATATTTTCCAACTCAGTCATGGCTATCGCTACAAGCTACATTGTATAATTTTACTTTACGTTCCAACACGTCGCCTATCCCAATGAAGATTTCTCTTATATTGATATTTCTTTGTCTCATTCTAATTCTACTGTGACCGAATGACCCGGTAAATAATATTATACAAAATCCCGGATAATTTTTAAAAAAAGAGTTAACAACTAGTCCCTAATGCAACGTTACATTTGTTTTACGTGCCTACGCCGTAACCCCCTCCGCCGCGTCGGAGAGGCAGCGGAGGGGGTACGGCGCAGGCACGTAAGGCAAATGTAACGATGCCTTACAGTCTGTTCACTCTTTTTTTTCGTCAGCTCCCACTTTCATGACTAAAGTGTTGAAACATATGAGAATATCAAGGAGTGAAAAAAAGCACAGATAGGATACAAACTATGTGATTTGGACAAAATTACCACACGCTAATAAACAGCATCTTTATGCAGTAAACATAAACAGTAAACTGTAAACATGAGAAAGAACACGAAAAATATTTTTCTAGTACCTGCTAAATGTGTTGTTAATGACCCTCTACACATTTATCTATTGAGCGTATAAAAATCAATCGTTTTATTTGAAAACAAGAAAAGAGAACACTCTTTGCCTTATCAGTATGTGTAAAGTTTAACACGATGAGGAATAGAAGAATTGTGGATGAATCGGTCATTAGACGATGACGTCATCAAGGAAGAGGAAAAGGACGAGGAGGATGAGGACATGGACATTCTAGGACAACACGAAGATGACTTCTTTAGTATGGTAGTCGAGGAAGAGAGTGATGAAATATTCCTGTGAATTTGAAGCCTCGTTGTTGCCCTATTGTAATTTGCGCTCATGGCGATTAATATTCATCGATTGCTTATGATTCGTGATTTGAATTATAGAAATGAATATTCCAAAGTTATCAAAAATAACTTAGAAATGTATTATTTAGAACAATAGTGACATTAATTCAAAAGGTCGAATTGTTCACACGAGGTACAAGAGTGGGTAGATCACTGGCTGCGTCACTCTCCTCTCGTGCGATCGCACGCAATGAAAACCTTAAAACGCTTTGAGCGAGCGCACTTAAATAAAGTATAGGTTCAGCATACCATTGAAATCCTTACGTCAAGATTTGTCGAATAAGCTATTGAAAAGCTTCGACTCCTATACTTTTAAGAAAACTAATCAATAAAATCGATTTACATAAATACTAATTAAGGCATCTTCATGAGAGACACTATACCGGATGAGATACTTCAAATGGAAACAGGAATTGTAATTTTACATTAACAGCGGGGATAACCCAAGTACAATAATGAATATGCATCTGGGGTAGTCTCCTTCATGGAATACACTCCCTCATCTCTTGTCAACTGTATAACCCGACTCTCGCTCTGTCTTTTCTTATCATCGCCATCCTTCACTCTCCTTCGGCCTGAGAGAGACTGAGAGCAAGGTCAATTGGTAAAAGGGAAAAAAAAGTACCCCTAGATGTGGTGACCGGGGTCATTGTGTGGGCGATGGGGCATCTCGCACTGATCCTGGTGCTTGCCGCATCTGCTCTTCTTGCCTTCTCGGACGCCTTTACCATACTCGCGGATGCTGATTACTGCCTGCACCTGCGATGCGAGTGGCGCGGAGCGGAAAGCTACGGCAGAACTAAGGTTAGAGGAGAAGAAGTAGAGCCCAACCCCCCTACCTTGTAATATCAAAATAGCAAGTAGTAATAGTAATAGCAAGTAGGTCGAATAGCTACAGAGCTCCAAAGTTGGCTGATTTCGGCGTCGAAAAAGTTTGACGTCGTCTCTCGACGTTGAAAATGAAGATACGCAAAAAAAGCTCGAGCTACCATGTTAGGGACCCTATAGACTATCGGAAAATGCATTAATATGAGGGGGGGGGGGTAAAAAATGTGCCCCTCGGATTTTACTCGATTCTTCAGCGACGTTGCAACCCTATGTTGCAACCTAATAAATAATTTTTAAATTTTCATTCAAATATGTATCTTGTGATTTGTGCACACATAACGTACAACAGTGTTTATTCATGCTGCATCTAATTTGATTACTCAATCATAGATACTAGTCGGCCATCTAAAAGATCATGACGATTCATTTGATTGAAATAATTTATAGCAGTCCTGTCGCCGATCAATTTTCCGAACACGACAGATAGAAGTTTGCAATCCGGACACAGTTTCTGAAAGGAAAAAATCTTTTTTTTTGAAACATAAAAACATCCAGTAAATATAAGCACCTTTGAAAGCTCATCATTAAGTTTAATGTAAACGTTCACAGTTCCTTGACATTTACATGGAGAAGCCATCAAGCTGATTCTAAATATAATTATTATTATTATTATTATTATTATTATTATTATTATTATTATTATTATTATTATTATTATTATTATTATTATTATTATTATTATTATTATTATTATTATTATTATTATTATTATTATTATTATTATTATTATTATTATTATTATTATTATTATTACATTTTAAAATTAATTTAATTAATTTTAAAAAGCTGCATAACTGATTACCCATCAGGTGGAGCTAAATCGTTCTCTTCCCAAACTACGTCTTTATTTTCCTTGCACATTTCAAAAAGAAATAAAGCTTCTGAAGGAAGAACTGTACATCTAGAGAACGTTATTGCATCATCCAAACTGTAAATCAAAACATGTCATTACAGAAAATATACGACATTTTCATCAAAATTTGTCAGATTCTTCAGCTCTCTAAAGAGTGTGGCAGATAGGAAGAATTTCAAAATAGCATGGCGAAAGTTAAATTTTTATGAACACGGAAAATGAATCGTGCAACGACTGAAGCACATAGCATCTAGATCGGTAGTTTAAATCGGCTCGGTCACAGACTATTTCGATCACAGTTTTTACGATTACTATCCTGTGGCCGTATGCATGAACCGTTTTCCGGGAAAATGTGACGTCATTAGCGTAGGCGGAGGATTTTTGGAAAACGCCTCCGCCTACGATATATATAGGTGGCCTGTCAGTTTAGAATATGACGCCACATTTTCCGGGAAAACGGTTTTCCCGTTATTCATGCATACGGCCACTGATTCATGTGTTACACTAAGCAATATTTCCCTGCAACGAATACAAAATGGAAGTACCATACCCGGATTCACACTCATCCCGGTATATCTTGTACATTAAGGCAACATGCTTAGGGCAAAGGTCAATGAACAGCTCGAATTGCACCTCTCCAGACCATCCACGATTGTTATCAAAGAATTTGATTCGGACCTGTGATCAATCAATCAATAAATGAATAAATATCAGTGGATGGTTATCCATGTTCACGAAGCTTGGCAAACACTGACAAACGTGATGTTACTAGAGAAATGAGAAGAACAACTATAAAAGAGCATTTACCCCAATTTATCAAAAATACTCTTTGAAGTTACGTTTTTAATTTACCCAAAATATACCCACGCACTATCAATCCTCACATCAAGAGTGTCGAGGCTTACAATAGCAGAATTATTTGAAAACATACATTTTCGGTGCCCTCGCCATTGTTTTCATGTAGTGGGTTGATTTTCGAAATATTGTGGGTCAATTTAGAAATTTCGCTATTTTCCGCTTAAAAATCGTCATTTTTAGCTTATTTTCGTATCAAGTGAGTGAAAATGATTCATATATAGTGGGTCAATGCTCGCATTACGAGGGTACGGCAATGTATGTTAATTCTTGATAATATTTTTCGTGAAGCCAATGAATGATCCATCAATGAATGAAGACTGTCCATCTTGTCCATAATTCATTGGCTGCACGAAGTAAATAATCAATATCAATACCACCCATGACAAGAATTACTAAGTGATACGCTATTTATTCTGCAAAATTTCACAGGTAATCAGTCTTCACTCTTCAGGTAGTCTTCAGGTGGTAAATGTGCAAGAATTTGCGCCAATTCACGGTATTGATTTGAAGAAAAACTCAAGAAAAGTGAACTGGCATCGCTTTGGTATCACTTCGATATGTTTCTATCGACAGGATAGCGGCATGTTGGAAGCCGACTGTAGTAATTCTTTACTCATGCAACGCTGCTATCCCTTCTAATTTGCAGGGTCATATATGACACCTTCAACACGGTATATACATGTTGAGAAGAAGTTAACAAGGGGTCACGACCCCCCTACCCAACGAAAATCCACAAAAAATCGATTATTTCGCAATATCTCAATTTATTGCTGAATGAAAGAAAGCTTCCATAAGTGATTGGACCAAACATCATTGTAACTTTTTCTCATAGATCCTTTTAGAAAGAATTATTTAAAAAAATACAATGTATCGGAAGGAGGGCCGATTAAAGTAGCCTTGCAAGTCTACGGCTAGTTAAACGTAAGTTCAGTGCAAGTGGTGTATAATACTGTAATTCATTTCGTCAAATGTTCTTTCACTTGTAGTAAACTAACAGCAAACTGCTAGTCTGTGACGTTGCGTAAGTAAACTACTAGTTTGGAAATACCAGAGTAAGTCTACGGATACCTGTGGCCTTTGTGAATAGTAAGGCTTTCCTGACAAGTTCTGTACAAGAATTTTCATCATTTCATGATCGATCGGCTTTGTAAGAGCCATCTCCTTAGCCGCCTTCATCATGTGAAATACACTGATGGATCTCTTTGCAACAAAGTCCTGAATTGTCATTTGTCAGTAATATTTAAAACTTCGAAAAAAAGATAGGAAATCATATTTTAAAAAAGTAAAGAGCGTAGGTCTGTGGAGCGTACACCCTCATAAAAATACCATGCCTATGAGGAAATTATTCCCATGTAAATTCTCTTTAGGGAATTTTTTTACTTATAGGTCAGGGAATTCGACCCTATTCCCCTGTAAGGGACTCTAGTATTTTTTTACTCTCGGGGCACGCCGTCTCAAAGCGTTGTATACGCAGCGGGCACCTTTAGACGGCGTATTACGTCGAGTTTAGGCCTCTCAACGGCCCACCTCGCGAGCAAAAAAATCCGGAGGAATGATATGTTAACGGAAGAATTCCGTGAAGAGACGTTGCTAGGGAATATCTTCTCTGTGTGTTAATATTCTAGTATACAGTTTTAGATAATATATATATATATTTTTTTAAATTTTGCAACTCACAGCAAGACGTAACATCCTATATTTGTGAGCCATAACAAGCATGTGTAAAGAAGCACTGCAAAATAAGACAAAAAATTAAAGGCCCTTAACGTCTGCTCGACGCTAATGCGACTTCTGATGCATATTGACGCTTCGATGTCGACGCCGGTGTTCATAGTCTACTGCGTCTTAAGTGGAAAACCCTGAGGAACCTAAAGTTACTGTAGGTGGGTACCGTAACCATGGATAGATGATGGATGACCAATGACCAATGACCGATGGATAGATGGACGGATGAACAAGCATGGTTATCGTAACTTTCTACAGTAACCCTGACCCAACACACTATAAACACCAACGTCAACACCGAAGCCTTAATGTTTCGGCGTTGGAAGTCGCGTCTGAGTCGAGCAAATGTTACACAGCTCAAATCGACAAGAATTTAATCTATACAAGAAAAAAATAATAATAATATTCAATGATGTTGTATTTGTACACAAATAAATGCTCACCATGACACAACGCCGCATGGAAAGTTCAAACTATTAAATCTTTTTCTCTTAAACAACCAAAATTTGCAAACATATTCGATAATAAAATGCTCGCATTTTCTTTTTATGTGGTGAACATCGAATCGGTGGACCACTTGTAATACATGACTTAGCGAATTCCCTTAAAATAAACAGAATATGTAATATGACGTTCGAATGCCAAGAAAAGGAAAAGGAAAAAAAAGGTTTTTTCAATAACTCGGAAAAAGAAAAGGAAGCAATGCAATTCAACACTCTTAATCTATACAGGATCTACACACTCTCGTTCTTTTTTCCTCTCTACCCTCAAGCTCTTATATATCTGTTATTTCAAATGTTGTCGCATCTTATTGATGTATGATAAATTAAATTAAATTAAAACACAACAACTTGAATTCGGTCCACCGTTATTCACAGTAAGTTTAATTTTAGGCTGTAATTTTATCTTTTTTTTCTTTTCCAAGTAACTTTACAGCGTAAACTCTAGAAGGTTACTCTTTGCGAGAAATGCATTTAAAGGTTTCCAAAAAGAGTTTGTAATCAATGCTAGACATAATATATATAACTTTATAATATATTTATCGTATAGAGAAGATAAATATATTATTAAGACCTACAAAGATTAATCGATTAGCTCGCTCTACTCGGTGGTACATGAGATAAGATTTTTTCAGAAAAAGTGTAAAATCACCATCAATGCTCGTCCTTTTCGTGATAATATCCAAGAAATTGATAATATTATCCGACGTTATATCGATTAATTTGTACTGAATTATTGTTGATTATCAAATATATCAAATAAAGTCTGCGTACTTCCTCTTCGGAGACACCATCATTATCGAAAAATATCTCTTCCAAACTTGCAGAATGAAGTGCGAGCACCTGTAAGGTTTGTTCTTAGGACGAATTTCGAAACATCACGAGGGATCAGTTTTTTTTTCAAAAGTTAAAGCGTACTTAAAATGCATCACTGACTCGAAGCTTACTTTGAGAGCACTACAAGTGAGTGACGTCACTTTTTCATTTTAAGTAGACTAACCAGAGTGACGTCATACTTTAAGTAGACTTTAAAAGACGTTCTCGGTAAGAATAGAGTAAGCGAACGGAATTGAAGTTGGCACAATTGAGAAAATCGTTTTTTTTTGCGCACAAAAACGATTTTCACCAACTTTCCTCTTTGCTTTGCCACTTTGCTAGCCGTCTGAGCGAGAACCTTTTAAGTAAACTTACAAGTCTTCCTAAATTTAAAGTTAAGCACAAAAGTTTTGAAAAAATTTTATTGTTAGGGAGTAAGACAATTATATTCATCGTGGAACCTCTGTGGGAACAAATAGTCTGGCATCTTCGAGTAGCACCGGCCGAGTAGGAATGGCATGCGGTTCATTAAATCCAAGATATCTGCAATCGTCAAAAATAATTTTAAAGATTGTTTTGTCCATATTTTTATGTATTTATTGCGTAGTTACATGTGCCGTGCACGTCTATGCTAACGTGCGTTACATTTGGCTTCGTATGCATCGGCTTAAATTTTGAAGAGCATTAGGTCTCGAGTGGAAAGCACTGATGGGCACTACATTATTTAATCAAAAAATTTACATTTAAAGTGCATGCATACTTATTCTTGTTCATCTACTAATAATATTCATTTAATTATTGTAAAATGTTACGGTAATCAACCATTACTGATCGATAATTATAACCTTTTTCAATGTACCAGTTGACTTTCAGGGTTTTCCACACAAGACCAAACACACTACAAAATTTACGACGGCGCATACGCAGCGAAATATAACACGTTACGGCAGGTGGCAAACTTAACGACGCATAATGCCATTGATCATTATATCGTTTATTTATTAACTCACACATGCTCTCTCTCAAGTCGAACTCCATATCTACATAGAATGCTATCACGAAGCTTCTCGTACGCATTTGAAGTACTCATATATGCTTTCTTCTTGGTCTCTGAATAGAGGATTAATATTATGAACTCTTAGAATTTGTAATACCACAAGGCGATATTTCGACGACGAATTCGATTATTCCTTGGTCTATGAAAGGACCTAATCGGATATAATGATCTCTTGTACTTTGTAGGAAAAAATCTGACTCTAATCGAATCTGAATTAAACGAATAAAGCTATGCTGAAGTGAACACCGTTTTTGTATTTCTATTATCTGCTTTTTTTCGAAAACCACAAACATTTAGCTACTCTCTTATGCAAGGGGCAAATAATAAGCTAGACTTTTGCTCGCAATGCTCTCTCGAATTCCTTTGTCTACGAGACAGCGTCGCCAGAGCAGAGAGTGACATTATCTCGGGTTTGCCTTTAAAGGCAAACATCGAGCTAATTTGAAACCATCCGCTCTGACAATGCTCTCTCGATTCTTTGTTTACGAGAGAGTGTGAACAGAGCGGAGAGTAAAAGTTGTGTTTAAAAATGGGCTTTTAACAAATAAAAAACAAAGATAAATATCATTTCCCATAAATACCTCGTTGCTTGTAATCATCCTCATCTTCACATGAAATAATCGACTCATATAGAATTCTTTCGGAGCAGGGATATTAAGAATCAGTTGATCGTCTTCTTTGAGTACCATTGGATACCTTTAAAAGTGTAAAAATAATTATATACTGCTACATATATCTTATTTATTTCTAAAGCACCGCTTCGAGTTTATTTTATTTTCCACGATATATAAGAAGCGTATATAATAGTTTTTTTTTCAGTGTAGTAATATATTTATATATATATTATATAAATATATTACTATACTGAAAAAAAAACCATTTACGGTTTTAGATTAAAGAAGGAGAACGTACTGCCGCAACGATTGACATGGGACATATTGCATTTACAATGCTACGGTTTAAAAAAAATAAAAAATCGAAGATGTAATAATGCTACAAGGTCATACATGAGCAAGTTTTTAACACTAAATTACTTACAATATGTGAACTGTATTGTTTATCTCTATCTTGATATTGGTGTGACCAACGTGACTGTTAGTATACTGCAGAACTTCAGAGAAGTCATCATTTTCACAAATCACTGATATCGTATCCGCCGTTTCACAATCAGATAATTCATCCATCTAGAGAAGGATAATAAAATATTAAAGAATAAAAAGAGAATTCACCGTTCAGCATAGAAGGAACTAGGGTAAATGATCCGATCGAAAAATGTGCTGAATAATCCAAATTTCGAACGTGATTGGAAGGTGGAAGGTCACTTACGCACTTATTTACGCTTCATGCAAAGGGATGCTATATTAAGCACACCCTCCGTGCGAACAGCTGTACACTGCGGGCATTTGTGGCTTGGTCGTGCCGGAAAATTGATGACGGATACGTCAAATGCTCCATACAGACACTCCTTCTTAGGCTCGAAGATGTTTCCCTCTACTCTACTTCTCTTCAATATTCTTGGCCGTATGCATGAACCGTTTTCCATGAAAATGTGACGTCATTAGCGAACTCTGGTTTTTATTTCCCACTGGTCCCCCCAGTAGATTTCCCAGTGGGGAGAGGCACTGGGGGACCAGTGGGAGAAAATTTAGTGCCCCAGTGGGGGAGTGGGCGTGGTCTTGCACTGTGATATTGTAGAGAAGAGGGTTATAGTGAAATGACTGTTTATCCAAGTATGGACGATACGAATACATTCGAATTAATAAACAATAATAAAATAGCATAACTAACTCAACAAAGTAACTATTACATTACATACTAATCTAGAGCTTGTAATGTGAAATCTCAAAGGGACTAGGGGACCAAAAGTTTGTTCGTTTTGTCGGTCTGAATACATTGAAAGATTAGTGGAGGGGCACATAACAATCGATAATCATTACATAACATAAAAAGTACTGTTGTAACATAGAAAGAGATCAAAGGCAGAAACTAGTGATCAAAGATCACTTAATCCTCTTGGTCATCTTCTTAATATCCTTCTGATTCATTGATCCGTTGAATGAATTATGCTGAACATTCTTCTAAGTCATAAACTTAACTCCCTCACATCTTGCTCTTTCCATACCAACTGAAAAGTATGAATTTTTAATAACAATCTTCCAATACGTCATCCGTTTCAATCTATTTAGCCTGACTATTAATAATCCCATACTAATTGTGCATTGTGATTTCAAAGACTTTGTTGAGCTGATTTCAACGATACATCAGTTATCGATTTTCGTCCACACATGGCTTAGAAAAACGCTTATTCTTTTTTTTCACTCGTTGCAAGAGCACTCAATCGGAGTGGAGCTGCCAGAAGGTATGAATGGATCTATGAGTGGAATACCATTCGTTAGAGGTCAAGGAAACGAATGCTCATGAGTAATTTTATTTTTCTTAGCATGCAATTTAATCGGTAGCAAAATAACTAGGATCGTAAATGAACAAGTGGAAGAACTCACAATATTCAGTTGGCTGGCTGCACTATGGCCCATGAAGCGAAAAAGTGAACACTTGCTGAAATTAGAATTAATTAGCTAGCATTGCATTTATAGAGTAAGATACGCAGAACTTTGGAAAACTACAAAGTAGTTAATATTTCTATAAAACAATTTAGTAAATAAGTGACAATGCAAACCCATTGGCGTAATATATTTGAACATTCAGTCCTCCAAGTGTTGTTCCAACTCTAAAAATACCCAAATTCTTCAAATATTCAGGCTCGTAGCCATAAAAGTCTGAAAGAGAGTAATAAGTTGACATGAATGATGATGTATGAAGACTGTTCTTTTCAGGTTTTCCATACTTTTATCAACAAATAAAATTAACTTGAGGAGTATTTAAATAGAAAAATATACCTTTCTCCGGTTCATCATCCGTTGATCTCGACTACGCGTCGGCATATTTCCCTATTGAACTAAATGAAATTATACTTATTTCATAGAATTGGTAAAACAAAATATATAAATAAGAAAAAAAATTAAAAGACGCCGAACGCAACGCTCACGATAAGAGCCGCAGAGCGTCCAATGAATAGCACACTTTGCCAAATGTATGACGAGCGCACAGTTTCATACTCGTGGTCGCATGGTTTTCTCTGGGGGACCAGTGGGAGATTTACTGGGGGACCAGTGAGAAGAAATCTGCATGATTCGCCATCTTTAGAGCACCCTCCTGTCCTGGGAAACCATTGGGGGAGCAAAACCACGCCCACTTTTGCTGGGGCCCTACTGGGAGAAAAAACCAGAGGAAGGCGGATAATTTTTGGAAACACCTCCATCCTCCTACGCTAATGACGCCACATTTTCATGGAAAACTGTTCTTGCATACGGTCACTAGTTGTAATGCAACAGTTGAACAATACAATATACGTTCGCATACCAAACAACACTTCTCCAAATTTGTGACGTCTTCACCCTTTAACTTTCTCCATGCTCCTCATTGCAGATAAATATGTAGGTGTGACAGATGGCAATTCTCTCTTTGATCGAACGACGATTCTCTTTAGGTGCCGTGTATACCCCTTTTCATTAACAGCGGGGATAACCCGCGTACAATAACGAATATGCATCTGTACTCACAGAAAAACCCCTGATCTATACGGGAAAGATTCCCTATAAAAGTCTCACTACGGAATTCTTCCCTCATAGATAAGGGAATTCGACCCTATTCCTAACCAATAAGGGAATGATTCCCTTACCCATGAGGGAACAATTCCATAGGGAGATGCTGCTACGGAATTTTTTCTCTGTGTGAGGTAGTCTCCTTCAATGAATATACTCCCTCATCTCTTGTCAACTGTATGATCCGACTCTCGCTCTGTATTTTCTTATCATTGCCATCCTTCACTCCCCTTCGGCCTGAGAGAGAATGCGAGAGCAAGGTCAATTGGTAAAAGGGGAAAGTAAAGTGCCCCGCTTAGATGTGGAGACTAGGGCAGTGTGTGGGCGATGGGGCATCTCGCATTGTGTCTGGTGCTTGCCGCATCTGCTCTTCTTGCCTTCTCCGACGCCTTTACCATACTCGCGGATGCTGATTACTGCCTGCACCTGCGATGCGAGTGGCGCGAAGCTAAAAGCTACGGCAGAACTAAGGTTAGAGGAGAAGAAGTAGAACCCAACCCCCCTACCTTGTAATATCAAAAAATTGATCTTTGATCTTACTCAGTCTACATATGCACTCCCCTCCCTCTTCTCCCTCCCCAATTCCTACCACCCACTTTCCCGACTTTCTCATTCACTTATATTTATTCTTCGTTTCAAATGTTATCACATCTTTATTGGATGTATGATAAATAAATAAATAAATAAATAAAAACCTTTGTAGGGTGGCACTGCAGTCTCCGAAGCTGTCCTCAGCGACGACGAGTCGGACGAAATCAAGCTTGCCCGTATACAGGTGACGACATCATCTTTATTTGCGCAGTGAACAGTGAACGTCGTATATATAGGACGTCGTATCTCAAGACAGGAAGAGTATTCTCTGGTATTTCCAAACTAGAAGTTTACTTACGTGACGTCACAGACTAGTACTTTACTGCTAGTTTACTACAAGTGAAAGAACATTTGACGAAATGCATTACAGTATTACACATCACTTCTAATAAACTTACATTTAACTAGCCGTAGACTGGTAAGTCTACGGCTAGTGGGAAATATAAGCAAACTTCTAGTTTGAAAATACAAAAAAAATGATTATGGAATGGAGAGAGAAAACAGTTGTTGCAGGCCGAGTATCCAGTGAATACGTTCACTGTGACGAAGGACGTCGCGAAGGGTGTGCGGAGTAAGGGAAGATGGCTGAGATGCAATGCGGCCTGGATGTATAACAAAGAAGACTACAACGCCTTCCTCAAACTCCTGCACAATCCTGATAAATACGAAATCCCACCGAGGCAAAACTGTCGCCCTTCCTTCGCTATTTCTTAATCACTACACGATGATTCATTCATTCATTCATTCATTCATTTATTAATTTATTCTTCCATTTATTCATTAATTCATATGGTCCTTCCCGATAAACGTTTTTACCTAATGCTTGACCAGGAGAGTGGCGATATTCCGCAATTATATAGTATAATTGATAGAAGTACAATTTAAGATTGACATGTACTATAAATGTAAACCTTATTGTTAGTCCATGCTCTCCCGCAATCTCTCCGGAGGGGGATGAATCAGCGCTGTTCGTATTTTGTTTTGTCTCCCCTAACATGAGGGGGACAAAATTAAGAGAGGGCCTTTAAAAAGGTGAGCAAAAAGGAAAAGATGCAGTTGTCGATCCTCTCCAGAGATCGATAACCTCTCAGAAACAACTGCCCTTCTATTCCAACTATTGAATGTACTTTTTCTAAAGCCCACACATCCTCCTATGTAACAACACATGTCGACTATCGTTCGTATATATTTGTGCTCGTATCTGATAAAGTCAGTCACCACTGAGCACTCTAGCCTCCGACATTTGGTGCATCGGCCGGTAATCATGAAGCTCTCAATCTTGATCATTGCCCTTCTGAGTTTCTCTGCGTCGAGTAATCACATATCGGTAAGTCCAGTCTTGCAAAACATTGCAAAAAAATAAGTGCTATCCAAATTCGCATATTAGTAGTATTGAAAATAGCGTAAAATATTGCTTTATCAATAGTTTAACCTCAAGTGGAAAACCGGATATGTTTTATTCCCACTTCAGAGATGTCGCTGGGTGACTATTAACTACTGTGGAAGAGTAATATATTGTCACGATGTCGACAATCGACTGAGCCCCCAAGGTTGGGCTGTAAGATTGGGAGCACAGGCAAAGCAGCTCACAGACTGGATCGAGATGGTACGATGCTTGAAATAGATGAATTGAGAGAGGTAGGTAAAGGGTGCTACTAACAATAAGAAGAAACATTTGCAGGAGGCGAAGATTAGCGGTGATACGCAGCAAACACCGTTGCCGGTGTTTGCAGTTGCCACATACAACTGCAGCATGGAAGTATACAATCAGCTACTTTTGCTGCGAAGCAAAGTAAATTATGGGGGGAGGGTGTAGATTTCTCAATTTTAATTTGTTGGTTTTACTTGTTGAAACATCTTTATGATGCATGATAAATTAAATTAAATTAAAGATGTACGAAACCTTAAACAGACTGACAACATGATAGCTCACTTTTCCCGGCCATCTCGACCACGGATTTCAACCACATTTTCTAACTCACCCATTTCAACCTTTCGACCACATTTGAAAAATTGTCAAAAATTACACATTTTCAAAATGACACGTTTTTAATTAAAATAATCTGAAAAATCGCTAAAATGCATAAATTGAGGATGGTCGAAAAGGTGCACCAGAACGGAAATATATACATTATTATTCCCCTCGTACAAGACAAACAAGTGATTTTTATACGGACAATAACATAGTCAATCGATACTACGGTATTATTATACAATTAATCGGTTAGACCATCTATCTTATCGATGAGGATTGGTGAATTGTTAACAATTTCAACAATCTTTGAGTCATTGCTCAAATTTATTCTAGATCGACTGGTGAAGGGTTCATTTTGAGACTGTTTTTCGATTGATCAAGATCACTCGCAAAACTGTACTTTTCCATAGAACATGTGCCATGATACACATCTTTATAAGAAGTGCCAAATATTTTGTATCTATTTCTCTAGCACTCTCTCATTTTCCATAATCTTTAAAACTCTCATCATGGCTACAAATAACACGCTCATTATATGAGCAGCCGACCTTTTAAAATGTTATAACAAGAGTAGATGAAATGCACAAAAATGCCCTCATACGAGTGAAAAAAATATACAAATATTTATTGTCTTTAAATCATACATCATTAAAATTTTAAAATGTAATGATAATTATAATAATAGTAATAAAATACTTAAAAGGTACTCGATGTTCTACTCGTCCTCATCTGTCAACACAAAGTGTGCGTGAACTATCTGACGCACGTTTCCTGCAACTGTTTTCGATAACTCCACGTACTACACTCTATGTGATTATTGTCGAAAAACACATGGAGCGTGATCCAGTTAAAGAATGTTATTGATCACGCGCACAACTATATAATGATCTTTATCATACCCATCCACGACAATGAGGGTGTCATTTTCTTTATTTTTTTTATGTTTCTTAAAAATAACTTTTGGGATAAAGCAAATCGTCGTTTTTGATTGTGTTGTGTCCTTTCCTTATCTCGAAGAAACTGTTTTCGAATTCCATCAAGAAAATTCAATTTGTAACGCTCTAATATCAATGGTATTGTTTGGTCAGAGCAGCGAGCTTTATAACGATTCAGTTTAATTGTATAGTAAATGCCACACCATATGAATAAAGTATTAGTATTAAATGCCACACCATTATTCAGGATGTCGTACTTGTTCTATATCATAATTGGATTGATATCCTTCTTTTTCTATCGATGTCGATTGCTAATTAAAACTTGGGCTATGATGTCATATCGTGCGTACTTCGCCTTGCAGCAAATTCCAGGTGAAATATAAACCATATAAACCATAGTGTGTGAACCATAAATTGTCCATATTCGGACTCGATAAATACTCATTTCCCATCTTCATTATTAAGAGGCCTGTTCCCTAAGACTCGATCATATTCGACCACCCCCGGACACGTGAGCTAGCAATGAGAACTGGGAGTCCATACTTGGGTGTTAGGAGTGCCCCCGGCCCTTATTACACAAAACGGCTGAAATTTCCTGTTTGTGCCCTCAGGCTATTAGAGAAAAAAATTTTTAAAAAAACTTTAAAAAATCATAATTTCTCAAATTGTTGAGATGAAGTCTAAATACCATCTGTGATGCGTCTAGAGTACACAGTGCTAGCTAATTCACTATTAGCATCGAATGTGCGTTGATTCCTAAACCACTTTTTTGACTCAAAATTTTGGTTTTTTCGGACAAATCATCCCTTGTTTTAGTGTGTGCCCAAAATTTCCGACCAGGTATTGTAGCCTAAGAAATTCTACATTGATTTAACTTAAAACTGGGTTCTTCCCGATCGACCATTTTGTCGAAATTTTTGCTCGAACTTCCGTCATCGATGGTTTTCCCGAACAAATGCTGTATTTTACAAACGATTGGTGAGGAATTGTGGTCCACTCAAAGTTTCGAGGTGAGACCAGTAAAATGACACAAGAAGCCCATCACTTGGATAAATTTGAAAATTTCGATTTTCATGACCCGGGGTCATGGTCTGAAAATTTCAAAATTTCTCAAGTTTGAAATGTTTTCATTTATGTGGCTTATTGTGAAGTACTAATGATGTGAATAATATTCAGCCAATGCTCAATAGCCGATCTCTCCTTTCAACCATTTTTTCGAAAATTTTCATTCTGATTGCTTGCGAAAAATCAGAATTGTGTTTGAATCAGTTTCCAACTTGCTTTCTGTAACATCCTATCTAAGTGCTTTGCAATGTACATAATAAATATGAAAATCGTTGATTTTCGAAAATTCAAATTTTTTTACCATGACCCCGGGGTCATGGAAATCGATTTTTCAAAAGTGACCCGAATGCCGGGATTCCAGTTCTACTACGTTTACTCATCATGAATCTTCACATTGTCATTGTCATTTGCTCATTGTCGCAGCATTCGAGTCGAAAAACTGCAATATTTCAGAAATTTTCCGTGAAAGTAGGCGCTCAAATTGAATTTTACGAATTTTCGAAAATCAACGATTTTCATATTGATTACGCACATTGCAAAGTACTAAGACAGAATGTTACAGAAAGCAAGTTGGAAACCGATTCAAACATGATTCTGATTTTTCACACGCATTCAGAACGAAAATTTTCGAAAAAATGATTGAAAGGAGAGATCAGCCATTGAGCATTGGCTGAATATTATTCACATCATTACTACTTCACAATAAGCCACATAAATGAAAACATTTCAAACTTGAGAAATTTTGAAATTTTCAGACCATGACCCTCATGGTCATGAAAATTTTCAAATTGAACCAATTGATGGGATTCTTGTGTCATTTTACTCGTCTCACCTCTAAACTTTGAGTGGACCACAATTCCTCACCAATCGTTTGTAAAATACAGCATTTGTTCGGGAAAACCAACGATGACGGAAGTTCGAGCAAAAAATTCGACAAAATGGTCGATCGGGAAGAACCCAGTTTTAAGTTAAATCAATGTAGAATTTCTTAGGCTACAATACCTGGTCGGAAATTTTGGGCACACACTAAAACAAGGGATGATTTGTCCGAAAAAAACCAAAATTTTGAGTCAAAAAAGTGGTTTAGGAATCAACGCACATTCGATGCTAATAGTGAATTAGCAAGCACTGTGTACTCTAGACGCATCACAGATGGTATTTAGACTTCATCTCAACAATTTGAGAAATTATGATTTTATAAAGTTTTTTTAAAAAATTATTTTTTCTGATAGCCTGAGGGCACAAACAGGAAATTTCAGCCGTTTTGTGTAATAAGGGCCGGGGGCACTCCTAACACCCAAGTATGGACTCCCAGTTCTCATTGCTAGCTCACGTGTCCGGGGGGTGGTCGAGTCTTAACGGCCAACTCTCTTAATACAGGTCCAAAAAACTATCCTCTGATTGGCTGTGCACTGGAGATCAAGTGGGACAGTGTTGGTGAGTGTATTTATCATTAGAAAACAGTTGTTACCGAATAGTCGACATGTGAGAGATCTTTACTACGTAAATGGTCTTAAGTATAGATTCTCGGTTTTTATACTCAATCCTTTCGCGCGCGACGCTGGTAAAAATGCGATGGTGTTTTGGCAGAAATTATCATTACCATATAATGGGATCATATTCTGTGTTATCTAGAATATGACAGAAAATGAAGTGTCTTACTAAATATGAACAAACAAACAAATAACTAAATTAGCGGAAGAACCGCCCTTTCAGAATTTTCATTTCAATTAGAAGAATGGGCACGAACGTATCTGATCGATGCACCAGAGACCATTGGAATGCTTAAAGGATGGTTAGGGCCGGTTCCTTTGGTATTCATACTTCGAGCACGTCATGTTAAGGTGAGAAAATCTAAATGGTGACAAGAAAATTATAGAGAAAAAACGGAAAAATATTTGTTTTTATTTAATTATTTTGCGTTCACCACAAGGGACTTTCGTCAAGTACAAAAATGTTCGAATGCAAGGAAATATGTGAAATATCGAAATTAATATAAATGGGGGAAGGAGTGTGGGAAAAGAAATATACGAGACTTGTTATGACTCTGCTTTCTTTCATTGTTGCAAATGTTGCCGTTGAACAAAATGTATTATTCTATTCTCTATGACGTTCCTCTCGTAGCTAATAAATCCCAAACAAATTTGAAATCTCCGCTCTGGCAACGTTCTCTCTTAGATAAAGAAAGCGAGAGTTCATTGTCAGAGCGGAAAGTTTGAAATTATTAAAGCTCGGGGTGTGCCTTTAAAGGCCCCTTTTTTAGCCCCTTTTTTTTGAACTTCATGACATATATTATTTTGAGGTTGCACAACAAAGAGATCACGCATTTTCTTTCAAATTCGGGAATTTTTTTAAATGAGCACCCCAAGCTGTAATAATTTCAAACTTTCCGCTCTGGCAATGATCTCTCGCTTTCTTTGTCTGAGAGAGAACGTTTCCAGAGCGGAGATTGTGATAAAAAAAAAACAGTTTGTGATAAACGAGAAGTTGCAGGTAGTCCTCGAGAGTAGTACCTTGATCACTAAACCTGCACAATATGATATACTCAGTGATTGGATAGGAACCGGATTGTTGACTAGGTTTGGTTGAATAATACTAATACGGATTTGAGTAAAAAAAACCTTAAAAATATTTCACTTTTTAGGACTTTTGTATCTTTTTAGGACAGAAAAGTACCTTATAAGATAATCATAGCATGTTTAAAGGGAGCGTTACCTCTCTCAATGGTCTCTTCATTGCGCACACTATTTCTCTGTTCTCTAACAACGAGAGAGCATTGTGCGTTGAAGAGACCATTGAGTGAGGTTACGCTCCCTTTAAAACTCTTTGTGATTGTAATTTATTTTAACTGATGTTTATAACTATCAAAATCATTTGTTTTGTTTTAAGTACCAACGAGAAATGGTATAGCCGACGGAAATTGATTACACCAACTTTTCATTTCAACGTTCTAAAAGGATACACTGAAGTGTTCAAGAACCAAGGACGAGTGAGAATGAAAGATCAAAGATCAAAGATCAAAGACCAAAGATTACAGATTCTAGTAGAACAACTGGAATCGAAAGCTGATACTGGCCGAGAATTTGACATATTCCCATATATAAAGAGATGCGCTCTGGACATTATCTGCGGTGAGTTGCACCATAGCTTAAGAGTAGGAATGTGTGATTAAAACGACACCCCAATTTGATACTCTCCGCTCTGGCGACACTCTATCGCTTCCTTTGTCTGCGAGAGTATTGCCAATGTGGAGAGTAAAATTAGCTTGGGGTGTGCCTTTAAAACAACCAACATGCGGTGATATTCAGCGATATTTGTTAGTGATAAAATTTATTCTAGAAACTGCGATGGGAACAAGTTTGAACACGCAAACTGGAGGAAATGCAAATTATACGGATGCTGTAGTTAGAGTGTCCGACCTCATTTGGAGCTACCAACGGTGAGATGACACAAAGTTTAGTTTTGCTAAGGTGAAGCCCCAAGCAAATTTGAAACTTTCCGTTCTGGCCACACTCTCGCCTGTCTTGCCAATGCGGAGAGTAAAATTAGCTTGGGGTGTGCCTTTAAAGATCCCTTGGTCTGGACACAAAGAATACAGCAAATTAAATGAAAAGACTGTAGACAAGTGTAACACATTCTCGTCAGGTTCCCGTGGCTGTGGGTTAAACCAATTTGGTATGGTCTCGGCTATGGTTTCGAGTTCGATAGATTGGTCAAACTCACCAACGACTTCACCAGATCGGTATTTATTTCTTCGACTGTTTTACATTAATTTGATATTTCAGGTGATTCAAGATCGACGAAAAGTTCTCGAGGAAGATGGAACTCTCGGTCAGGACGCTGCCAAAAGCGAACAAGAGGTAATATTGCGATTATTTGTCCAATAAAAATGATTAGAGTAGTGGCAAACATTATCGTCTTATTAGCCAATTTGAAACACATCCTATCAAAGCCCAATGTATCTATTTCTTTTCGTACACGTGACTGTAACTATATTCCATTAATATTTCTTCAAGGCACCCTCCAAAGCTCATTTCACACTCCGCATTTGCAATACTCTCTCGCAGATAAAGAAAGTGAGAGAGTGTGGCCAGATCGAAGAGTTTCAAACTATCTCGGGGTGTCGCTTTAAGAGCTTACCTACTCATACTTTTGAAGGTGAAAAAGCAGAAGGTCGTATTTCTGGATATGCTTCTCATGATGCAAAAGGTCAATGCACTCAGTGACGAAGATATCAGAGAAGAAGTTGATACTTTCATGTTTGAAGGTTATTTACTTATTTATTTATTTTTAGTTTATTAGTTATTCTAATATTTAAAATATCAAATGCATTGATCAGAACGACATGAATATTGAAGATTTTGTATTGTTAGCTATCAAACACAGATGTTTCGAAAGAAGTCAAATCCTACTTGATGAAGCTTCCTTGAGGTGTACGATAAATAAATAAATCATTAAAGCGACACCCCACGCTAATTTGAAACTCTCCGCTCTGGCCACACTCTCTCGCCTTCTTTGTCTACGAGAGAGTATTACCAATACGGAGACTAATATTGGCTTGCGGTATGCCTTTAGCACAGATCTCCTGTAAAAACGTAGGAAAATGAGACCTTTTTCCGACAGTTTTCGCCAAATTTGCATTTTTATTGATTTTTTTATCTTCAACTTCGGACAGCCATATCTCACTCAATTTTTGACCTACAGCATGAAATTTTTTCCAATCGACTCAAAATGAACTGTTCTAGAAGTTACTCAACAAAGGATACGTGTGAAAACGCAATCTTCTACCTATTTTCTTCGAAAAACTTATTTTTTGAGTACGATATGCTACTTTTCTCAAACTTTTTCCACAAAGGATACGATTTTTATTGGCGATTGTGACTCTCCATCCTCGAATTGAGGTAAGTACATACTTCAACAGTCATAATTCGCGGCACCCAATACCGTTTCTCAGAGGGAACCCGGACTTAGCGGTATTTTCATTCAAAAAAACATTTCCTATCTCATATCTGATCATTTTTATACAAATTTGCAATCAAGGTATACCATTCGAAAGCTCTCGACGAGCTCTACAAAAATGATTTAGTATTACAAGTCATGAAATTTGACCGTATTCAAGATATTTTAGAAAATCCTTTTTTTTCAATAGCAATTGTTGTGCAATGTAATCGATTCACAACGAAACTGTGCTCTTTGCATCCACCAAAGAGTTTTGCGTATATTATTTGGTAATATTATCATAGTGAAGGATAACACATAAAAGAGCATTTATGTTTATTTTAGATATTCAAGGAATCATTGGAAAATACGCATTCTGAAACAATTCATCTATATTTCCAATATCGGAACCGGAATGATCGGGAAAAATATCCGGATCATCGAAATACTCTTATATATCTATGATTTCCTTCACAGTGATCTCAAAGAGTATTTCGATGATCAGGATATTTTTGCCGATCATTCCGGTTCCGATATTGGAAATATAGATGAATTGTTTCAGAATACGTATTTTCCAATGATTCCTTGAATATCTAAAATAAACATAAATGCTCTTTTATGTGTTATCCTTTACTATAATAATATTACCAAACAATATAAGCAAAACACATTGGTGGATGCAAAGAGCACCGTTTCGTTGTGAATCGATTACATTGCACAACAATCGCTATTGAAAAAAAAGGATTTTCTAAAATATCTTGAATACGGTCAAATTTCATGTCTTGTAATACTAAGTCATTTTTGTAGAGCTCGTCGAGAGCTTTCGATTGGTATACCTCTATTGCAAATTTGCATAAAAATAATCAGAGATGAGTTAGGAAATGTTTTTTGAATGAAAATACCGCTAAGTCCGGGTTCCCTCTGAGAAACGGTATTGGGTGCCGCGAATTATGACGGCTAAAGTATGTACTTACCACAATTCGAGGATGGAGAATCAGATCTTTCATTCTTACAAGAGATCCGTGTTAAGGACATGACACTACGGCTTCTGCAATGGGATTTACCGTCTGGTTTCTTGGACAGTTTGTTGAGGACCAGGTTGGTATGCTCTTCCAATAAAGACTTTGAGAATTTTTTTGAAAATGTGGTCCATGTTCATCACTATCTTTGCTATCACATGCAGGGGGTACAACGGCTAAGCAAGTTGAGAACAAATGCTACTTTGAAACACCTGTGATAAGTCGTCACACACCTCAAGTCCCGTCGGCAGAGAAATTGACCAATTTGGATTACTTTATCAGAAATGCAATATATGTTATGGATCACAATCTCTCTTAACATTTGAAATGCGTTGTAGGAAAAGGTCCATAAGGAGATTGACTCGATCTTTGGCGATGACAAAATGAGAGATCCAACAGAGGACGATCTAAGAAACATGGTATATCTAGAACGATGTATCAAGGAAACATTGAGGTAGGCATCTTCGTTGATCTTTGATCTTTAATCTTTTGGTCTTTGTTATTTGATCTTTAATCTTTGATCTTTAAACGTAAACAATTCAGATGGACGCCATCCGTGCCTTTCATTGGACGGGTCCTCTCACACGACGCCCACTTTGAACAGGGTAATTTTCCGGATTTTTAAACTCGAATATTTGAAATCGCGGGCGCGAAAAAAAGGTGGGGAATTCAAATTCTGGCTTTCCAACTTCGATTTTCTGCGGATCCTTCGGTCACGTGGAGGACGCCGTACGACGAGTCAAATAAAAACTTGTGCTTGATAATACCAAATCTTTTGATGCTAAAATGAAGAGAATCTTACAAATATACAGCAGGGAATATTGTGGATCTGCTATTTATATTTAAAAAATAAATTTTTAGAAAATATTACTCTTCCGAAGGATATGACTGTTGCATTCTCTCCAGTAGCTACCCATCGCGATCCTGAAGTGAGAATATTGATTTGTTGGATTTAATGAAGAAGAACCCTCGAGTTCTTTGGGTGAATATGCAACAAAATATCTCAAATGAAACTTATGCTCCCGAAAAAGTAATCCGTGCTGAAAGTTCAATGATACATCAAGGAAAGGAGTGAATTTTCGACTTTGAAAGATAAATGTCTAGAAAATATCATTTTTCACTTGAGGCAGACTTGATAGTAAACCTCAAGTGGTCCTATCCTTGATCCTTAATCCTTATCCTATCCTTTCCTATCCTATATCATCTATCTTATCCTCTTATCGTATCCTTAAAGCGACACCCCAAGCTATTTTGAAACTCTCCGCTCTGGCCACACTCTCTCGCTTTCTTTGTCCACAAGAAAGTGTAGCCAATGCGGAGAGTAAAATTAGCTTGGGACGTGCCTTTAAAGTAAACTTCTAGTCAGTGACAATCCGGGTTTGTGGTGCTCTTACAAGCGCTGATTACCAATCACTGAGCTGCACGTTGTACGACCATTCCAATCGCCAATGGTTCTTTCCTTGATAATGATGGAATAGTTTTCAGCATTGGGAGAAGAACGAAGAGTTCTACCCGGATCATTTCTTACCTGAGAAAGTGGCCAATCGACATCCCTACGCCTATATTCCATTCAGTGCTGGACCACGAAATTGTATTGGTATGATCTAATTTAATTTAACCCGAGGCGCAGAAATGTGGTACTGCACGAGGGGAAAATATGAAAAAATATTGATTCGATAGCTGATCTTTGAAATGTTTATAACAATTCACGTTTATGTACTACTTACTGTACTGTTGTACAATGGAGTGTACCCATGAGATTAGTTTCCAATGATTCTTTTGACACGTGAACTAAGTGATTTTTTAGTATTCTTTTATTTAAGGTATAGTACTTTAAGTATATTATTTAGCATTCTATTTTTAGGTCAAAAGTTCGCCATAGCAGAGGAAAAAACGGTGCTTTCGTGGTTATTTAGACGATATAGAGTTGAAACCGTCGAACCCTTCCCAGGAAATCGACCTGTTCCAGAGGTTTGTTGAGTGATAAGATAACGTTTCTAGAATAATGACAATCATTCAAACGCATAATAGATATTTGCATAGAAGATAATAGTCGACAATAACTTGTGCCTTATTACTTATAACAACTTTCTGATCTTCTTACCTTTTTATGTCATATAACATTCAAAGCATTCAAATTTTCTTCAACTTTTACATTGTTCATTCAATCTTTTACTACAGTGGTGGCCAGAAGGAAAACATATTTGGGTTTTTTGAGAATAACTTTTCTTGTAGTTAACCGATCACCTTGAAATTTTTATATAGTCTGCTCAGACGTGTTTCACAATGTACACCGAGGCATGGAGCCGGTTTTTCAATTTCAACGGCTTCCAGGCTACAGTATCCCAAAATGACCGTATGGCTCATTTTGAGTGGTTGAAGTTACGACGTATTTTCGTTGTTTTAAACAATTTTTACACCGTTTAAAAAGTATTTACGCATGCTACTATAGTCATTTATCGATAATGTTTGCATTTATTAGATATTAATAATCATATCGTAGGTATATTGAGAATTTCAAAAGGATACCATTTTTTCATCATTTTTGCTTGTTTATTATGATTTTTTAAAATGTATTTTCTTGTATTGTTGTTTTTTGATTATGACAATACCGATAGGAATGTCATATCTCTCCCTGATATCCTGCGCGTCATCTTCCGCGGCGGTTTGAATGGTCTGAAGCAATCCGAACCTGCTATCAATCTTGGTGTAAACCAGTCAACGATATCCTGTATCATTAAAAAGGTCCCCAAAGCAGTGAAAACCCGTCAATCATCACTGCCTGGTACTTCACGCATCACCTAGCACCTTGATGACAGAATATTATCAACATATCGCGCGAGCTCCCGCGGGCGAACTCCACAATCAACCAGCAAGAAATGGCTCTATACGGTGTCACTCCTCCATCGACTCACACCATCCGCAGACAACCCAAATTCGCTGGTTTTAACGCTAGAATACTTAGTACGAAGCCAATAATATCTCCTAAGAACAGAGAGAATCGTCTGAAGTGGATAAAAGGCTCATTTCAAATAGACAGTCGCAGACTATCGAAAGGTCGTCTGATCGGAATAGTCCAAGTTCAATCTCTTGGGTTCGGACGGCCGGGTATACGCTCGTAGACCAGTGGGGACTCGAGATGATGGCCAGAAGCTTGTCCCCACGGTGAATCACGGTGGCAGAAGCGTCATGATGCACAGGAACTCGGACTATGTCCTCTGCAGCGAATCAATGGAGTCATGATCGCAACGGCTATAGTACGCTCCTGCTCGCCGCACGACATTGAATCAGTCAGAAGCACGGAAACTAAGTACTAAATTAATAATTGTTTGTTTAATCCGTTTAATAATTGATGTGCACCTGAATTTTTGCCCAAATATCACCTCCTTGAGTTATCCGCTTTGACATTGATTTAATCAATTATTTTCATTATTAACGTGTTGAATATTGACAATAAATTTGCTTAATTGATTTTTAAAATATATTCGTGTAGAAAAAATCGAAAAAAACTGCATGAATACGTTTAAAAATTAGAGGAGAAGTAACTTCCTCAAAATGAGCCATACAGTCATTTTGGGATACTGTAGTCTGGAAGCCGTTGAAATTGAAATACCGGCTCCATGCCTCGGTGTACATTGTGAAACACGTCTGAGCACACTATATAAAAATTTCAAGGTGATCGGTTAACTACAAGAAAAGTTATTCTCAAAAAACCAAAATATGTTTTCCTTCTGGCCACCACTGTATATACAGGTCATTCTCAAACCACCCAATGGCTTCGCTGTTCGAATCTTCAAAAGAACTTGATCTCATTTCTTTCCACATGCCAATACTATGTATATCGATTGCAAATAAGTTGTATAAAATCTAAATACTCTTGTTTCGTTTCCTGCCATGACACAACATTCATAAACAAGAGCAAGTCTACTTCAAGTTAAACTTACGTCTAACTATTATAGAAGTAGACTTGCAAGTCTACTTCAAGTGGTAATGGTAAACTACTAGTTTTGAAATATCAGAGATTGTTCATTGATCCTCTTGAACTCACATGAAATGTAACAGTCCATTCTGCACTCTTCAATTCATTATTGCCACGAACTAATTCACCACAACAATCAACATAAAGTATACGTGAACTAATTCAGTTGAGGTACACGTTGCCTAACATGTGACACTTTTAATACAACAAGGTGATGAACACATTTGGAAAGATCTTTGGATGTATTGCATCATGCATGAAGTAGAAAAAGAGATTAGGCCATCCGGACTGAATTGGCCTTGAATTTTCACTGGCCTAGCAGTGATCACCCGCAGGACTTCATGTGCCGTGAATAACGGGTTTTATCTTTTTGCCATGCTGCAAACATCCCTGCCAAACACGGACATTCTATCACGCGGAAACAAGGACAGCAGTCGTGCCAAGACGTATCGATCCGCAAACGCTGTCGCTTCCGCGCGGAAGAAAAATACACCATTGTGCAAACAATAAATGCTGTTCTATCGATCGAGCAATGATATAACGAGTGCCACAGGGTACGAAATCCCACTGCTTCTCCGACAAAAACTCGGGCACCGCAGCCCTCGGGCGCTAACGCAGCAGCTGGATCAAAACGTTAACCTGGTCGTGGAAGTTGTCATTAATATTTCATTTCTCGCGTGTCAATTCTTTAGTTGTATCATATTCACGAACAAAAATATCTTTAAATAATTACTAACGCGACATACCGCCATCAACCCATAATTCTCTTAACTCTCAACAACTATCTCATTGCTTGTGATGGAAAAAAATAAAGAAATAATGAAACATAATGAATATCGTCCTTTGTGATAATTAATGCTATAATAGATAATCAATATCATACATACTTTCTTCTGTGGCACATAATTATCAGATATACTGTATTCATCACACCAGAAATGTACAAAATACTTTATTCGGCGAAAAAATAGTATGCACATAATTGAAGTCCCCATTATTTTTTTTTGCCAATTCTTCTATCTTTTGTAATACTCTAAAAACTGTGATTAAGTAATTTGCAGTTTGTCTCTTCTTTATTGTTCTCAATCAGTACATATACCATTATATATCTTCTCGTTTTTGATCCGTATAGAGAAGATAAATATATTATTATTATTATATTATTACTCCTTGCAGCAGAAATTTTTGGCACCTGATTTTAAGTTCATGATGATGACACTGTGTAAGTAAAGACGAGAAACCGGTTAAGCAATCCAAGCCGATGCCAGCAAATAGCTTCTTAATGAACTCCTTGCCCTCATCGCTTATGGGAAACCATTGTGGTAATCCTGAATACATTATAACGATTAACGGAATAATTTAGAGTGTAGTACCCCTTGAATAATGGTATTTATATACAGGGTATTCTGGATCGTCATTGCAGGAACCTTGACAAAAAGGTGATGTACCGAACCATTTGCATTTCTAAAAGAACTCCACTCTGATTAAACGTTCCCACTTTATTTTGCCCGTGAGAGTGTACAGCGAGAAATTCGTCAGAGCTCTGATTTGTCAACAACAAATCAAGAATGAAAATTTTGTAGTCAGTCAAATCAATACATACGTCAAAGTTAACTGGGCCAATGGCATTCTTTAATTCTTGATATTGCTCATCGCTAATGCTATGTACTGCCGCGAAGATAAATGCGAAGAAGAGAAGGAATCGCATCCTCGAGAAGATTTAGCCTATAAGGTGGAAAAAAGAACACTTGCTTAATTTTATAAAAAATAAAAAAAAATAAAACTAATGTTATCGTGATATTCTTTTATAGTAAACAGTGATGATTTGGAAAGGGTGCGTAGTAATTAAAATTAATGTACAAGATTATATTTCGTAAAGGAAGACCCCGAGGCCAACACAACGCGGTACTCACAATTAACGAAGAGAAGAAGAAGCGGGGAAACCGATATCAACTGTGAGATATCGGAGAATGAATTGGAAAATATTGGCAGGAAAAATGCATTTGATAAAAATGCATGTTGCAAATTAGAGAAAGGACAATGAAAATGCACGGCGGCTCAATGATAGTAACTGATAATGAGAGGCTCCCGCCGCAGAAAAAAAGTATCGCAAACTGTGTGTTGATAGCACTAAAACATTTATGCTTTCCCAGCGCGAAAGCTGATCTGGACGCTAGCCATACGAACGCTTCTGACTGGACCTATCATCGAGTTTTGCCAGTTGTGAAGCATGCTGAGATCGCTTAGTGGCTAGAACTTTTGTTTAGCGATCAGAACCTCGTAGGTTCGAATCCCGTCCGGTGCAAATCACCTTTGCAGATTTTTCGTAGTGCGGGATGCTAGCTGTAGCGATCCATTATGAACTATATCCAAAACAGGACACTCATTCCGCGGCAGGAAAAACATCCTCAGACAAGAATCGAAAAGAACGGGTGATAAGGGCCAGCGACCATCTGCTCTGGACACGCATGAAGTGGCAGATGGCGACTACGACCGACGACAGTGAGCACAACATCTTTGGTAGCGACGGTGCGAAGTGGGTTCGTTGTCCTTTCTGCCTTGCCTCCCCAAGCTCGACCCCAAGTTCCATTGCACGACAGTCAACCACAGTGGCGGCAGCGTTCTTGTTTGGGGTTGCTTCTCCCACTGCGGAATGGGTTTCCTGCCTCGTACGTAGGGTATTCTCGATCACTGACGCGAACATCGTGGAGGAGACGATGCAGCACTGCGTCATCGACACTCGCCGTCGCGGCTTCATTATGGTGCGGAATAGAGAACGCGAAATGACTAGAGAAAGTGATAATTAAATGAGGGAGGCAATTGGCCATCACCTCTCCTTTGTTATACTTTTCATTTTCATTTCTTGCCATAAGTTCAATCGGCTGCTCTCTCATTCTCAGTCAATGGTTTTTCCTCTTTCCCCTATTCCTCTTTCATTCCTATTTCACTTTTCTCGTGTTGTAACAACAACCGGTCTCTTTGCTCTTTCGAAGAACAAGAGAAGAGAGAAGTGGTGGCCTAGTGGGTAGGAGTCTTATAATATCTCAAAATCCTTTGCTCGTATGTTCAATTCTTTCAAGATGATTTCTTTTTTTGCTATTTTTTCAAAGCATGAAATCAAAAATTCCTTATCAACAAAAGAAGAGTAACATTTTTTGAATATCTAGGTACAAAGATATCATCACCCTCTCCCTATCCCTCTTGATCGTCTTCCCTCGTATCCCTGCTGCCTTTTTGTCCTAGCAACCCTGGGCATATGCAAATATCTCGGCGCCCAGGAGTCGCCAGGAAAAATGGTCAATAGAAAAAACTTCTTATCTTTTGGAGACCTATCGAATGGCATATGTTTCATCCCGAAAGTCTATGTTAAATCTTTAGCCACGGACAATGCCTTTGTCAAGATACTTTTGGCCAAACGCATCTTGGAAGGTATATATAGCCGTCTCTCGAAGTCATTCGTATATCACGATATACCTTAGTTCGGTCAACCGCCTCTCGGGATGGAAAATTCACTCCTCTCATTTTCTCATTCGTCTATGGTATATCGCTGTTTGGCGGTCTCTAGTGCGGAATAACGATCTCTAGCACAGGACCGCCCCATGTTGCCGCCTAGTATCGCCGCAGTAGGGTCCGGGAGATGGACGAACATAGCCAGTCATCCAACCTGAACAGCATGCTGCACATATGGGAGTAGTTGAAGTGTGCTGTGAAGGGGTAGAAGGGAACGAATGTGGCCGAGATGTCCGAGCAGCTTCTGCGCCCTTCAGCCGCGATTCTCGAATCCACCTTCGACAAACTAATCAACCGCACCCTTTGATACTTTCAAGCAGTCATTGCCGCATGTGGTGAATTCGCTGAAAATGGTCATTTTTTCGAAAATTGTTCCGTTGGATAAGATCCAATATCGATAAAAATTGGATCAATATATCACAGCACCATCTATACAAACATACTAAAAATGAAGAGAAGCGGATGACTGCGAAAAAAATATGGCTGAAAATCAAAAATGTGATAGAATATTGGCCTGCATAGTATCAGGACGATTTTATTAAGAGACCGGCTCGGTAAGACTCGAGCATGGTCCGGACATTCGCCAAGACTTTCGATCTGGGCCTCAATACTTTCATCATAGACACATACCGGGGGGAGACCGATGAAAGTTATAGTGAAAATGTCCTTGGGTTCAAACCCGGCTCACATATGTTTCATAAAATAAAAAATTGAAAAATTCATATCTTTTCAATCGTGATAGCTAGGACTTTTATTTCTTTTTATTGGTGAATAACATGTCATGCGCTCTTATAAAAACTCCTGAACAATAATCTCATATCGTTCGGAATATGTTTTTTCGTGTCTGATTTTCAGATTTTTCTCCTTCTATCCTCATTGAAGAGATAGCGCAAGCAATGACATAGTACATATTGTAGCCCTGACAATTCTGTACATAGTGGTCGCAATCCCTTGGCAATCCAAGTTTTCAGGGTCGTCGAGAATTGCAACCGAATGTCAGATATGTGTAAAATGCAAAAATCGAAAATTAAATTTCTCTAAATTCGCGAGAGTAAGAGGTAGCTTTATTATGTCATTTTACTCGAAGTTATGCGTGTACACAGGAAAAATATAAAGATAGACTCATACTACATTTAAAAAAAATCTGAAAAATAATTATTTCATTTTTATTTTTTCAACCCGCACATTGGGTCGACCGTCAAGGCAAGTTGATTCATAGGGCGGATGGTGGCTGATGCATGTGTGTTTGCCGAAACGACTGTCACGTGAAACATCGCCGTTTCGCAGATCTCAAATTTTTTTTTTAAATTATCAAACAGGAAAATTTATGTTTCGTTCATATAAATCGGTTGGAAGGTGGCGTACGGCAACCAAAGCTGTACCATTGTTATCAGTAGGAGTGCACTGTACTGCACTACCGTACCCGTCAGGAATCAAGAACTTTTTTTTTCAGTCGACCCATGATTTTCAGCCATGACCCCGGGGTTCATGGTTGAGAATGGCTGAGGTCGAAAAATTCATGATGATCCGAGACCAAATACTATTTGGCATTATATCAACAGTGGGTCAACTTTTATTTTTATGGATACCATAACTCGAATTACCGTAATCTAGCTACCGTACCCTATAATAATGTGGTGAAATTCTCGGAAAATCCGTTTGTGTGTATTACGATTACGGTATCCAGAAAAACAAAAGTTGGCTCACTGTTGATATAATGCCACATAGTATTTGGTCTGGGATCATCATGAATTTTTGGCCTCAGAAATTCTCAACCGTGAACCCCGGGTCATGGTTCAAAATCATGGGTCGACTGAAAAAAAATTAATTCGTGATTCCTGACGGTCAATGGTACAGCTTTGGTTGCCGTACGCCACCTTCCAACCGATTTATATGAAAGAAACATATAAATTTTCAAGTTTGATAATTTAAAAAATAAATTTGAGATCTGCGAAACGACGATGTTTCACGTGACCGTCGTTTCGGCAAACACACATGCATCAGCCACCATCCGCCTATGAATCAACTTGCCTTGACGGTCGACTCAATGTGCGGGTTGAAAAAATAAAAATGAAATAATTATTTTTCAGATTTTTTTAAAAATGTAGTATGAGTTTATCTGTATATTTTTTCTGTGTACGCACATCACAACGAGTAAAATGACATAATAAAGCTACCTCTTACTCTTGCGAATTTAGAGAAATTTAATTTTCGATTTTTGCATTTTACACATATCTGACATTCGGTTGCAATTCTCGACGACCCTGAAAACTTGGATTGCCAAGGGAATGTGACCACTATGTACAGAATTGTCAGGGCTACAATATGCACTATGTCATTGCTTGCGCTATCTCTTCAACGAGGATAGAAGGAAAAAAAATCTGAAAATCAGACATGAAAAAACATATTCCGAACGATATGAGATTATTGTTCACGAGTTTTTATAAGATCGCATGACATGTTATTCACCAATAAAAAGAAATAAAAGTCCTAGCTATCACGATTGAAATGTTATAAATTTTTCAATTTTTTATTTTATGAAACATATGTGAGCCGGGTTTGAACCCAAGGGCATTTTCACTATAACTTTCATCGGTCTCCCCCCGGTATGTGTCTATGATGAAAGTATTGAGGCCCAGATCGAAAGTCTTGGCGAATGTCCGGCAGGGGGTCAAAATGCTCGAGTCTTAACGAGCCGGTCTCTTAAGAAAGCTCTTCTTACGTGGTCCCGCTCCCACTTCAATGAGGTTCATTGTGACTTCTAGAATTATTTAGTGTTTGCTCATTCGGAAAAAGTCACAGACATGCTGGCGCGCCCATGTGTCCGACTTCATCGCAGTCAATGGGCCTACAACTTCTCCGACCCAAACTCCCGGACATCAGCATTTAGCAGTATTGGAGAGAGAGTTCTGCTATGCTCGCCACAAGAACAGTCAAGTGGGAGGGGAAGGCCTTAGAAACAGCATGACAGAAAATCGACAACCCCTACCATTGACCCTCTTGACCAACCACTCTTCTTCGTCGGTTTTAATTGCCCACTCCTCATACCCGATTTCACTGCTGACTTAACCCGATTCGATGAGAAAGCGATGAACCTGCAACAACCCATAATTAGTATGCAACTGTTCTCCCTCATTGATTGTGATGAAAATAAAGAAAGAAAGAATGATAATGAATATTGTCGTGATATTCAATTGTGTCCTTTGTGATAATCAATATTAGATAATCAATATAATAATAATAATATTTATACGTATTCATGAATAAACAATGAAACGTGTGGTAAACAAAAAGAAACGAAGTGAATCGATAAACGAAGATGATTATGCTAATGATAATGAATTGCTCACGTGTTTAAGAATGGACTGATCTTTGGGAAATAGAGACTAAATATAATTCATTAGGGAAACTCTATTTGATTGCCAGGTTGTACCAAAAGTCTTGCCGCTCTAGGAAAGAAGCTGTAATGTCTATAATTAAATCGAGATCCGGGGTTGTTAAAGTTGAGCCTGTTTCGTGTGGTATAAGGGCGAAAATAGTGGGATTTTTTATTGGAGATTTTATATTTTCCTCTAAGTAGGTTCATGGCTGTCCTCAAATCTATGTGCTCTCTGCGCCTCTCCAAGGACTCTAGGCCCAACTGGGTGTTTCTCAGTGCACTACAGGGCACAGTGTCCCAAGTATGGCTGTAACAGCGCATAAAAAGCCTTCTTGTGAAATAATTCTGGACTCTTTCGATGACTATTTTGTCGTGCTTTTTGAACGGATTAAATACTGTTGATGCGCTTTCAAGGATTGGTCTGATATATATTGTATACGCCCTGAGTAGGACATCTGCATTTTTGGTCCTCAGTGCTCGTAGAACAATATGGCACGCCGTTTTACCTTTCAAAGCAATATTTTTGCAGTGATTGGTGAAGGTTAAAGACTTCTGAATAATGAAACCTAGGTCCCTAACCAGATCCTTTTGGGTCAAATTTAGTGATCCGATTGTGTATGTCTTCCTAGTATTGGCTCTACCAAGATGAAGTGAATTGCATTTATGAGCGGCTAGTGGGAGTTGCCAATCATCTGCCCATTTTGTGATCGCATCTATAGCAGACTGTTGGGGAGCGGATGAATTTGCATCCTCAATGGATTTGAAAATTTTGATATCATCCGCATACATCCTTGCAATTACACCATTATGATTTTGGACGAGGGATGGAATTTCTGAAGTATAGATCAGGAAAAGTAAAGGGCCTAATACTGAACCTTGGGGTACACCGCTAGTGACGGGCAGAGATTCTGACAGTTTATCATGTACTCTAACTTGGAAAGTGCGGTTTTGGAGATACCCGGCTATCCAATTTGAAGTTCTAGTCGAGAGACCAATCTTGCTTAGTTTCATTATAAGCTTATTGTGAGATACTCTGTCAAAAGCCTTAGCAAAATCAAAATAAATGACATCCACAGGTTTACCATCACTAATAGACGCTGTCCAATGTTCCAAAACTTCAAGCATTTGCATTTCTCTTGATCTTTTCTTTCTAAAACCATATTGCTCATCAGGAAACATTTCTAATGATTCACAGTGATTGATTATCGGTTTGCACAAAAGGCGCTCGAATATACGGCAGAAAAGGGAAGTAATTGATATCGGACGGTAGTTCATAGGGTAGGAATAAGGGGGCTGTTTCTTTACCGGGGTACCTATGGAATGACGCCATAAGGAGGGAACAACGCCCGATACATATGAGCTGTTATAAATAATTTCAAGAGCTTCTGAGATTGGAACGGCAATGTTTTTGATGAATGATAAATCAATATTTTCAGGCGTTTTGCAAGAAGAGCGTTTCCATTTCTCAATTAGTGTATCTCATGACGGTGGAATTGAGGCTCTTGAAAGTTTCCTAAATCAGGGTAGTGTGGTGGGCTAGGGAGGGTACCATTATCAATTGTAAAGACGCTCACGAATGTAGAAGCTAGTAGGTTTGCTTTTCCAATGTCATCCATAACTGTCTGACCATTATTATCTAAAAGGCCATGAATAATATCGTGAATAGTACATCTTCTGTGACTTATAATTATCCGACATACTGTATTCACTACCATAAATGTGTAAAATACTTTATTCAGATGAAAAAACATAATACACATAGTCGAAGTCCCCATTACTCCTTGCAGCAGAAGTATTTTTCACCTGATTTTAAGCAATGAAGTTGATTTTATACAAGCACGGACGACAAACCGGTCCAGCAGTTATTTCCCATGTCAAGAAATAGCCTATTCCAATACTCCTTGCCCTCCATACTTACGGGTAACATAAATAAATCTCCTGAATACATAACATTAACATAACATTAACGGAATAATTTTGACTGTATTACTGAATGCGTATTGGAATTTATGCACTGGATATGTGTCATTGCAGGAGCCTCGACAAAAAGGTGCCGTACCGAGCCATTGGCATTTCTAAAAGAACTCAACTCTGATTAAACTTTCTCACTTTATTATGTTCTTGAGAATGTTCGTCGAGAGCGGGGAATATCAAGAGTTGGGTTCAAAATATTGCGAAAGGATGAAGTGACTACGTGTTGGTTAGACTGTCCCATCTCTAACAGTGACTAAGCGAGAGATTCGTCAGAGCTCTGATTGGTCAATAACAAATCAAAAATGTTAAATGTTATAGTAGTCAATACATACGTCAAAGTCGACTGGGCCAATGGCTTTCCTTATTTCATTGACCAGATAATCGCTATATCTATAGCCCGTGAGACCGTGGAATATCACGAACATAAATGAGAAGAGGAGAAGCAATCGCATCCTCGAGAAAATTTTACCTATAAGGTAAACATTGAACAAATTTGCTTAATTTTATAAATTCAATAAAACTTATGTTATCGTGATATTATTTTATAGTAGAACAGCGATGATTTGGAAAGACCGCGAATGAATGTACATGTTTTTAATCCTTAAAGGAAGACCCCGAGGCCAAAACTACGGGGAACTCACAATTAACGAAGAGAAGAAGAAGCGAGGCAACCGATATCGACTGTGAGAGATCGGAGAATGAAAAGTAAAATGGTTGGTTGGAAAAAAAGTTGCAAATTAGAGAGAGGACAATTTAAATGTCTTTTTGTAGTAGCATAAACTGTACACAGCCTTTCAAGTTATTATCAGGTTAGTTCAGCAAAGTTACCAATAAAATAAGAGTAAGATAAAATTTTGACGACTGAGCTGTACAGCTGAAAAAAACACAATTTGTTGATCTCTTCAATGGTAGGGTTGAGCGCTTCCCACAGGCCTCATTGTCATTATTTCGGATCTCTGTTTGATTTTTGGCTTGCCGCGTAATATTTTTTTCTTCAACAAATTATCGCGGGGTCTTGCTTTAATACAAGGAGAGTTTGATAAGAAATCCGTCGATTTCGTCTAGGGTGGCGAGAACCAGTCACTAGTCACTAATTATTCTCTCTCTCCAACTAGTGCGTAATCTTTTCTACTCTCTCTGCTACTCTTCTGTCCCCTGTGGCAGCCGTGCGTTGGGGTCACGGTTGAGTAGAAAAATTACTCTCTTTCTACTCTTTTTGTTTTTCTCGGCTCTAAGTAATCAAAATGTGCAAATTTATATATTTTTGGAATCTACAAATCAAGGGCTATTCAACAAGCCTAAAATTGACTGTTAAAGGACAATTTTAAATTTCTTCAATTTTTCAAGTCATGCATTGCAGTAATTATTTTATTAAAGTAATTCGAATAAGAATGAAAAATAACAAATAAAACTCTTCCTCTTCGTCATCGGAGCAATTTTCATCGAAATGGCTCTCATCGGACACATATCCATGGGTCACTTCTGTCTGGGGAGCATTGGCAACATTGACAGAACGATCGGAATGAGGGACAATGAGGGGAGGGGGCTGATAGGAGATCTCACGTGCACTTTCACCAATGGAATTGCAACGGAGAAGGAGGCAGGACTCGATTGTTTTTTTTTTTTCGATTCCGATCCGAATTGAAGGAATGAATAACATGAAAAATTGAAGAAAATAAAAGTGTTCTGTGACAGTCAAATTCAGACTTGGTAAATAGCCCTTGGCTTGTAGATTCCAAAAATATTCAGATTTGCACATTTCGATTACTTATAGCCGAGAAAACCCAAAAGGAGTAGAAAAAGAGTAGCTAAAATTAGTCACTAATGTTTCGATGATCTCATCACTACTAACCGTCGCGCCAGAGGTCGTAAATGTGCCTCTCTCGGTTGAGTAGAAGAGACTGTCACTAGGGCTAGTGAGTAGTGACTGGTTCTCGCCACCCTATGCCTTAAGTGCCTATACCGCAAACTCCCCTCCGAGTCTCAGTCGTTACAGAAGGCACGTAAGGCAAATGTAATGATGCATTACTCTTTTCTTCGATTTCTCTCCATCCATTATTCCTTCACTAGAAGAGGTGGGCTCTCCGTGGACGTCATGTTCAACTTCGCGGGTCAGTTTTCAGGGCTAGGATTTCCGATTTTCCGTTTTTTTCCGAATTTTCCGCAAATATTTTTTTCCGAATAGCCCTGATTAACATTCGTGCTTCAAGGAGAATTTCCCCTAAGACGCTTGCGCTTATCAAGAAAAGATGCAATCTAAAAAGGACAGGCGGGGGAACGGCACATGTAGATTGGGTACTGACTAATAGGCTGCTTAGACAAAGTTGGAGAGAAGACAGAGAGCGGAGACTGATAAACGTGGTCAATAATGCCATTGAGAGAGGTAGAAGCTGGAAAAAAGCAAGGATTCGGAAGGGGTGGGAAAAAAAGCTAGTATCTAAAATAAGGCGTTCAGACGGTGTAATGGTCTCAGGGAATGATCAAATTGCTTCGGTTTTCAAGGAGTTTTATAACGAATTGTATGAGGGAGATGGTGGGGATGGATATGTTGTGAGGAAAGTGGAAGAGGAGTGGTTACCTTTAACGGTTGAGGAAGTCAGGGTTACATTAAGTGGATTCAAATCGGGTAAAGCACCAGGGAAAGATGGGGTTACTGGGGAAATGTTAAGATTGGGATCAAATTTGCTCGCACCAATAATCACTAATATTTTTAATGAGTGTCTTACGGGCAAAATTCCAAAGGGTTTTGGGGATGGTAGAACAATTCTTTTGCCAAAATCGGGAGACAATGCTAATGTTAGGAATTTCAGACCCATAACTTTATTGCCTGTCATGCAGAAAGCGCTAACCGGTATACTTAATCGCAGAGCCGCTTCGGTTTTAGATACGGTACGCAGTCCAAATCAAATGGGTTTTAGGTCTGCTTATTCAACTTTAGATGCAATTTTTACATTAAATAGTGTCATATCTAACTGTAGGGAATATAATTTGCCAATTTACTTGCTGTTCCTGGATATTGCTAAGGCTTTCGATTCTATCAACACAAAATCGGTATTAGAATCATTACAAACACAAGGAATTCATCCACAATTTGTTTCTTTTCTTTATCAATTAGGTGCTAATTCTAATAATAATATTGTTATAAATGGGGAAGAGTACCCTATTCGAGTAGGTCGCGGAGTAAGGCAAGGTGATTGTTTATCTCCTCGTCTCTTCACTGCAGCCCTGGATGAGGCATTTAGTTCACTTGATTGGTCGAGGAAGGGAATAAATATAAATGGAAGCATTCTTTCTCACATTCTTTTCGCCGACGATGCAGTTTTGATAAGTCATGATAGTAGGCAAGTTCAGGTAATGGTCCATCAACTAGAAGGGGCTCTGAGTAAAGTGGGTTTGAGTATTAATGGGTCAAAAACTTTTGCGATGGCGTCTAATCCTGGTAGAAGAGACGTTGTCGTTGGGGAAAATAAAGTTAAAATAGTTCAAAAATGCGTCTACTTGGGGCAGGAGGTAACATTGGATAATGGGAGATTCAATGGGGAAATAGATAGAAGAATAAGGGCTGCTATCTTCTCTTTTAATCAATATAGAGCTTTTTTCTCTAATCGCCAAATTCCAATGCATAATAAAAAAACGTTTGTTTGAGGGAACAGTACTACCTGCTATGATGTATGCTTCAGAAACCTGGTGTTTGACCTCTCGTCAAGAAAATAAAATCGCTGTGGCGCAGCGCAGACTAGAGCGTTGCATGTTAGGAATATCATTACTCGATAAAAAGACGAATGACTGGGTGAGAGCACGGACCGGGCTGACGGACTTCGTCCAGTGCTACAGATTGAGACGGTGGCGATGGGCTGCCCGCTTATCTTCACTTGATCCTGACAGATGGTCGAGAAGAGTGTTGGAATGGCACCCACAAGGGCCAAAACGATCAAGAGGAAGACCCGAATTGAGATGGAATGATGAATTTGTGAAGATAGTCGGGCCAGGCTTTATGAACGTTGCCAGAAACACGGATCAATGGAACCATATCATGTCACTACAGATCCGGTGACCCACCGCTTAGTTGATCTCGATAATGTAAAAAACATTCGTGCATACCCTATCGACAAAGTCACGGCAAGTCGAATCCGCTATAAGACAAACGGAGGAATTGAAAGAAATGCCCACTTATTATCCTTGTACCTATATAACATAATCTATAGAACAGAGCAAAATCAATCGAGTTCTAAGGAAATAATGTTATTTCCAGCAAACAGAAATACTTCTGCCTGCAATGACAATTCGATTTGCCTCACAATCCTCACCGTATCACGAATCTCCTTCAAACCAATCTAGACCCTATCAAAAAGATGCGCTCTAGGAATTATAAAGAATGAGTCAAAGGGATGGACTAGAAATAGGTTGTGTAGAATATTTTAAGAAAAAAAACTATAAAGAATCTATAATGATCGTCGCATTTATTAGAGTATGTATTAGTAAATGATAATCAATAGTATTCTTTGTGATGATGAATATTATGGCGCGTTAAAATGTATTGGAACACCGGAAAAAGCGACTTTCCGAGTGTTAAAATGTACCCTGGAAAACCGAAAATGGAATGTCGATATTTTAATTTGCGGGCGCGAATAATGTGCGAGAATTCAAATTCCGACTTTTTTGCCAATTTCTAAGTTTTAAAAACGAAGTAAATCCAGAATTTCTTTTTTCTTTCACTTTTCGTCTTCTTTTGACATCGGAAACTCGCATTCGCGAATGCAAATTTGAATTCCCGCACCTTATTCGCGCCCGCGAATTCAAATATTATAGAATTACAAAAGATTTGCACACACGGCGCCAAATGCCGAATATAGTAAACTTCTCCACCGTTGAGAAAAACGCTCTCCAAATTTTCTCAAGGTTTTTTCGAACGTTTTTTCAATGCATATAATTTTATTTTTATTGAAAGTCCTGTGAAATGATGAGGAAACGCCATAAAATTCGATAAAACTAGAGAAAATGGTATGTCGCGCAAAGAAGTGGGCGGAGTCTGAATATTGCGCGGCAAATAGCGGAATTTGTATTGTTCGGACAGTTTTAATTCTATAATATCGACTTTCCATTTTCGGTTTTCCAGGGTACATTTTAACACTCGGAAAGTCGCTTTTTTCGGTTTTCCACCACATTTTAACGCGCCATTAGATAATGAATGTCATGAATAGTATCTTCTGTGTCACATAATTATCTGACATACTGTATTCATCACAACTAGAAATGGGAATAATACTTTATTCGGGTGAATTCGAAGAAATTA
This sequence comes from Parapristionchus giblindavisi, assembly GCA_943737045.1. NCBI lineage: Eukaryota > Metazoa > Nematoda > Chromadorea > Rhabditida > Diplogasteridae > Parapristionchus > Parapristionchus giblindavisi. Next base: position 1,688,873 of record CALSFV010000002.1, on the reverse strand, counting down.
TACACGTAATCGAAGTTCCCATTACTCCTTGCAGCAGTAATTTTTGGCGCCTGATTTAAAGAAATGAAGTTGACTTTATGTAAGCAAGGACGACAAACCGGTTATGCAGTCCGCACCGAAGTCAGCAAAGAGCCTCTTAATGAACTCATTGGTCTCATCGGTTATGGGATAGAAGTTTGGTGTTGTTCCTGAATACATTATAACATTAACGGAATAATTTTTACTGTATTACCCCTTGAATAATGGTGTTTATATACAGGATATTCCGGATCGTCATTGCAGGAACCTCGACAAAAAGGTGATGTACCGAACCATTTGCACTTCTAAAAGAGCTCAACTCTGATTAAACTTTCTCGCTTTATTTGTCCGCGAGTTTCCAGTGAGAGATGGGAATATCAAGATATGGGTTCAAAATACTGCGAAACGATGAAGTGATTACGTCTTGGTTTGACTCTCCCCGTTCTGACAACGAGAGATTCGTCAGAGCTCTGATTTGCCAACATATCAAGAATGATAATTTTTGTAGTAGTCAATACATACGTCAAAGTTGATTGTGCCCAAGGCCAAGGGGGCAGCGGGGAATATCAAAGACATAAATGCGAAGAGGAGAAGGAATCGCATCCTGGAGAAGATTTTGCCTAAAAGGTGAACAAAAAAACAAAATTACTTAATTTTAAAAAATCAATAAAACTAATGTTATCGCGAAATTATTTTATAGTGGAACAGCGATGATTTGGAATGGGTGTGGGGTAATCACAATGAGTGTACAGGAATGTTTTCTTAGAGGAAGTCCACGGGGCCACACTCAGAGAAAGATCCCTTGCCTATAAGGGAATGATTCCCAAGAAAAGTCTCACTAGCGGAATTCTTCCCTCATAGATAAGGCATTTCGAAGGCATTTAGATAAGGCAATTCGACCCTTTTCCCTGACCTATAAGGGAATCATTCCTTGACCCATGAGGGAAGAATTTCGTAGTGAAACTCTACTTGGTAATTTTTTCTCTGTGCACCACTACGGGGAACTCACAATTGACGAAGAGAAGAAGAAACGTGACAACCGATATCAAATGTGAGAAATGGGAGAATGAAATGGAAAATGGTTGGTTGGAAAAATGCATGTATCTTTCTCAAAAAAACCATAGATAATTCGAACGGGTTACTGTATTTTTCACTGACAATACGAATATAACAATGAACGACCACGCAAAATTGCTGGCCGCAAGTAGGGGATCCGATTTTCTCTCATACTTTATCTCCCCTCCCTTTGGGTCACTCGAGACTCTTCTGGCGGGAATAGCAGAACTCCCTCTCCGATGCTGCATATACGCTGAAGTCCGTAGGAGTTGTATGGCCATTATAGAGTCGTGATGAAGTCGGACACGTGGGTGCGGCACCATTCCTGGGTCACTGAATGGGTCGAAAAACTAATGAATCGAAATTAATAATATAGCCATCCATATATCGAATTTGGAGTGAACTTCACCACAATACCATAGGTACGGTTAAGGTAGTTTTCGTTACTGTTAAACTTACAGGGGACTCTGTCGCACAGCGTTTCAGCCCTGTGGGGAGAGCGGACATAGAATTTTTGGCAAGATGCCAATACTGCGGGGCGGAGTCTCTCTCCTCCGCGCCCTTGCATGCGTCGCGTGTCGCGTCGCGTGTCTCTAACTGTCTGCACTCTCTCTCGAGCGCGTTGTCTCTCTTTTTCTCTCGTCGCCTCGCTAAATTCCGCTCTTGAAACGCTGTGTGTCGGCTTGTCTTGGCCATATGAGATGGCAATATCATGACTTGAATAAGTGTTCGATGGTTATTACGAATCTCTTTTTTTCGGACTGCCTAGACGACCTGAGTTTCGAGAAAATCGATATTGAAATTCCGATGGTCAATTCGAAAATTTTCAGTGGGTAGTGCACAAACATTTCGTATGAATTGGTGAACTCATCTATCAACCTTAAAACCCACGACCTGTGTGGTGTAGTGGATAAGGTGTCCGCGTTACCTTTTGACTGTAACTGGTTCGATCCCTCTTGCAGCACTTTTCTTTTGCTAATTTTCTTGATGTCAAGATGAAACATCAAAAACATTTTTTAAACATTAAACAAAACATCAAAAAACATCAAGATCAAAGATCATTCATTGTCTGTTCAAGATGTAAGAATCGCTTTTCGTTTGATCATTTTGTTATTAAAGTTCGCACACGGTCACACGCAAAGCGATTCTTACATCTTCTCTGGTATTTCAAAACTTAAAGCCTGCTTAAAATACGTCACTGACTTGAAGTTTACTTTAAGTCTACTTCAAGTGAGTGACGTCACATTTTCACTTTAAGTAGACTTGCGTCTCACTTTAAGTAGACTTACGTAATGACGTCACACTTTAAGTAGACTTACGTTTCACTCGAAGTAGACTTATAAGTCTACTTAAAGTGAAAGTGTAAGTAGACTTTAAGTTTTGAAATACCAGAGTTGGACACACAATGAAGGATTTTTGATCTTAATCTTTAAAAAAATGTTTTTGATGTTTCATCTTGACATCAAGAAAATCAGAAAAAGAAAATTGCCGCAAGTGGGAGCGAACCAGTTACAGTCAAAAGGTAACGCGGACACCTTATCCACTACACCACACAGGTCGTGGCTTTGAAGTTTGATAGATGAGTTCACCAACTCATACGAAATGTTTGTGCACTACCCCCCGAAAATTTTCGAATTGACCATTGGAATTTCAATATCGATTTTCTCGAAACTCAGGTCGTCTAGGCAGTCCGGAAAAAAATAGATTCGTAATCACCCTCGAACATTTATTCTAGTCATGATATTGCCATCTCATATGGCCAAGACAAGCCGACAGAGTCCGTTTGAAAGTCCATTTTGTGAAAATTAGCTGCTATCTGTCCAACATTCAGATTTTTTCTGGCTCTTGCACAAATATGGTTAAAACAACTGGTAATCTCGCACTTAGAAATAAAGACCATGTTGCAAAATCATCAACTATCTTTTTTGAGAACTCTACCAATCAATAATCAATAATCTATTATAGAATTAAAACTGTCCGAACAACAGAAATTCCGCTCTTTTGCCGCGCAATACTCTGACTCATCCCAAAAATAGCATTTTCGCTTATTTTATCGAATTTTATGGCGTTTTTCGTCATTTCATTTAAGACAAAAAATTATATGTATTGAACAAACGTTCGGAAAAATCTCCTGATATTTTGGAGTGCGTTTTTCTCAACGGCGGAGAAGTTTATTATGTTCGGCATTTGCGTGGTGTATGAAAACCTTTGCAATTCTATAATACCTGACTAGGGACTCTACGTAAAGTGTTCATAGGCCTCTTCGTTTTATTTCATGAAGGAAGATCATACAATGTGGACTACGGGCCCGAGATGAACGATCAGTGGCCGTATCCATCAACGTTTTTTCGGACTTTGCCGTCAAAAGCATTTGCCGCGGCAAACGTTTTTGCCAGCAAATGGTTTTTCGGTATCCATCAAACACTTTTCAACTTGGTTTGTCTTCAAATGAAGGCTTATTTGATGTGCGCAAAGAGTAATCGCTTGCTAAACTTATTGGCTGACTGGGCTTCTTCTATTTTTTCTCACCGTATTTTTTTCAATTATATTTTTTATCGTTACTGGTGTGTTGCGAAAGTGGAAACGGTTTGAAGAAATACTCTTTAATATAATAAATTAATGGTATGCACAACACAAAATTTTTTTTCGAAAAAAGACAATTTTATCCAACAATATATTCACATACCAATGCGAGAATTGATACACTATATATAATTCAATTTCAGGTAGACGGTGTACTCCGCGAGATTTGATGTCCACCCCGCGAGGCACACCGTTTCTTCCACACCGTTTTTCTCCTCGCGGTGTACCTCGCGATATTTTGCATCTCAACGGTGTGACCCGCGAGCAAAAAATGCCGGAGTAGTGTGAATTATGTTGAGGCGTGGGGGGGGGGGGGAAGAATCTCACTGTATATGGTCGCTTCTGGGTTCAAAGATCATACCATGCTAGATCTATATTGTGGTGGATGAGGCGGGAAAAGGACCGATATGTGTCAGTAGAGACAGACTGACGTGAACCGGAACGACAAAAACAGGAGAATCATTACTAGTCGAAGGAAGGCAGACCTAGTTTGTGAAACAAGGTTTGGGGAGGGGAGGGTAAAAGTTCAGCTTTTATTATAAAATGCTGGAGTTTTATTAGTCACCTAGCCTATCTCTAAGTGCATAGGTGCTTTGAAAATAAGAAATTTCATCAATGAAAGCCCAGGGACGAGAGTAGTCAGATAGAAAGCGCAAGAGCGCAGACCGAGTAGACCCCAGCATAACTTTTGCTATGGGTCTGAAAGGAATACGAACTAAACCAAAATAAGGGAAATAAATATATGATATATTGCAAGCTGCTAGCGCATGAACCATAATTTTAGAGAGAAGAGAAGATCAGCTTGATTGCTTTGCTGGTTCAAAAGTGCTAAAAAAATCTATTAGGTTGTAACATAAAAGAGACTTTCTGGCTCAAGTGACATTCTCTTGGCACTTGGCCAAAAAGTGATACGAACCGATCGGGCCCAAACCGTGCACAGTTGTAGTATGGGCTGACATGAGCTCACAGACGGAGTTAGGGTTCGTCATATCTGCACCCTCGCTAAATATCGTAAGTTCGATGAAGTGTCATCAAAATTTCAAAGTTTACGGATTCGTTCGATATGTGTATGCGACGAAGGGCAATAGCAAGCAGGTAAATTCCACCAAGTATCATCCCGATCCAAAACCGTGAGACCCAGAAAAAAATTTAAAAAGACATAAAAAATATTTTTCAATTTTATTTTATTTTTCCTACAATTGCCTATCGGTGAGGGTCATTTTTTATTCCTTCAATTTGACGAGTATTCATTAGTTTAACTATTGTATGAAAATGAATTAAAACAAATTGGGGAAAAGTTGCCTTATTCCCGAAAAACCACGATTAATTTGCCTTTTTATCGCCAACTGAGCGAATAAGCATTTACCGGTTACGGTTATGCAAATTCAAAACTTAAAAATTGATATTTTTTTCCGAAAAATAGTGTGATATTACTATTCAAATATTCAGATAACTAACAAATGATAAAAAAAACAATAATATAATACCGAAATCGAATGAAAACAAACAGTTATTGCAGAATTTTTAATTTCCGCATTTGCATTACCGTATCCGGCACACGCTTAATCGGCTCAGTTTGCAATAAAAAGGCGAATTAATCGTGGTTTTTCGGGAATAAGGCAACTTTTTCCCAATTTGTTTAAATTCATTTTCATACAGTAGTTACACTAATGAATACTCGTCAAATTGAAGGAATAAAAAATGACCCTCACCGATAGGCAATTGTAGGAAAAATAAAATAAAATTGAAAAATATTTTTTATGTCTTTTTAAATTTTTTTCTGAGTCTCACGGTTTTTGATCGGGATGATACTTGGTGGAATTTACCTGCTTGCTATTGCCCTTCGTCGCATACACATATCAAACGAATCCGTAAACTTTGAAATTTTGATGACACTTCATCGAACTTACGATATTTAGCGAGGATGCAGATATGACGAACCCAAACTCCGTCTGTGAGCTCATGTCAGCCCATACTACAACTGTGCACGATTTGGGCCCGATCGGTTCGTATCACTTTTTGGCCAAGTGCCAAGCCATAAGCAAAATATGTTCACTGAGTCAGATAGTCTCTCATAAGTCTTTGTGCATTTGTGCTGTGTTTGCACTTTTGTTTCTCGCTTCATTTTCAACGGAGCTCTATGTGCCGGTGCATATCACTAACTAGTGTCCCCACCTACGTAACCCACATAACCATCGATTCAGGCTTCCCGTTAATGATGAGTATATTTGTCAAAAGTGAAAATCTAGTTCTAAAGCCCAATTTGTTCCCGGCTCTCTTTCGCATCAATTTAACCAAAATCAATCAACACCTAGGTTGTGTGTGCCCCACATATGTCCCCTCCAACCCTACGCTGTCCAATTCCTGACATAAAGTTAAACTGAGAAAATATATTATAAAAGAGAGGAATGGTCACGTCGAAAATTTGAGTTGCTATTTTTGTCTTAAAGAAGTGCGATCCAAGTGATACCCGTCATTAAATGTCTGCCACACTTGGATCATCCGCACCCACTATTTCACTAGAATTAAAGAATCTTTAAAAAGCCAAAAAGTTTTGTAGACGAATATTGGTCATTTGACCGAAATTTGAATAAAATCACGGATTGGGACCCCAGCCTCTATTATTTTTCTTAAAGGAACAAGCGCATGAGTTGGCAATCTGGTAGCTTGATTTAACAGATGGATCATTCGCATTAATAGTGTGCATTATAGCCAGTGAATTTAATAAGTAGAGAAACTGGAATCGATCACTAATCCTGAAAACATCAGTAAATGAAGATGCTCAATGTTCAAAGAAGTTGTAAAGGAGCCAATGAATTGCATGCGTATAGTTGAGGTAACTGATATAATCGGGGACCTATATTGTAAACAGCAACTAGATTTGAGGCCATAGCTCATATATCCGCGTCCACAGCGGTGTCAAATGTTTCTTCGTTACGGCTCCGCTCGAACTGACTAAGTTCAACTCGATATTTTAAGACAGCCAAATTTTTCCGGCGCATACTACCTGTTCCTCCTTACTCTCCTGATCTTACTCTCTTGGGCTACTGCTTTAGTTAACGCGCCCAACTGGCTTTAATAAATTTTTAAAAAATTAGAAAACACAAGATATCGAAAAGTGGTTGGCCTCTAAGTAACCACAATAACCCAAGTCCAATGAGCAGTGAGTCACTGTGTGGCTGGATTATAGCAATAAGTCATCGAACACAACAGTGCCTTCATCCTCAATGTCGTCGACAAAGGAAGATAATTTAATTTGAATGTGTACTTCAAAAAGCACAAAGACTTATGTTACAACCTAATATATCATGAATAGTTTTGTCTGTTGCACATAATTATCTGACATACTGTATTCACCACCAGAAATGTGTGAAATACTTTATTCGGTTGAAAAAATATTATACACATTATTGAAGTTCCCATTACTCCTTGCAGCAGAAAACTTTGGCACCTGATTTTAAGTAATGAAGTTGAGCTTGTGTAAGCAAGGATGACAAACCGGTTATGCAGTTATCTCCGAAGCCAGCAAATAGCTTCGCCACGAACTTCTTGCCCTCATCAGTTGTGGGCAATTGAAATGGCTCATCTGAATACCTTTATTTATTTATTTATTTATTTATTTATTTATTTATTTATTTATTTATTTATTTATTTATTTATTTATTTATTCCATCAAATATAAATGTGTTATACATTATAACATTAAAGGAAAAATTTTGACTATATTACTTTGTCTATGTATAAATTTATACACAGGATATTCTGGATTGCAGGATTCTCGACAAAAAGGAAATGTACCGAGCCATTTGCATTTCTAAAAGAACTGATTAAACTTTCTCACTTTAATTTTATCCGTGATTGTCGAGCGAGAGCGGGGAATATCAATATATAAGTTGAAAATATTGCGAAACGGTGAAGTGACTACGTGTTGGTTTGACTCTCCCAGCTCTGACAGTGACTGATGGCGCACTAAAAAATAGTGGAAAACGGAAAATGGCGACTTTCCGGGGTCTAAAAAAGTACACTGGAAAACCGAAAATGGAAACTCGAAATTTGAATTCGCGGGCGCGAATAAGGTGCGGGAATTCAAATTCTGACTTTCCAACTGCGATTTTCTGCGGTTATAAAACTTAAATAAAGCCGAAATTTCATTTTTCGACCTTTATGAAGCGTAGGAACTTGAATTCCTACTTAACATCCTTTTTAAACCGCAGAAAACCGCAGTTAGAAAGCCTGAATTTGAATTCCCGCACTTTTTTTCGCGCCCGCGAATTCAAATTTTCGAGTTTCCAGGTGCTTTTTTAGACCCTGGAAAGTCGCCATTTTCCGTTTTCCACTATTTTTTAGTGCGCCATCAGCAAGAGATTCGTCAGAGTTCTGATTTTTCGAGAGCAAATCAAGCATGTAAAATATTATAGCAGTCAAAGTACGTCATACGTCAAAGTCGACTGGGCGAATGAAATTGAGATACTCATCCATAAAGTTACTGCCCGTGAGAGCGGGGAACATTAAGAACATAAATGCGATGAGGAGAAGGAATCGCATCCTCGAGAAGATTTGGCCTATAAGGTGAACAAAGAACAAATTTGCGTATTTTTATAATTTCAATACAACTAATGCTATCGTGAAATTTTTTTATAGTCGAACAGCGATGATTTGGAAAGAGTGTGAGGTAATTAAATTGAATGTACAGTTCTGTCTTAAAGAAGGAGATACTTGAGTTGGCATGACTGACTCACGAAAAGCATGTCGAATATTGTTTATATTACATGGTAATTGGCGTGATGGACAATGAGAAAATGAGAGAGTCAAGTATGCAAATAGGATAGGCGCTCTCTACATGATTTGAAAGTTGTCCTTTCGATGTTCATAGTAAGCTTTAAACATATAGGGAATCAATATTAGATATGTCTTTCGGTTCGTGTGATGAATCTTTATCATTCTATCCGAACAGTCTTTACGAAAAAACTCGAGGGTCTCCATCTTTAAAGGAAGAAGTCAAGGTAAAAATGATGTAGTTGTTTCTTTCTTTCAAACCTAATATAGGACATCATATATTACGTTTGAAAAAAGACAAAACTAATTACTGAACTTCTTTAACAATAAGATGTATTAACATAGAAGAGAGGAATATAATACTAATCTTTATATCAGCAAATGTTATACTAAATACTCCATTATTAGCCAACTTCATGGGGAACTCACGATTAACGAAGAGAAGAAGAAGCGGGGCAACCGGTATCAACTGTGAGAGTTGAAAGAATGAACTAGAAAATGGTTGATTGAAAAAAATGCATTTGAAAAAAATGCAAATAGAGATAAATCAATGTAAAAGCCTTTGTGTAGTAACACAAAGGACCAATTAGGGATTCATTCCACTTCTCTTTTCTGCAAAAATCGGTCCTTGTTCATTCTATTCGAAACGGTTGGGGGCCATACCTTTTCATACCATGCGACGATCGACTTATTGCATACGACTCATATTCAAGATCATCCAATCGTCTTACAGCGATAATAATAACTCTCCGCTCTGCCCATATGACGACGTTTATTCGTGCACCCACAGAAATAAGCCATTATCTATTAGGGAAACAATACCTAAAAAGTACAACAACTGCATGATTGGGGGGGGGGGGCGCCCGTTTCGGCAACGGGTTATAAATCGGGTGGGAGATGGCATATCACGCGTGTCGCGTAAGAATCGAATAAACGGTGGTACATTGAAAAAGTCGAAAATGAGCAGAGGTCATTTTTTGGTAGTCCATATGGTCCCTAAGACGGGTGCACGAGCTTTTTTGCATATCTTCATTTTCGGCGTCGAGAGACGCCGTCAAACTTTTTTGACGTCGAAATTGGCCGACTTTGGAGCTCTGTAGCTCTTCGGGGAGTGGTTTTGGTATCGAGTCATCAACTGAAGAATTTACTGGAATGACCAGGAGAATACATCTGCATTATTGGCTGATCGATATTTTTATTAGTATTTTTGTAAATCGATTTTATTGATTGATTCAAAACACAAACCGAAGCCAAAGGTTTTCAAAAGATCAATCGATAGAACTCGACGCCAGCTTTTCAATGGTATGCGTTCAGTTTTTGTGTTTGGTTGCGCTCGAAAGTTATGAGCATTTCAAGATTTCCACAGCGTGCGATCGCACGAGAGGAGAGTGCAGTCAATGATCTACCCCCAATGATGCACGTGCCTCGTGTGACTAATTCGCCCGTTTTAATTAGTTTTAATTTTGTTCTAGTACATATCCCAGATATTTTTAATAACTTTCTAATTCTCACTTCCATAATTTGATTTCTCATTCAAAACCAATCGATGAATATTAATCGCTATACATGCAAATTACAATATGACAAGAAAGAGGGTTGAAATTCACAGAAATATTTCATCACACACTTCCTCGCTCCACTGTTCGATCGAACACTCCACTTCGTCCCAGTGCTATTCAGATGCAATTAGAACATTGGTACCATCTGACTGAGCTTTCTCGAAGACATTACGACAGCCATAAAATCAGCAAAAGAAAACTGCGGCAAAGAGGATCGAACCCCTGACAGTCAAAAGGGAACACTGACACCTTATCCACTACACTACACAGGTAGTTGAGATGGTCTATGATAGATGAGTTCACCAACCAATCCGGATGGTTTGTGTAGGAAACCACACGAATTTCTCAATCAAGAAAATATTGAAATGCTCATAACTTTTGAGCGCAACCAAACACAAAAACGTTCAGCATACCATTGAAAAGCTGGCGTCGAGTTCTATCGATTGATCTATTGAAATCCTTTGGCTTCGATTTATGTTTTGATTCAATCAATAAATTTCAATCAATACTAATAAAAATATCGATCTGCCAATAATGCAGATGTATTCTCGTGGTCATTCCAGTAAATTCTTCAGTTGATGACTCGATACCAAAACCACTCCCCGAAGAGCTACAGAGCTCCAAAGTCCGCCAATTTCGGCGTCAAAAAAGTTTGACGGCGTCTCTCGACGCCGAAAATGAAGATATGCAAAAAAGCTCGTGCACCCGTCTTAGGGATCATATGGACTACCAAAAAATGAAATAATATGTGGGGGTCAGAAAATGTGCCAACGACCCCCTAATTTTATTCGATTCTTACGCGACACGCGTGATATGGCAATAAAAGTTGTATCATTGTTATCAGTAGGATTGTACGGTATTGTGCTACCCAACCCATCGGGAATCGCGAACTGATTTTTTTCATTCGACCCATGACCCGGGGTTCATGGTTGAAAATGGCAAAAGTCGAAAAAATCATGATACTCCGAGACCAAATACTAATTTTAATTTAATTTAATTTATCATACATCAATAAGATGCGACAACATTTGAAATAACAGATAAAAAGAGCTTGTGGGATAGATAGAAATAAACGGGAGAGTGGGGGTAAAGGGGAGGAGGGGAAGTGCAGCTCAGAAAAGACTCTGTATCAAAGATCAAACGGAGATCAATGATATCTTAGGTTGGCAAGGCCTAGCGGTGGAGAGGTCCGCAATGATTCAATATATATCGGATTGAATCGAGAGAGTCTAGAATGAGGGCACTAAAGAGGGGTAATTGTGATTCCTAATTTCTCAATAAGATCTTGGGAGGAAAGCAATTTAGCTTTGATAACGGAAGTGCTACATGCTATGGTGGATGAATCAATAACACAATATAATTTAATCAGAAAACGAGCAACTCTAACCGAGAAAGATGATCTAAGATTTTCTCGTCTAGCGAGAGGAATATGGAAAGCAAAGCAAGATACACGACCAAATGTGGGTTTAGATACAAAGAAATGACTAGCTGGCAAATCTATTTGACAACGAAGGATCTTAAGAGCATAAATAATATCGATTACTGTTCTTCTATGGTACAGAGTTGGGAGAGAATACAACGACAATCTAGCGGGGTATGAGGGAGGGAAACGAGGGAAACCAACAATACGATTACAGCGGTAAAATAGAAGACGAGTAAAAAGATGTGATACATTTTCTAATTTACGCACAAGACCTTTGGATGATGGGGACCAGACTGGGGAAGCATATTCAACTATGGGAAGAATATAACATTTAAAAGCATGAATATACGCATCGGGTTTGGTACAAGAGATCGAGCGGAATAGCAAATATACTAATGAAGTAGCTTTCTTAGATATAATAGAAATGTGTGATGAGAAATTGAGGAGAGGATCAAGAAAGACTCCAAGGTCACGAATAGACTGAGAAGAAGGTAGAAGATGAGAATGAATGGAATATGGAAGAGATGGGTTATTTTTGCCTATATATAGTACAGTGCATTTTTTTGAGCAACTGTTAACTGCCATTTTTTGCAGTAATCTAATACAGATGAAATCCCTTGCGAAAGTTGGAGATGAGAAGTCATAGGTTGTATATGACTATAAGTGGAAAAAAGTTTGATGTCATCAGCAAAAAGACGAATGCCCACTAAAAAAAAAATCTTGCTACCGTACCCAACAATATTATAGCGAAATTCACTGCGAATCCCAGTTCGATGATGGTAGTTCGGGTTACGGTATCCAGAAAGGTAATAGTTGGCTCACTGTTGATATAATGGCAATTAGTATTTGGTCTCGGAGTATCATGAGTTTTTCGACTTTTGCCATGTTCAACCACGAACCCCGGGTCATGGGTCGAATGAAAAAAATCAGTTCGCGATTCCCGATGGGTAGGGTAGCACAATACCGTGCACTCCTACTGATAACAATGATACAACTTCTATTGCCATAGGACATCTCCCACCCGATTTATAATCAGGTGCCGAAACCGAAACGAAACCGAAACCGAAACCGAAACGAAACGAAACCGAAACCGCCGAAACGGGCGCCCCCCCGAATGATTCACGCATTGTCAGAGATAAGTGAATTCAAGTCCTATGTGTGAAAACTCCTACAGTCTAAAGGTTCTGCCACGCGGTGTACTCCACGGGATTGAACGTAGTGGCCCGCGAGTAAAAAAAACACTGGAGTTTGAAAAAGTGCACTAGGAGTGGATAAATATTGATTGACAATATTGATTGGTCGAAAATATTTCGATAGAGAAGTCGAATTTATTAGGAGACCGGCTCGATAAGACTCGAGCATTGTCCGGATAATCGCGAGGAATTTCGATCTGACTCTCGATGGCGAGTAGATCAAAGCAACGCGCGGCTTTCATTAGTGATCTACCAGCATTCAAATGCAGTTTTTTGGCCGTCATTTAGCCAAGTGCCAACTTAAATCGACTCCCATGGGCTTAAATGAAAGCTATTGACGAGCTCTATCGATTGAGCCCAAAACAAAATAGGTCCCGGAACTGTGAAACAAAATCAATTCCTTATGGAGTACAAAATCAAAAAGTTGGATTTTCACATTTTTATCTGAAAGTACTCGAGAAATTATACATGATATTATTGTTCAGGAGTGTTTATAAGAGTGCATGACATGTTATTCACCAATAAAAATAAATAAAAGTCCTAGCTATCACGATTGAAAAGTTTATGAATTTTTCAATTTTTTATTTTATGAAACATATGTGAGCCGGGTTTGAACCCAAGGGCATTTTCACCATAAATTTCATCGGTCTCCCCCCGGTATGTGTCTACGATGAAAGTATTGAGGCCCAGATCGAAAGTATTGGCGAATGTCCGGCAGGGGGTCAAAATGCTCGAGTCTTACCGAGTCGGTCTCTTAAACTTTCTCGCTTTATTTGTCCGTGAGTTTCCAGCGAGAGATGGTAATATCAAGATATGGTTTCAAAATATTGCGAAACGATGAAGTGATTACGTGTTGGTTTGACTCTCCCCGTTCTGACAACGAGAGATTCGTCAGAGCTCTGATTTGCCAACAACAGATCAAGAATGATAATTTTTGCAGTAGTCAATACATACGTCAAAGTTGATTGTGCCCAAGGCCAAGGGGGCAGCGGGGAATATCAAGGACATAAATGCGAAGAGGACAAGGAATCGCATCCTGGAGAAGATTTAGCCTAAAAGGTGAACAAAGAACAAAATTACTTAATTTTAAAAAAAAATCCATAAAACTAATGTTATCGTGAAATTATTTTATAGTGGAACAGCGATGATCTGGAAAGGGGTAATTAAAATGAATGTACAGCAATATTTTCTTTAAGGGACCGGGAAACGAAAAACAAGTTGATCTCATATCAAAGAGCTTGAAATTCTGTTTCGAAATATATAAATCTTATATCATAATAATTCTCTGTTAAGAAGAACGATGCAGTTGAAAAACTACAGTCTGCTCCAGTTAGCGGGAGCCTTCTCCTATTTGCCACACCAACTCTTTGGGGACGACTTGAAATTGAATGTTTTGATGATAATTCTATGCGCAGTGGCTAATTATGAAGAATATAACTCAATAATGGACATTTTTTAGCCTTTCGATGGAGTTAGCATACTGTAGTTCGGAAACCTCGCCTGTGGTGTGGAGCAAGCTACAGTAATCCAACTTCACACCAGAGCGTCGTTTCAAACTTTCAAATACATATTTCTCATCAGTTTTTGTAGCTTATCAACATGAGATGAACTATTTTAACTTTTTTACAGGATTTTTTCTTAAAGGAAGACCCCGAGGGAAAACTACGGGGAACTCACAATTAACGAAGAGAAGAAGAAACGTGACAACCGATATCAAATGTGAGAAATGGGAGAATGAAATGGAAAATGGTTGGTTGGAAAAATGCATGTATCTTTCTCAAAAAAACCATAGATAATTCGAACGGGTTACTGTATTTTTCACTGACAATACGAATATAACAATGAACGACCACGCAAAATTGCTGGCCGCAGGTAGGGGATCCGAGTTTCTCTCATGCTTCCCCCCCCCCTTTGAGAAACTCAACGGTCTTGTGGTGGGAATAGCATAATTCCCTCCCCAATGCTGCATAGACGCGTGGTTCGGTCGGAGGAGTTGTAAACGAGAGAGTCAAATAATTATGGAGTAATGCCTCTATTGATATACAATACTAGTTAAATTAAAAGACAAAGAAAAGTGCATTCTAAACTAATTCTAATTGTAAAATAATTCTAGAGGACATAGGGGTCGAAAAGGGGAAAAGGGGAGGCGGGTATAATTATAGGGAGTATCGCTAACAACAATCAAAAAATCTTTTGTGATAATATTGTTGCATTTCATTTAACTTTTTCAATAGGAATTATGAATTCCATGCTATTATGTATTCCAAAATTCCTCTGCATCGTAAAAGTTTTCACATCTCTTTTTCCCTATAACCATACCTCATAATAGTATCAAGATCACATATAGAGCAATTCATATCTGTGGCCGTATGCAAGAACCGTTTTCCGGTAAAATGTGACGTCATTAGCGTGGGCGGAGGCGTTTTCCTAAAATCCTCCGCCTACGCGAATGACGTCACATTTTCCCGGAATACGGTTTTCCCTTTGTTCTTGCATACGGCCACAGGAATAGTCTTCCCACGAATATCGTTACATCTTTTCCTATTCGTTTTACATTTTTCCTCAATTGTGTTGAGATTTTGAATCGAAAAATATTCATAACCCACAGAAATAAATGTCCTTCGTTATCTGTTATAATTGCCCACTCCTTATACGCGATTTCACTGCTGACTTAAACCGATTCGATGATGCGACTTCCATCAATCCATAATTTTTATACAACTGTTCTCTCTCATTGCTTGTGATGGAAATAAATAAAGAATGAATGAAACATAATGAATAGTGTATCTTGTGATAATCAATACTATAATAGATAATCTATATCATGAATAGTCATCGAACACAACAGTGAATAAATTCATCCTCAATGTCGTCGACAAAGGAAGATAATTTAATTTGAATGTGTACTTCAAAAAGCACAAAGACTTATGTTACAACCTAATATATCATGAATAATTTTGTCTGTTGCACATAATTATCTGATATACTGTATTCACAACCAGAAATGTGTGAAATACTTTATTCTGTTGAAAAAATATTATACACATCATTGAAATTCCCGTTACTCCTTGCAGCAGAAATTTTTGGAACCTGATTTTAAGTAATGAAGTTGACTTTATATAAGCAAGGACGACAAACCGGAAAAGCAATCCTTTCCGAAGCCAGCAAACATATTCGAGATGTACTCCTTGGCCTCATCGCTTTCGGGAAAGCCGAATGGTATTGCTTAATAGATTATAACATTAACGCAATTATTTTGACTGCATTACTCTTTGTGTAATGGAATTTATACACAGGATATTCGTCATTGCAGACTCCTCGACAAAAAGGTGCCGTACCGAGCCATTGGCATTTCTAAAAGAGCTCAACTCTGATTAAGCTTTCTCACTTTATTTTGTTCGTGAGAGTGTTCCTTGAGAGCGGGGAATATAAAGATATGGGTTCAAAATAATGTGAAACAATAAAGAGGCGACTTGTTGGTTTGACTCTCCCCGCTCTGACAATGACTAAGCGAGAGATTCGTCAGAGCTCTGATTTGTCAAGAACAAATCAAAGATGCAAAATATTATGGTAGTCGATACATACGTAATAGTTGATTGGACCAATGGCCCCCTTTAACTCTTGGTATAGAATATCGCTAATGCTATGTACGGCCGCGAACATGAATACGAAGGCGAGAAGGAATCGCATCCTCGATAAGATTTGGCCTATAAGGTGAGAGAGAAAAACACTTTTGCTTTTTTTATAAATTCAATAAAACTGTTATGTTATTAATGTTATCGTGCTATAAATGTTATCGTAAAAATGTTATCATGATATTCTTTTATAGTTGAACAGCGAAGATTTGGAAAGGGTGCAGGGTAATAAAATGAATTTAGGATATTTCTTAAAGGAAGACCTTGGGGCCAAAACTACAGGGAACTCACAATTAACGAAGAGAAGAAGAAGCGGGGCAACCGATATCAACTGTGAGAGTTGATAGAATGAAATGGAAAATGGTTGGTTGGGACAATGCTTTTGATAAAAATGCAAGTTGCAAATTAGAGAAACGGCAATGTAAATGCCTTTGTGTAGTAACACAAGGGACCAATTACAGGAATGAACAAATAGATGTTGTCCAAAAATTAATGTTAAAGGCACACCTCCCCCCAACCTAATTTTACTCTCCGCATTGGCAATACTCTCTCGTACACAAAGAAAGAGAGAGAGTGTGGCCACAGCGGAGAGGTTCAAATTAACCTTATGTGTCTTTCTCATAATTCAAACGGGTTACAGTATTTTCACTGACAATACGAACATAACAATGAACGACCACTCGATCTCGCCTCCATTGGTGGTGATGACGCCTCTGCGTCGAAGAGGGACAAAGTCCATGAAGGGCCACAGGTAGGGGATCTGATTTCTCCCACCATTATGATTACCATTATGAATTGTATTATATAAATGCGAAAGTAATGTGGTTATCGATTAGAGATTGTGTGCTTTCCTCTGATAAGTTTCATAGCTGATTTGGTATCGATTTCTTCTCTTACTTTTTCAAGGGTATCTAAATTTAGTTATCTATTCCTCGGCTTTCTTCAGGGCATTGAATCCCATGTGGAATTGAAACAACGCATGTATATATATGTTTGGTAAAGTATAATAGTTTTGGACCCTTTCTAAGATCTTTTTATCTCCTATCTGATATGGATTGAAGACTATTGAAGCACTTTCTTTTTTTTGGTCTGATATAGATTGAGTAAGTTTTTAACAGTACTGTCACGTTCTTGGTGAGTAACGCTCTAAGGATTAAGTGGCAAACGGTTTTGGCCTTTGATGCCGTTAATCTGCTGTGGTTCGAAAAGGTTAGAGTGGTTTATGGAAATAAACTGCCCCTACCATTTCTACCAATCCAATCTTGCCCTCATCATCAAAGCTCACGCAATCGCCAATGCATTCTACGAAATGTATTGGCGACCCTAGTAACTTCTAACTACAGAATTTTTCGCGAAAACAAAATCATGAAGATGTGCCGTACATTGGTCGATCCTCTCATCATGAGGATATGAAAAGGTATGACCCCAACCGATTAGGATACAACGACCGATTTATGAAAAAAAAAGAGGTGACATGTCTCAACATGACAGGAACTGAAGAACGGCCCTCCCTTCATCTAGTATAATACTTGATATGAATAAATTGATTGATTGATTGATTGTCTCAACATGTTCTTTCCCCTAATTGGTCACTCGTATTACTACACAAAGACATTTACATTGCCTTTTCCCTAATTAGCAACTTGGTTTTAAAAATTCTTTTTTTTTTCAATCAGTCATTTTCCATTTCATTCTCTCAACTCAGTTGATATCGGTTGCCCCGCTTCTTCTTCTCTTCGTTAATCGTGAGTTAATAGTGGAGTATTTAATATTACATTTGCTGATATAAAGATTAGTATTATAATCTCGTACTATCTCTTCCTTGTTAATACATTTTCAAACGTAATATAGGATGTCTTACACCATTTTATCTCGATTCTTCCTTTGAAACAAAATTCCTGTAAATCCATTTCAGTTATCATACACCTTTCCAAATCACCACTGCTCTAAAAGAATTTCAAAATAACATTAGATTTATTGAATTTATAAAATTAGGCAAATTTGTTTTTTTCTTCACCTTATAGACCAAATCTTCTCCAGGATGCGGTTCCTTCTCGCCTTCGTTTTTATGTCCTTGATATTCCTCGCATTGACACAGGATAAAATTTCCGATATGGAATACCAAGAGATAAAGAAAGCTGTGGGCACAATCAGCTATTACGTATGTACTACTATAATATTTTACATTCTTGGTTTGTTCTCGACAAATCGGAGAATATCTCGCACAATCATTGTCAGAACGGGGAGAGTCAAACCAACACGGAGTCACTTTATCGTTTCGCAATTGTTTGAACATGTCTCACTCTTACCCGCTTTCACGAACAAAATAAAGTGAGAAAGTTTAATCAGAATGGAGTTCTTTTAGAAATGCAAATGGTTCGGAACATCACCTTTCTGTCAAGGTTCCTGCAATGACGACCCAGAATATCCTATATATAAATTCCATTTTTCAACCGGTGAAACAGTCATCTTACCCGAAAGCGAAGAGGGCAAGATCTACATTAGGAATCTATTAGTTGGCTTCGGACAGGGTTGTTGGTTCGGTTAGTCTTCCCTATTTATATACAATCAACTTCATTTCTTACTATCAGGTGCCAAAAATTTCTGCTGCAAGGAGTAATGTGGACTTCAATTATGTGTTTAATCTTGAAATTCCCACGAATAAAGTATTTAACACATTTGTGGTTGTGATGGACACAGTATGTCATATAATTATGTGTCACAGAAGAAACTATTCATCATATAGCTTATCTATTATAACATTGATTATCACAAAGGACTCTGTTGAATATCACATGAAACAATATCCATTATCTTTCTTACTTTCTTTATTTCCATCACAAGCAATGATAGAGACCGGTTGCATAACAATTATGGTTGATGGAGGTCCGTCGCGTTGTCACCGAATCGTTTCAAGGCACCAGTGAAATAGGGTAAGGGGAGTGGGTACACGTTTTTTTCCTTTACCACACACAGGAGGACAAATATAAAATGATGATAAAAGACGAAACATAAGAGTTTAAGTCATTAGCAATCGCACTATAATGGGAATGGAAATCAAATATCAGAGATTAGAGATCAAAAGACCAGTTAGGAATTGCGAGGGAAGCGTTGTTATTATAGAATTACAATAGTTTTTTCATACACCACGCAAATGCCGAACTTAGTAAACTTCTCCACCGTTGAGAAAAAAGCACTCAAAAATTATCACTAATTTTCCGAACGTTTTTTAAATGCTTTAATTTTATTTTTGCTGGAAGCCCAATGAAATGACGAGAAAACGTCATAAAATTCGATAAAATTAGCGAAAATGCTATTTCGCGCGAAGAAGTGGGCTCAGTCAGAGTACTGCGCGGCAAAGAGCGGAATTTGTATTACCCGGACAGTTTTAATTCTATAATAGGGTTTATAGAAATTGATCAGATTATAAAGATATTCATAAATAGACTTGATTAAGTACTTTCTATGGATAGATTATCTTAGTTGTTCGGTGAACCAGAGACTATAGAAGACACTAAATAGTAATCCATTTATATCGATTAAATAAAATAAATTCACAATCGAAAACAGCAGAAGAATTGTTTCCGAATGGCCTTCTTACAGGAATTACCGAAACATGAAATAACTATGTAGACGGTTTTACAAGAATAACAAACACAAGAAATTTGAAATTCCGCTCTCTAGAATCGCACTCGAAGACAAAAAAAAGGTATAGCCGGAAAATACGTTACTATTATCGCTGTAACTCTGGCATTTCAAAACTTAAAACACATTCTCCCTTACAGCGGAGGGGCGGCTGTGGGGGAATGGCACAATGTTTCAAAATCATCCTAGTTGACTCATATTTTATGGTTGGAGTCCCTAGGGGACGTATACACTTCAGTCAAAAAATTGACATAAATTATCGATTTTTGATCTACCAAAAGTGAAAAATCAAAGTGTGATTTCCATGGCATGTTACATACCATTCGATAGAGGATCCAAAGTTATATAAGAATACCAAGTTTCATGAATTTTCATAACTCCATGTTCGAGAAATATCCGATTTTCCGAATTTTGACCAGATTTATTTGTTTTAATCTCGTGGCTTACTATGTTACCGTTATTTCCAGGGACTGGATTTTTGATATGTTATGTAAAAATGAATGGGCTATCCGAATATAACACTTATTTGGACCCGCTGTATGCCAGGCATAGTGATATCGCCAGTCATAGTGATCAGTTTTAACGCCCAAACGCCGACGCAGATTCGAATCCAGGTCCCGGACGAAATTTTTGCAAATTTTTATTCGGCTCAAATTTGACTTTAAATTATACTTTCATGTGTTTTACCTTGTTTTCATTAATTTATTGCACGAAATATCCATCAACATTATCAGAAATAACAAAAAATCGTATAACTGATATAGTATCGGCAAAAAGTCATGGGCTGTTCGAAAATAACGGTTTTTCGACAGTTCCACTTCTTTAAGATGCAATATTTTCTACTTTCTATTAAAATAAGATCAATCAACACTTGAACTCTTCAAATCTCGGTAATTGAAAATTGTTTGAAAAATTGTTTACGAAGATCAAAGATCAAAGTTCAAAGATCAGAGACCAAAGTTCAGCAATATAATAAAACAATTTTGTGAACATTTTCAACATATATCAGAGCTTTGAAAATAAGAAATTTCATCAGTAGAAGCGTTGGGACGAGTCCACTGCATGAGAAAAAGCCTAAGTCTAAGCCTAGGCGCTGAAATCCAGCAGACCTCAGAAGAACGGTTGCTGCGGGTCTGAAAGGAATCAGAACTAAACCAAAATAAAGGAAATGAATATATTGCTACCTGCGGAAGAACCATAATTTTAGAATACCTGCCTCTGAACGGTAGGGTCTAAAATACGGGGGGAGGGGGCGCCCGTTTCGACAACGCCCGTTTCGGCAACGAATCATGAATCGGTTGGGAGATGGCCTATTGCAATAAAAGTTGTATCATTCTTATCAGTAGGAGAACTATCTTGAATCGCGAACTGATTTTTTTTCTATCGACCCCCACATGGGGTTCATGGTTGAAAATGGCCGAAGTCGAAAAAATGCATGATGGCCGGAGATAAAATACTAGTTAGCATTATATCAACCATGAGCCAACATCCAGAAATATGAAAATTGGCTCAATGTTCATATAATGCTAACTAGTATTTGATCTCAGGTCATCATGAATTTTTCGACTTCGGCCATTTTCAACCATGAATCCCGGGACATGGGTCGACGGAAAAAAATCAGTTCGCGATTCCCGACGGTTACGGTAGCCCAATACCGTACACCCATACTGATAACAATGATACAATTTTTGTTTCTATACACCATCTCCCAACCGGTTTATAACTCGTTCCCGAAATGGAAACGGGCGCCCCCCCCCCCCCTAAAATACGTCCTTACAAAAATTTTTTGTTTATGTCCTGAAGGCGCATAAAGAGCTATGACTACTATAATCTGTATATAAATATCACTCGCTTCTAGCATCATTTTGGCATTCAGAATGGGTCGTTAGCGCATCTAGAAGAAGAGTTTTAAATTTTAGGGAAAAAATTGCATCCCCGCTAGAGCTTGAAATCAGATTCAGAAACATTCCGATTTTTTCAACTCTAGTGGAGGACTCCATTCTCACAATGTTTCAGAAGAACAGCATTTTTCACTAAAGAACTATATATGTTTAAAAAGTGTACTTCGATTGTGTTATCATTACGCAACAGTGAACTAATTTAATTACATCAACACAATGGTTGTATTCTTTTATGAGCTGCTTACATTGACTCAAAAGATCAGCTTGATTGCTTTCCTGAATCAAAATTCGAAAAAAGAAATGAAAAAGCGTCCCATGACTTTTTGCCGATAGTGTATCTGTAATAAATTTTTTTCCTCGGAGTGCTCTCGTCCCAACGCCTCTACTGATGAAATTTCTTATTTTCAACTTTGATCTTTGATCTTCGTAAACAATTTTTCAAATATTTTTCAATTACCGAGATTTGAAGAGTTCAAGTGTTGATTGATCTTATTTTATCAGAAAGTAGAAAATATTACATCTTAAAGAAGTGTAACTGTCGAAAAACCGTTATTTTCGCCCGGCCCATGACTTTTTGCCGGTACTATATCAGTTATACGATTTTTTGTTATTTCTGATAATGTTGATGGATATTTCGTGCATTAAATTAATGAAAACAAGGTAAAACACATGAAAGTATAATTTAAAGTCAAATTTGAGCCGAATAAAAATTTGCAAAAATTTCGGCCGGGACCTGGATTCAAACCTGCGTCGACGTTAGGGCGTTAAAACTGATCACTATGACTGGCGATATCACTATGCCTGGCATACAGCGGGTCCAAATAAGTGTTATATTCGGATAGCCCATTCATTTTTACATAACATATCAAAAATCCAGTCCCTGGAAATAACGGTAACATAGTAAGCCACGAGATTAAAACAAATAAATCTGGTCAAAATTCGGAAAATCGGATATTTCTCGAACATGGAGTTATGAAAATTCATGAAACTTGGTATTCTTATATAACTTTGGATCCTCTATCGAATGGTATGTAACATGCCATGGAAATCACACTTTGATTTTTCGACTTTTTGTAGATCAAAAATCGATAATTTGGGTCATTTTTTTGACTGAAGTGTATACGTCCCCTAGGGACTCCAACCATAAAATATGAGTCACCTAGGATGATTTTGAAACATTGTGCCATGCCCCCGCCACTCTTATGGAGAACGCGTTTTAAAGTCTACTTACACTTTCACTTTAAGAGAGATGGTCGTTAAGACTCGACCACCCCCGGACACGTGCGCTAGCAATGAGAACTGGGGGTCCATACTTGGGTGTGAGGAGTGTCACCGGCCCTTATTACACAAAATAGCAGAAATTTCCTGTATGTGCCCTCAGGCTATAAGAAAAATTAATTTAAGTGCGAAAACGTTCAAAAATCATAATTTTTCAAATTGTTGAGATGAAGTCTAAATATCATTTGCGATGCGTCTAGGGTGCACAGAACTTGCTAATTCACTATTAGCATCGAATGCTCGTTGATTCCTAAACCACTTTTTTGACTCAAAATTTTGGTTTTTTCGGACAAAATATCGCTTGTTGTAGATTGCTGCAAAGATTTCCCACCAGGTATTGTAGCCTAAGCAATTCTGCATTGATTTCACTTAAAACCGGGTTCTTCCCATTAGACCATCTTGCCAAAATTTTCGCTCGAATTTCCGTAATCGATGGTTTTCCCGAACAAATGTATTTTCCAAAGGTATTTTCCAAACGATTGGTGCGGAATTGTGGTCTACACAAAGTTTCGAGGTAAGACCAGTAAAATGACACAAGAAGCCCATCACTTGGATCAATTTGAAAATTTCGATTTTCACGACCCGGGGTCATGGTCCGAAAATTTCAAAATTTCTCAATTTTGAAATGTTTTCATTTATGTGGCTTATTGTGAAGTACTAATGATGTGAATAATATTCAGCCAATGCTCAATGGCTGATCTCTCCTATCAACCATTTTTTCGAAAATTTTCGTTCTGAATGCGCGCGAAAAATCAGAATTGTGTTTGAATCAGTTTCCAACTTGCTTTCTGTAACATTCTGTCATAGTACTTTACAATGTACATAATCAATATGAAAATCGTTTAATTTAGAAAATTCAAAAAATTCAATTTTAGTGCCTGCTTTCACGGAAAATTTTTGAAATAATGCAGTTTGTCGACTCGAATGCTGCGACAATGAGCAAATGACAATGACAATGTAAAGTTTCATGATGAGTAAACATAGTAGAACTGGAATCCCGGCATTCGGCTCACTTTTGAAAAATCGATTTCCATGACCCCGGGGTCATGGCAAAAGAAATTAATTTTCGAAAATAAACGATTTTCATATTGATTATGTACATTGTAAAGTACTATGACGGAATGTTACAGAAAGCAAGTTGGAAACTGATTCAAACACAATTCTGATTTTTCGCGCGCATTCAGAATGAAAATTTTCGAAAAAATGGTTGAAATGAGAGATCAGCCATTGAGCATTGGCTGAATATTATTCACATCATTAGTACTTCACAACAAGCCACATAAATGAAAACATTTCAAACTTGAGAAATTTTGAAATTTTCGGACCATGACCCCCGGTCATGGTCATGAAAATCGAAATTTTAAAATTGATCCAAATGATGGGCTTCTTGTGTCATTTTACTCGTCTCACCTCGAAACTTTGTGTATAGCACAATTCCGCACCAATCGTTTGGAAAATACCTTTGGAAAATACATTTGTTCGGGAAAACCATCGATTACGGAAATTCGAACGAAAAATTCGGCAAGATGGTCTAACGGGAAGAACACGGTTTTAAGTGAAATCAATGCAGAATTCCTTAGGCTACAATACCTCGTCGGAAATCTTTGCAGCAATCTACAACAAGCGATAATTTGTCCGAAAAAACCAAAATTTTGAGTAAAAAAGTGGGTTAGGAATCAACGCACGTTCGATGCTAATAGTGAATTAGCAAGCTCTGTGCACCCTAGACGCATCGCAAATGATATTTAGACTTCATCTCAACAATTTGAAAAACTATGATTTTTAACGTTTTTTATTAAAATTATTTTTTTAAATTGCCTGAGGGCACAAACAGGAAATTTCTGCTGGTTTGTGTAATAAGGGCCGGTGACACTCCTAACACCCAAGTATGGACCCCCAGTTCTCATTGCTAGCGCACGTGTCCGGGGGTGGTCGAATATGATCGAGTCTTAGGGAACATGCCTCTTAAGTAGACTTGTAAGTCTACTTCAAGTGAAACGTAAGTCTACTTAAAGAGTGACGTCATTACGTAAGTCTACTTAAAGTGAAAATTTGACGTCACTCACTTGAAGTAGACTTAAAGTAGACTTCAAGTCAGTGACGTATTTTGAAATACCAGAGAAGACGATTGGATGATCTTGAATATGAGTCGTATGTAATAGGTCGATCTTCGCATTGTGAGGGTATGAAAAGGTATGGCCCCCAACCGTTACAATTAGAATTGACAAGGATCGATTTTTGCAGAAAAGAGAAGTGGTATGAATCCCTAATTGGTCCTTTGTGTTAATACACAAAGGACCAATTAGGCTTGAAAAGACGAGTAGCAATCAAAAAGAATCTTCAATCATTCCAATCAACGAATCAAGTAGAAAACAGTTAGCGAGAAATTGATCTACTCTCTAAAGTCAGCCATATAAACAGGATTTTTTTCTCAAATATCCAAAATACAAAAAGCTTCACTCCTGTCATGCGTTTCAAATTTCGCAGTTATAAATAAAGAACGAAAGAAAGACAAAGAACAAAAAGACAAAGACAGAGAGTCTCATGTGATATTCAATAGTGTCCTTTGTTTTAATCAATATTAGATAATCAATATCATGAATAGTGTTGTGTAGTGTAATCTAATCTATTTAGCATAATATAATTATCATATAGCTAATGCATAATAGTCATTGTGCATTATCCCTAATTATCATATCTATTACTCTACACATGATTCTCTATTTCATTCTTAGCTTAGCGTAGGTTACAAGTAGGTCTCTTCTATCCCTAGTCTTAGACTCGAACTCTATTATATTTGTGATAAACTTGTATTGGTTACTACTCTAGTCTCCACATATCAAGGTATCCAACATTGGCGACCAGGATCTTAGATTAAGGTTTAAGACTTAGGATTAGGATTAGACTTAGACTTTACCTAGTTTTGCTAAGAATCAAGTTTCTGGTAAGTTTCTGGTAAGTCGTGGCTGGCAAAGCATTGTTCTTAGCCTGGAGATAGCCACTGTGACTGGTGTCTGTGGATATTGTAACACCTGGAGATAGTCACTGTGACCGGCACTTCGATACGCTCGATTGTTGCTGCGATTGGTCACCGCCCTTGGCTCTGCTATCTTGTGATCCACACTTGATATTCAAAGCAACCATTGTAAGAGCCGAGTGTAACCTGTACCACCGTTGTGATTCCCGGTTGGATACTGTATCGCTATTGTGATACCGAGGTTGACACAGGTCTGATCAAGATCACCGTATCTTAAGATCGTTGTCCATTGAGACTAGAGACCAAAGATCAGAGACCAAAGGTCATAGATCATTCTGATACCAGAGACTGGAGATCAAAGATCATCCACCAGATAACTGAGATCAAAGATCGAAGCACCGTACACGATACGAGTAGCAAGCACATAAGAGATCAAAGATCAGAGCACCGTACACGATACGAGTAGCTAGTACACATAAGGTCAAAGACAGTACAGACTATAGAGTACGTGATAGTTATCATTGAACAGTACAGACTATAATCATGACTGATTCAGGTGGAACCAAATCGACCGATTCAAATGGAATGAAGTCGATGATGGATACGTTCATGAAGATGATGCTCAAGATGCAAGAAGAGTCTGATAAGAGAGTTGAGAAACTAATCAGATCTCTCAATGAATCGAATGGAGCGAGAGTTACGACTGATCCTACAGTAACCTCAGGTGACAGTAGCCAAGGTGTGCATACTGTAAGTGGCCCATCGATTGATGCACTTGAAGCTAGAATAAATGAGTTCCAATATGACCCTGAAGATGAGAGTACATTCGAGAATTGGTATGATAAGACATCTTCGAACATGATATGATTCACTTAGATGAGAAACTCAGAGTAAGAATCATGTTGAGACATTTGAGCACAAAATGCAATTCACAGTATAAGAATCATTTGTCACCTAAAGATGTGTACAATGAGACATTTGAGAATACAGTGAAAGAATTGACTAATCTATTCGGTAGACAAGTTTCTGATTTTGAACTACGTCTAAGATTTCTCAATCAAAGAATGTCTATACTTGGATTGACTGATGTAAAGAAATTTGCATGTGAAGTCAACAGTCTATATCAGAAAGGAAAGATGAAGGATATTACAGAAGACGAATTGAAGGTCACTGTATTCCTTGCAGGTCTTGATCTATCAAATCTGAAAAAGACTCGAACAGATCTAATGAACATAGTGAATAACAAACGAGATATCACTTTGAATGAACTCGTAGAGAAATTCTCTACACTTCAAGCACTTGAAAGAGATGTTGCTGCAGTAGAATGTCAGAATAATATCAACTTGTTACGTGATAAGAAGTCGAACAAGTCAAATGATAAGACCGCTAAGGTTGATTCAAAGACAAAAAGTAATAAGAGTTCATCAGACAATAAATGTGCATATTGTGATAGACATGGTCATGCAGTGCATGAATGCTGGAAGAAATATCCAGATAAACGACCCAAGAAAGATAACAAAAAGAAGAAATTCTTTAAGAAAAAGAATAATAATTCTGTGTTTTGTAATCAGGTCGTCGGTAATCGAGTCTATGCACAAGTCAATGTTAATGGAAAGGACATTGAATTCCAAGTAGATACTGGTTCAGATCTAACCTTTATCTCAAAGAATGTTTGGAAAACATTGGGATCTCCAACTCTGAAAAAGGGAGGAGTACATCCAAAGTGTGCAAATGGTACAGGTGTATCCATACTAGGAAAATTTCATTGTAAAATGAAATACATGAATGATGAGAATAGTGGATTTGTTTACGTGACAGAATCACCTATTAAACTAATCGGAGTTGATTGGTTCTGGAAATTGAATCTCATCAGATCATTACAGAATGAAGCTGAAGATCAGCTTGTAATGAGTGTTAAAGGGACAGACTATGAGAATTGGGTCAAAGAATATTTCCCAACTGTCTGTGAGGCTGGTCTAGGTAGATATACCAAGTCCAAAGCTAATTTGTCATTGAAGAAGGATGTTCAACCTGTCTTCAGAGCTAAGAGACCAGTACCTCATGCAAGCCAGAACGTATGCAATACTGAATTGGATAGACTAGAGAATATGGGAGTAATCCGAAAAGTAGATTATTCGGAGTGGGCAGCACCATTTCTTCTTGTTGCTAAGAAAAATGGTCAGAAAAGATTGTGTGCTGATTTTAGTACTGGCTTAAATGACAGACTTGAAGATCATGCACATCCACTACCGTTACCCGATGATATTTTCTCCTCCTTAAATGGTGGAAAAATATTCTCTACAATAGATTTCTCTGATGCATATCTACAAGTTGAGATGGATGACGAATCGAAGAAGTTATTAGTCATTAATACGCATAGAGGTCTATACCAATATCAACGATTGCCATTCGGTGTTAAACCTGCACCAGGAATATTTCAACAAGTAATGGATCAAATGTTGAATGGCTTGCCTAGAACTATGGCATATCTTGATGATGTTGTAGTCAGTGGAACTACACGAGAAGAACACGACGAGAATTTGAAGAAATGTCTCGAGAGAATCGCTGAATGTGGATTCCGAATTCGTCCGGAAAAGTGTTCATTTGGATTGACTGAAGTCAAATTTCTCGGTTTCATCATTGATAGTCGTGGACGACGACCAGATGAGCACAAGATTGAAGCTATAAAGCTTATGCCACCACCCAAGGATGTCAATCAATTGAGATCATTCCTTGGTGGAGTTAACTACTATGGTTCATTTGTAAAACAAATGACTGATTTGAGAGCACCATTGGATGCATTACTCAAGAAGGATAGTAAATGGGATTGGAATAACAAGTGTGAAACTGCATTCCAAAAGATCAAACAAGTGTTGTGTTCTAATCTACTTCTCGCCCATTATGATCCTAAGGAAACCATTGTCGTTGCTGCAGATGCAAGTAACTATGGTATTGGAGCAGTACTGACACATCGATACAAAGATGGTACTGAGAAGGCTGTAATTCATGCCTCGAAGTCGTTGAAGGCTTCAGAAGTTAAGTATGCCCAAATAGAGAAGGAAGCTCTTGCATTGATATTCGCAGTTAAGAAGTTTCATAGATACATCTCTGGTAGACAGTTCATTCTACAAACTGATCATCAGCCGTTGTTAGCCATATTTGGTAGCAAGAAGGGTATTCCGGCACATTCCGCGAATAGACTGCAGAGATGGGCCTTGCTGATGTTAGGTTACAACTTTAAGATCGAGTATATCAAGACTAATGCATTCGGCAAGGCCGATATGTTATCTCGACTAATCTCTGATTATCCTACGGAACATGAAGATGTTGTAATAGCTACTATGTCAGTTGAAGAGGATACAATTGAGAGTCTATACAGTGGAGTACGGGCATTGCCTGTTACTGTAAAAGACATTCAGAGATCTATAAGAACAGATAAGGAATTATCTAAAGTTGTAGACTATCACATTAATGGATGGCCGAATAAACTATCTGATGAAGATAAAGAACTTCAGCCTTATTTCACTCGTAGAGATAAGTTAACTGTAGTGCAAGATTGTCTCATGTATGCAGACAGGGTAGTGATTCCCTATGCTCTTAGAGAGAAAGTTCTGAAAGAACTTCATAGAGGACACCCAGGAATTGTACGAATGAAGTCATTGGCTCGTTCATACGTATATTGGCCTGCAATCGATAATCAAGTCGAAGCCACTGTCAAACAGTGTGGAAACTGTGCCAAAGCAGCCAAGAATCCAATCAAGGTACCACTTGAACCATGGCCATCAACTGATAGACCAATGGAGCGAATTCATGTTGATTTCGCAGGACCTATGAATGGAAAGTATTACTTGATTATCGTCGATGCACATAGTAAATGGCCTGAAGTAATAGAAATGGATAGGATAACTACTAATTCTACCATTACACACATTCACAAGTTCATATCTGCATATGGTTGTCCAGAAACATTAGTTAGTGATAACGGAACACAATTCACTTCGAGTGATTTCCGAGAATACTGTAACAAGTACGGTATCAATCACGTCCTGACTCCACCATATCATCCTCAATCTAATGGTCAAGCAGAACGATTCGTTGATATATTCAAACGAACACTCCTGAAATTGAAAGGAGAACGACCTGAAGTAGAGAATGTTCAAACATTCCTCATGTCTTATCGATCGAATCCTAATAGACAACTAGCTGATAAGTCACCAGCTGAAGTATTCCTCGGACGAAAACTGAGAACAAGACTAAGTCTCTTGGTTCCATGTCGTAGATCAGATAAGAAGGATGAAGATATGAAACACCAGTTTGACCTAAAACATGGTGCAAAACACAAAGAATTCAAAACTGGTGATAAGGTCTACTACCGTGATAAAGATGGACCAAATATTGTGAAATGGAGTGAAGCCATCATTGTAGATAAACTCGGTAGAGTTGTATATCTCATTGATAAGGGAGGAAGGAGAATGAAGGCTCATGCCAATCAATTAATCTCCCGAAGAGATCAAGATGAAGACGATATACTTGATCTTTTAATCGATTCATTCGATATAAAGAAGCCGACAGAAGATACTACGAAGGATAATCCAACTGGAGCTACAATCGTCATGCCTATCCCAGACCCCTCAAGCAAGGCATACAATCGTCCGGTCAGAGACCGAAGGCCCGTTGATAGACTTAATATTAAAACCTCCAAATGTCGTAGTTATGTTTAGTTCAATTGTAAATTAGTTTTTATTGCATTGACTATCGATTCTGTTGTATTTAACTTAGAATCTTAGGAAGGAGGTGTTGTGTAGTGTAATCTAATCTATTTAGCATAATATAATTATCATATAGCTAATGCATAATAGTCATTGTGCATTATCCCTAATTATCATATCTATTACTCTACACATGATTCTCTATTTCATTCTTAGCTTAGCGTAGGTTACAAGTAGGTCTCTTCTATCCCTAGTCTTAGACTCGAACTCTATTATATTTGTGATAAACTTGTATTGGTTACTACTCTAGTCTCCACATATCAAGGTATCCAACAAATAGCCAATCTTCTGTGGCACATAATTATCTGACATACTGTATTCACAACCATAAATGTGTATAATATTTTATTCAGACGAAACAATATAATACACATAATTGAAGTCCCGATTACTCCTTGCAGCATAAATTTTTGAAGCCTGATTTTAATTAATGAAGTTGACTTTATGTAAGCAAGGACGACAAACCGGTCCAGCAGGTCGGTCCAATGCCTTTAAATAGGCTTTTCCAATATTCCTTGCCCTTCTTAGTTGCGGGAAGTAAAAATGGTTCTCCTGAATACATTATAACATTAACGAAATAATTTTGACTGCATTACTCCATGAATAACGGAATTTATACACAGGATATTCTGGATTGGTATTGCAGGAGCCTTCGCAAATAGGCGCCGAACCGAACCATTGGCATTTCTAAAAGAGCTCAACTCTGATTAAACTTTTTCACTTTTTGAGCGGGGAATATCAAGAGAAGGGTTCAAAATATTGCGAAAGGATGAAGTGACTACGTGTTGGTTAGGCTGTCCCAGCTCTAACAGTGACTAAGCGAGAGGTTCGTCAGAGCTCTGATTTGTCAAGAACAAATCAAGAATGTTAAATTATATAGTATTCAAAACATACGTCAAAGTCGACATCGCCAATGGCTTTCTTTATTTCATTTACGTGATAATCGCTAAATCTAAGGCCCGTGGCAGCGGGGAATATGAAGAACATAAATGCGAAGAGGAGAAGGAATCGCATCCTCGGGAAGATTTGGCCTATAAGGTGAACAAAGAATAAAGGTCCTTAATTTTATAAATGGGTGTAGAGGGTAATTAAATTGAATGTGCAACAATTTTGTCTAAAGGAAGAATTCGAGCTAAAATGATGTAAGACATCCTATTTTACGTTTCGAAAAGACACAACTAATCACTTTAAGATGTACTAACAAAGAAGAGATAGTATGAGATTAAAATACTAATCTTTATATCAGCAAATGCTATACTAAATACTCCATTATTAGCCAACTGCATGGGGGAACTTACGATTAACGAAGAGAAGAAGAAGCGGGGCAAACCGATTTCAACTGTGAGAGTTGAGAGAATTAAATGGATTCTGGTTGATTGAAAATAATGAACTTGAAAATAATGCAATTAGAGAAAAAATCAATGTAATAACCTAATTGGTCCTTTGTTTAGTAACACAAAGGACCAATTAGGGATTTATATCACTTCTCTTTTCTGCAAAAAATCGATCCTTGTTAATTCTAATTGTAACGGTTGGGGGCCATACCTTTTCATACCCTCAAAATGCGAAGACTCATATTCAAGATCATCCAATCGTCTTACAGCAGCGATAATGGTAACTCTCCTCTCTGCCCATATGATGACGTTTATTCGTGTACCCACAGAAATAAGCCCTTATCTATAAGGGAATTGTTCCCTAAAAAGAACAACTACTGAATATTTCACTCAAAATAAGTGAATTTAACCCCAATGTGGGAAGAATTCCGTAGTTAGACACTACAAGGGAAATTTTACTCTGCGCGAGGTTTTCCTTCTTGGAGTAGATATATTTCCTGACGACGAGGATTTCGTAGAATTTATTGGCGATGGCGTGAGCTTTGATGATGAAGGCAAGATTGGATTGATTGAAGATGAATTGATTTAAACACGTTTTATCAAGTGGTCAAGGGGGAATCTTCCCCGAAGGGGTTAGGGGTTACGGAGAAGTATTGACTATGAGAACTCTGACTTGCGTTGCATAGAAGTATGATTGTTTTGCGGGATAGGCTCTTCATGCTCCTGTGACCCGATGAAACCACCATAATAATAGATGAATTGATAAAAGAGGTAGATGGTAAAGACAGTCTCAGTTTGCATTTTTCTCCAGTGCGAAATGGATCGAATACGAACACAATAATTCGTCTACTACCTCTTCATCTCTACTCCAAGTCGTTATGCCAAGAATGATCAAGAAAAACGACTTTAAGAAATACAAAGCGATATTTTAACTTTCCACTCTGACCACGCTATATCACTTTTTTCGGTAGTTCCTGTAAGAATAGGCCATTCGGAAACAATTCTTCTCTTGTTTTCGATTGCGAATTTCAAATCTTCGAATTACACGAGATGCGCCCTTCTTTTGCCTTGTTTACAGTTTACAGTTTAACGACCTTTATCAAGCACAGAACCATAGGGGAGGGAATGGTTGCCACTAAACGACTGATTAGTCTGGGCGTGCTGAGGTCCCATACAAGGGGTACTTCAATCTTAAATAATTCATCGTTCATCTTCTTGTGATCAGCTACTGAAGACATTATTCAAAATCAAAGCCGCTACACTTGATCCTTTTCGAATAGTGAATCATGAAAGAGAATTCAGAAAATAGATATAGATAACCCACGAAGTCCTCGCTCAATACTTCGTCAGCAATTGCTTGATGGAAGGCATACCACTCCTGACTTGCCTATAGTCTTCTAGGAGGGGATCCTTTTACGTTGCTGATGTTTATTCGGTGAGAGAAGAACAGTCGAACGAGAGATGAACCGCTCAGAACCGAGACAAACGCAAAGAATTGCCTTGTATTATTCTTTAATTTCCCTCGTCTGATAATAAAGCCTAACCCTTGTGCATCAGTAACCCTTCCGTGCAGGGTTGATAAATCTCCCTCCCAATATTATCGTTAAAGTTTCTCGAATCCGTACCTGAAACCCTTCCCATTGAAAACAGCCACTCCGCATATTTAGGGGGGCCAATAATTTGGTCAAAGTGGGGCCAATAATTTGCGAAAAGTTGACTCTCGAATTTGGCTACCAGACAAGCCCCACTTGAAAAGTTGAGCCATTAATTTGGTCGAAATAATGGCCCCACTAAACTTTTCGCTAAACTTTAGTCCCAATTAATGGCTCAACTTTTCAAGTGGGGCAAATAATTTGGTCATAATAATGGCCCCACTAAACTTTTCGCTAAACTTTAGTCCCAATTAATGGCTCAACTTTTCAAGTGGGGCCAATAATTTGGCTCGACCACTAAAAGTTTAGCCCTTTATTTGCTTACTTTTATTCCAGTTCCATTTATGTCTACTACACATTTAAATGTTTTATACTTCTTTATTCTCACAACAAGCAACATTTACATATCGATTACAACATGACAAGAAAAATAAAACGAACAATAAACATTTAATGGATTTTGTATCATTAACAATATATAACTTCTAACAATATTATAACTTCTTATCTTATGTATAACAATACAATCGCGCTTACGAGAGAATCGAAAAGAGCTAATTTTCTGATACTTAGTGGTCTGTGTTTTAAAACTATGCTGATGACGATGGATAGTCATTTTGTATGTTGATACCAGACGCCGTCGCGTCGAAATCACAATTTCAATTTCTTTGAATCTATCAATGCTATATTAGGCGACTATGTTCCCCTTGGCAGAACTTGATGGCAAACCTGTCTAATTCATTTTTTCAAGAAACATTTTCAAAAACGGTGTTCGCTCAAAGGTAAGTGTATTACGCGACATGCATAGATCGGTCCGGAAAGGCTGTGTGCATGGAAATGCGGGGGGGGGGGGCGATCGTTTTGCCAACAATCGTTAGAAAAACGGATCACAAAGCGGTTGGGATTTGGCTTATGGCAACCAAAGTTTTACCATTGCTATCAGTGGGAGTGTACGGTCTTGGGCTACCGTAACCGTCACTGATTTTTTTCACTCGACCCATGACGCCGGGTTCATGGTTGAAATTGGCCGAAGTCGAAAAATTCTAGTTGCCATTATATCAATAGTGAGCCAACTTTTATCTTTCTGGATACCGTAACCGGTACTACCGTAATCAAACAGGGATTCGCT
Organism: Parapristionchus giblindavisi; assembly: GCA_943737045.1. Classification (NCBI taxonomy): domain Eukaryota; kingdom Metazoa; phylum Nematoda; class Chromadorea; order Rhabditida; family Diplogasteridae; genus Parapristionchus; species Parapristionchus giblindavisi. The sequence continues at coordinate 1,653,945 of CALSFV010000002.1, read as the reverse complement.
ATAATATAACAGGGTACGGTAGCTAGATTACGGTAGTTCGGGTAACGGTATCCAAAAAAATAAAAGTTGGCTCACTATTGATATAATGGCAACTAGTATTTGGCCTCGGGAGATCATGGATTTTTTGACTTCGGCCATGAACCCGGGGTCATGAATGAAAAAAAATCAGTTCGCGATTCCTGACGGTTACGGTAGCCCAATACCGTACACTCCCACTGATACAATGGTACAACTTTGGTTGCCATACGCCAAATCTCAACCGATTTATGATCCGTTGCGCAAACGATCGTTGGAAAAACGATCCCCCCCCCTCCCGGAAATGCGGGATTTTTTTGCAGATTCGAATGGAAATTTCTCAATGTTGCGAGCGCAAAAAAAAGTTTTCACGCGCCCATCTATAGATTCTAGATTCAAAATGAACATGTCCATCGTCATCAACAACCTTGAAAACTCGACCCCTAAAATTTGATTCTTAACTGGGCCAGACCCCACTCCCTATGCTCGGTTCTCTCGCAAGCGGACTCATATGAAAACAATGTACATTCGTCTATTGAATAACAACAAAATATGTTCGGTGACAATAAACAGTATACTCCGGTATTTTTTTCCGTGGGGAGGGCCAGGGGCAGCACCATGGTGTGGGACTAGGGAGAAACCCAAGAGATTTGGTGGCGGACTTCAAATTCCGTGGGGTAGGCCGTTCATTCCAGAACATGGAATACGCCGTCCTGAGGCCAAATCCCGTGGGGTGCCCTAGTTCCGCACCATTGTGCTGCCCACGGACAAAAAAATACCGGAGTACTCATAAAGTCATGGGACGCTTTAAAAAAAATTTTTTTGTAACATTTGCTCGAGGAAAGTAATCAAGCTGATCTTTTGAGTCAAAGCGTGCAACTCATCAAGGAATACAACCATGATGGGTTGGTGTAATTAAATTAGTTTACAGTTGCATAGCAGTGACGCAAACGAAGTACACTTTTCGAATGCGTATAGTTCTTTAGTGAAAAAAGTCCTGTTCTTCTGAAACATCATGATAACGGAGACCTCATCAAGAGCTGCCCATGAAAAAATCGAAGATCGGACTCCGATTTCAAGCTGCAGCGGGCTGCAAATTTGAGCCCGAAAATTTTTTAAAGACTTTTGAGGCCCAATTGTTTAGGTCTTCGAAAACTATGCTTCCAACGCAGGGAGCTTCACAATATATCAAATAATGATTTCGCTTGAATTGGTTTAGTTCTGATTCCATTCAGAGCCGCATCAAACGTTCTGCTGAGGTGTGCTCGTTTTCAGCGCGCCCTGAGTGGGCACACGTGGGCGAAACCGTCGGCTTTGGCCCCCGACCTACCCGATTTAGCCAAAACAATTTAACCAAGAACCCCTCTAAAATATATCGGAGCTTTAAAAATAAGATTTCATCACAAGGGCGCAGGGGCGCGAGAGCTGCGTGAGAGAAAGCATACGTCTAACAATAAGGTTATTTGCTGAAATTGAGTAGGCAGAATGTTTGACCTAAGTCTGTCTGATATGATAAATGAATTTGAATTTGAATGTTTGCTGCGGGTCTGAAAAGAATCAGAACTAAAACAAAATCAGGAAAGCATTTTATAAATTGTGAAGCTGCCTGCGTATGAACCATTATTTTAGAATGCATTCTGAACGGTAGGGTCCCAGTCTTTTCACAAAAAAAATTATTTCATGCGCTGATGGTAAATGAAGAGCTATATCCTGTGGCCGTATGCAAGAACCATTTTCCAGGAAAATGTAGCGTCATTAGCGTAGGCGAAGGCGTTTTCCAAAAATCCTCCGCTTACGCTAACGACGTCACATCTTCCTGGAAAACGGTTCATGCATACGGCCACTGGCGATAAATATCACTCTCATTTTGACCCTTACAATATAGTGGTCTCACAAGGGAACCTTGTGGACTTTACCTGGCCATTTGACAAGGCAATATCATAACTACAATATTTTTTCGATGGTGATTACGAATCTCTTTTTAGGAGTGCCTAGACGAGCTGAGTTTCGAGAAAATCGATATGAAATTCGGCTAGTGATTTTGAAAATTCGCGAGGGGTAGTGTGAACTCATCTATCAACCTTCGAAGCAACGACATGTGAGGTGTAGTGAATAAGGTGTCCGCGTTAACTTTTGATTGTCACAGGTTCGATCCCTCTAGCAGCACTTTTCTTTTATTATTTTTTTTAAAAACGTGTTGCTGTGATTATGAAAGCCAGAAAAGAGAACACACATCTTATTGAGTGATGGTCATGCGACATGTTGAATAAGATGCTTTTTAACGACATACAAAGCGCTCGAAAAAGGATCAACGAGCGAACAAAGTCGATCGATGGCGATCTACCCAGACAAAGAAGCATGAACGTTTGATATTGACTTCAACAATAACCGCAAAAGAAAAGTCCTGCAAGAGGGATCGAACCAGTGACAGTCAAAAGATAACACGGACGCCTTATCCACTACACTACACAGGACTTTGTATCGAAGGTTGATAGATTAGTTCACCAATGTTTATGCACTACCCCTCGCGAATTTTCAAATTGACTAGCCGCATTTCGATTTTCTCGAAACTCAGCTCGTCTTCTCGTATGGCGAAGTTCTATTATCAGCTCACATATCCCGCCTGGGCAGTCCTGACGTCATAGGTCGAATAGCTAGGTTATCGGTTATCGGTTATCAAAATGTAGTCAGGATTTTCGATTTTTGGGAAATTTTGGCGCAAAATGCGGTCAGGCTTGGTACTTTATTACATACTTTTCGACCAATGCCTGACGTCGCTTCAGAAGAACAGGGCGTTTCACTAAAGAATATACGTGTTCGAAAACTGCAAGCGTCATCATTATGCAGCAGTGAACTGATCTAATAATACCAATAAATCATGGTTGTATTTCTTGATGAGGTGCACACATTGACTCAAACATCAACTTGATATCTTTCCTAAATCAAGTTTCAAAAAAATGAAATAAAGCGTCCTACGACTTTATGGCTATAGCCTGTACAGCTACACGGGCAGGGGCACTTATGTTGACTGCTAGTGTGATGGACGGCGAACTGGTAGTAGAAGACGTACACCTGAACAAAGGACAATGAACAAAGTTAATCGATAAACAACGATAGATAACGAATCGTTACATTTGCCTTACGCCGTAACGACGGAGACGCGGCAGAGGAGGTTACGGTGTAGGCACTTAAGGCAAATGTAACGATACAGAAATCAATAACATGTCAGATCTTTCAAAATCAATCAAAAATAAACTAACCCAGCCACTTTGCGCCGGTGACGGCTTGAGGACGAAGCGACAAGACGCTGAAACATGAAAAAATTAACGGTCTCAAACGCTTTCGACTAAATTGGCATGAATACTAACTACTTACAATTAAATACCCTTAACATTTCATAAGTAGTAAGATGCTTACTGTTCTAGCAGAGTCGAATTGAACGGGTCCATCTTGAGAGAGCAGAGATTCCCTTGTTGTTCCCTGTAACAAACTAAATTAGTGAAAAAGAACAATTAATGAGCACAGTTAATGAAAGAGCGAAAACAACTATAGCCTACTCAACTAGCAAAATACTTTGAAAAGTAGAATACAAACTAGTATGCAACGAGAACAACATTATTTAGTTGAAAAACTTCCATGGCGGGCATGCCGACGTGAACAAACAAGAAAGGTATTAGCAAACATCGCCGACCTATTTTACGGCTCTCGATGAAACGGCTCGACTTACCGTAGTTGGGCCATTATTTAAGCCAAAAGTTTAGCTCAACTTTGTGACTTAAATAACAGCCCCACTTCGAACCAAATTATTGGCTCAACCACCAAAATAATGGCTCAACTTTTCACACTCGACCAAATTATTGGCCCCCCTAAAAATGCGGAGCACTGGCCAAAACCGAAAACGCCTTGTGCGACGGAAATCCATCTACCCCTTTTTTTCCCTTATACATATCACCCTATTATCATATATACATATATATATATGATGGAATAAAGAATAAATAAATAAATAAATAAATAAATTTCTTGACATAAGTTCAATCGGCTGCTCTCTCATTCTCTCTCACGGCCACGGACAATTACTTTAATATGACTTTGGCCAAACTCACCTTGGAAGGCATATATAGCCGCCTCTCGAAGTCATTCGCATATCACGATATGAAATAGGTTCGGTTAATCTCCTCTCGAGAAGTAAAATTCACTCCTCTCATTTTCTCATTCGACTATTTTGGCGGTCTCTATTATCTCCTTTCCCATTTATAATTACCCAGATAATCATAACAGATAAATACACTACAAACAATTCTTTACATTTTATTAGTCATATTATCGATCTCTATAAGATTCTTGAGGCGTAAAACAATTGATCGTAAAGAATGATGTGAAGTATTCTCAAGGATTCTGTCGAAAAGAGGAATGGAAGTACACTCCTTGAGGTGCCTGAAATAATTGATAACCTTTTGAACATTTCGTGATTCATTTATATCCCTCATTTTGCTGAACATCTGGTGAGCACCTACTAAAAATTTTTTTTTCAAAACTAGCTAAATTCCTTCTTCTTTAAAGACGTATGCTTTTAAAGAAGGGGACCCACGAGATTTGGGCTGCGCAATTGACATGAAGAACGTGGGACATAGGAAGCGACATTCCTTTCTCTATTAGATTTGACTGGTTGAATGCATAGAGCGTGCGGCTCAGTGGTAAATAGTCAGCGCTTGTAACCGCGCCACGTGGGTTCGATTCCCGTTTGCAATTTTCTATATACATATTTGTATTTCTTTTTTTTTTCAAATACTCGCGCCTTTCCCTGGGAGTATCAATGAACTTTAATCCCGAATTACGGTACTCCGGAGCATCTAAAATTTTAGAAAAAATTGTTTTTGTATACAAGGAGATGTAAACTATAGTTCTGCCTGGCCAATTTAGTCACGAAAAACTCGTGGGTCCCCTTCTTTAACTCGTGGGTCCCCTTCCCAAGATAATTTTACATTCCGCATTGACAATACTCTCTCGTAGACAAAGCGAGTGAGTGTGGCCCGTTTCAAATTAGCTTGGGGTGTCGCTTTAAAGAGGAAGGAATTTAGCTAGTTTTGAAAAAAAAATTATTTTAATCCACGCTTTATGAATTGATGTAGCCTTACTCAATCCCTAATATTCGTTGATCATTACTCGACGAACAAATATTATCGATAGTCCATAACGCCCATGCTCGAGCCCCTACACGATCCGTTTGGTGGAGTAGCTGAATTAGCTCTGGCAACGACCTTAAATTTTTAGAATCATTTGGCATTTTCAGAATTGATAATTAGGAACATACATATTAATGATGGAGGCTCTCGAATGTCTATGCAAAATCATAACGTATCTGTTATGCAAGGGACAAGTGATAAGCAAGAAATTTACACGACCATTCATTAATCCCGTAGCGCAGTGGTAAAAGATCTCACTAGTTAGCCGCGGGTTCGAAACCTATTGCTGAACTTTTCTACTTTCAAAATGTCGCGCCTTTGCCTGTACAACTAAAGATGATTCATTCATGATTCTTGCGATCAATAGCTGAAATAACATAAAATAATTTATGTATGGTACGTGAAATGATTTTTGCTATGTTGCTGTCTTCACAGTCTCGCGAAAATATTCGAGGGACTCCACCTTTAAAGATTAAAGGATAATTACACATGAGTGTTTCACTAAGTTTTGTTGAAAAGTTGCAGAGGGAAAAAAAGTCGAAAATCCACCTAAGTTTACCCAATTTATTGAGAACTTTTCCAACTTTTGAGCCAAATACTAACAATTTGACACAGAAGCAATCAACAATAGTGAGGTTAATATACATTTGACTAATGTCTTGACTTTGACTTCGTATGAATTTCATTAATATCAGATTTTTACGGTTAAGATTTTAAACACTTTACCAAGGTCAAACAAAGAGTTGTCACTCTTTCGTATCAACTCACCTATAACTCGTTACGATATATGAGAGACGAGGCCACAAGCAGATGGTTAATAACTAAATAATATTTTTTTTAAATATTAAAAAAATAAAAATTATACTGAATAAAACAAAATATTTATGATATTTTTACTAATTTTTCATTTCTCAGCATAGATCGAACGTTACTTTTTAACAGATTTAACAATACAACATACTATTTTTGCTTCGCAAAGCATTTTCTTCTCGGCGTCAGATTCGCTATTAAGAGCTTGGACGAAAATTCGCACTGTCAGATAAGCAACTTCGAATTTCTGAGAATCGTGAACGGTGTGGAAGCGTCCTTCTGCATTGACTGTATTTCCAGACTGCATCAGAATGTCTCTGAAATTATTTATTTATTTAATTATTTGTATTTATAGATCAGTGCGAGTGTGAGACGGTCTGCTTAGCAAATGCATTATTTTAAGAAATATATCAATTAAAGGGCTACGGTATCGCTCCATTTAGTCGATTACTAATTTTCAGTATAGATCTAGTCAAGAAATGGTGCAGGCTTAATAATAATAATAAATTTATCTAACCTCGGAGGGTATTTTTTAGATTCATAATTTAAAAAAATAAAAAAATAAACTTACAATAAAGACTCTATGCCCATTTCCAGGAGAACTTTCGATTGTGTTGATGGATCGAAATAGGAAACGTTGTCGATTAATCGAAGCATCTTCAATAATAAAAAAAATAAAAACTCGGATTTTATTTTTAAGAATTACAAATTATGAACCCACAGTGCACTAGCAAAAAGATGGGAGAGAAAAGAGGCGAATATTTTAGACAATTAATTAGTATAACCGTGTCAAAAAAGCGTTCAAAATGGCTTTGGCATTGAATGACTAAAAAAGGTCGTTAGCTCGATTCTCTCGTGGCAGGCCTGATATACTGAATTATCGGTCACATGCGAATCCACGGATATTCTCTATATCCGCAGCCGTATACAGCCATACCTCCCGTTCGTCGCGGTTATTGTCACACTGACTCACTAGACTCTCACGGTTACTCTAAGAGTGCATATGGTTATCCGAATTAGGCAACCCTAACACAGTTCCGGGTTGGGTTGACTCGATAATCCCAACCCGGAACTGGTCAGCCGTGGGAGTAAGGCCTACACCATGGATCTCTCCAAATCTTCGTGATAACGATAAACGTCCTCTCGATGGTCACCGATGGAAGGTCAGTTCAATTCGATCACACAATAAGAAGAGTAGAGCAGGAACCGTTGATCTATGTAAACACATACGTTGATCTTCGCCGACACTTGGTTAACTTCCATCCCTCGGAAGGCCTCTTCCAGCATACCAAATCTCACGAACAGTTTGCAGGCGGTATCAGAGTCTTCTGAGGAAAATTCATAATTAACAATCCATACAATAATATCGTGTTTTTGCAAATATTATAGCCAAAAGCGTGTACTCCAACACTATTTCCTTGTTCCAATATTATATTTTTGGGATATACATAAAACAAAACCAAAAACTATCAATTCACTTACTTGTGAAATGATACAGTAACGTTGCCACAGCGCCGAAGCCTTTTTGGATCGTCTCATAATAATCCCATTTGAGTAGTTTACATCGTCTCTGATTATTTGTCCAAATCATGCGTTATCTATATTTCCAACCAACCTCGGCAAATATTTTCACATATCCTTCAAGGTTCATGTTTTCTAGTATACTTCTCCGATCGATAATTGATAGTTTAGAAGCACATCTAGATATTATTCTGAGAATAGGACCACTGAAAGATAAAAATAAATGGTTTAGTAAATCGTCTAAATCAAGAAAAATCCGTTTCTTTGGTTGTGCCCTTTATTTAGTTAAAAACACTCTGACCTTTGTTCAGTCGATCCATCCTTCATTATCCTCTCATGTCCGACAACAAATATCCGATAAAAATCAAGAGCCTTATCGAATATTACATCATTGTCGAAGAGTGTCAGAAGCTACATTAAAGTAATAAATATATAGATAAGTAAATAAATAGTTATACTCTAAGTTTTGATAGTATTTTCCTTCTTTGCGTTTGTTTCGGCATTGATCGGTTAGTCTCTCATTCGTATCTTCTTCTCAGATCAACAGCGTAAAATTATCCCCTCCTAGAAACCAATAGGAATGGAATGCCTTCCATCAAGCAATTACTGATGAAGTATTGAGAGGGTAATTTCTGTCAATTTTTCTATTATAGAATCTTCATGATTCAGTATTCGCAAAGGATGAAGGGTAACGACTTAAATACTGAATAACGCCTTGAATAATTGCACTAAAGAATATGAACGAAGAATTATTCAAGAAAGAATTGCGCCTTGCATGATAAATACCTTACCACCACAGACTACTCAGTCGTTTAGTGGTAACGATTGCCTCACCAATGGTTATGCGCGTGATAAAGGTATTACATTATTTTGTATTGTATAAATATAAATATTTACAACCTCAATCTCTTTTCGTATTGAAGACGGACGACTCTCTAAATTCACTCCCTTGACATATCTCTCAATACACCTTCCCAAGTATTGGTTGCCGATATAATGTATTCTGTTGCCCCTGAAAAAAGTTTTTTTTTCCTTTTTTTTCTATACAATTAGACCATCGGGAAGATTTTCATGAATAAGCTATAATGTTTGGAGAGTGTGAAAAAAAGAGAAAAAATATATATTTATTTATCATACTGTAACGGCCAAAAATAATGCAACATCGAGTTTACTACATACATCTAAAAAAAAGGAACACCCCGAAGTAATTTAAACAGCTCGAGCCTCTGAAAATGCTCTCTGTGTTTATTTGTATACGAGTATAGGGTTCATGTACTATCTTGGTTCTTGGTTCGTTCCCATCTCGCATCCAATTTTTTGCAAACATTTTACGGAATAAAAAAAGTCAGGGGTCAGGTCTATTTCAGATTTTTTTCCAAAAATTATTGTATTGATTCTTCATTGAGCAGAAAACAGAATCTTAAGTTTACCTACTGCAACTCGAAATTCAACTTTCCTTATCGATTTTCTTGAATACCAAAAGCTCGTTGCAAGTAGACTCAACTGTCTGTCAGACAGAATCACATGATGGTTCGAATGGTATATCTAGTCATAACTCCATGGTGAGTTGAAACCATTCCCATGTGAGTTAAATTTAATATGTAAGTTATCCGCGTAATAATAATAATAATAATAATAATAATAATAATAATAATAATAATAATAATAATAATAATAATAATAATAATAATAATAATAATAATAAAGATAATAAATTACTTGAGTAAAACCATCCATAAAGTGGTTGCCTCATATTGCCTAATCTTCTCATCTGCATGTCTCAAATTCATGAATTCGCAGATGCTAGCGCATCTATCTAATTCTTCCACAGAAAATTGCACATCACCTTGCTGCAAATGTAAAATATGATTCACCTTTCTGGCGCCTTCTCTGGTATTTCGAAACTTAAAGTCTACTTAAGACACCTGCTCAGTAAGACTCCCGGTAGTGCCGGACATCGACCTCACCGATTTGGCTCAAAATTTTTCTGTGGATCCCATGGCCCCCCATCACAAAATGGGTATTCATTTGGGCTGGGTCCTTGAAACATGAATGTGGCGGGTTCTCGAAATTTGAAAACTCGATTTTCACCAAAAAAAAGTGGAGCGACCTAGGTTCAATGTTAGTGTCGATTAATTACAAGTATGCCTAGACAACAAAAACTCGCTATAGGACGGTTCGGATATCCGATCGCAAACTGATTTTTTTACCTCCTCAAAACACATTAAAATTAATTAAAATTTTAAATTACAAAATCGCACAATTATTTTTGCCTTATCTTATAGAGCAAAAAATTCCGCGTCGAATGAGGCTAAAAATTAAAAAATCGATAGACCCCTATTTTGAGAAAAATGGGCCTGACCATGACTCGAAAATATTTTTGTTTTCAAACCCCCTCATGTTTGTACTCATATTGAAGAGCTCGTCGAGTAGAACACCCTTCATGTTGAACGTTTTATCTGAAACTCATATACAAGAGAGTTTCACACGTTTTCCTGCAATTTTGAGTAAAACTAAAATGAAATATTTTTAAAACAAAAAAGCGCAGTCCAACTTTTGCCTCATCTTATAGAGCAAAAAATTCCGCGTCGAATGAGTGTAAAAAATAAAAAATCGATAGACCCCTATTTTGAGAAAAATGGGCCTGACCATGACTCGAAAATATTTTTGTTTTCAAACCCCCTCATGTTTGTGCTCATATTGAAGATCTTTTTGAGTAGAACAACTTTCATGTTGAACGTTTTGTCTGAAACTCATGTACAAGAGAGATACACACGATTTTGCAAAAAAATATTTTAATTTCGTTTAACTCAAAATTGGTCACAAAATCGTGTGTATCTCTCTTGTACATGAGTTTCAGACAAAACGTTCAACATGAAAGTTGTTCTACTCAAAAAGATCTTCAATATGAGCACAAACATGAGGGGGTTTGAAAACAAAAATATTTTCGAGTCATGGTCAGGCCCATTTTTCTCAAAATAGGGGTCTATCGATTATTTATTTTTTACACTCTTTCGACGCGGAATTTTTTGCTCTATAAGATGAGGCAAAAGTTGGACTGCGCTTTTTTGTTTTAAAAATATTTCATTTTAGTTTTACTCAAAATTGCAGGAAAACGTGTGAAACTCTCTTGTATATGAGTTTCAGATAAAACGTTCAACATGAAGGTTGTTCTACTCGACGAGCTCTTCAATATGAGTACAAACATCAGGGGGTTTGAAAACAAAAATATTTTCGAGTCATGGTCAGGCCCATTTTTCTCAAAATAGGGGTCTATCGATTTTTTAATTTTTAGCCTCATTCGACGCGGAATTTTTTGCTCTATAAGATGAGGCAAAAATAATTGTGCGATTTTGTAATTTAAAATTTTAATTAATTTTAATGTGTTTTGAGGAGGTAAAAAATCAGTTTGCGATCGGATATCCGAACCGTCCTATTGCGAGTTTTTGTTGTCTAGGCATACTTGTAATTAATCGACACTAACATTGAACCTAGGTCGCTCCACTTTTTTTGGTGAAAATCGAGTATTCAAATTTCGAGAACCCGCCACATTTATGTTTCAAGGACCCAGCCCAAATGAACCCATTTTGTGATGGGGGGGGGGGCGATGGGGGGTATCCACAGAAAAATTTTGAGCCAAATCGGTGAGGTCGATGTCCGGGGTCACTGGCTCAACCCTCGAATCTTACCGAGCCGGTGTCTTAAACTACGTCACAGACTTGAAGTAGACTTTAAGTCTACTTAAAGTGAAAGAACATTTGACGAAATGCATTACAGTATATCACACCACTTAAAGTAGACTCACGTTTAACTTTAAGGGTGCCACTTTAAGTAGACTTACAAGTCTACTTCAAGTGAAAACTTTAAGTAGACTTTAAGTTTCGAAATACCAGAGTTGGCGGAGCGGAGGCGGTTACCTGCAGGAGCCGCCGTAACCAGGTGTACGCATCAACGGGGAAACCGGAGTTGTATTTGTTTTGATACAGTGAGACGGCGTTGAGCCAACACGAAGGAATCTTGGAACTGGCGATTTTGACACCCGCTCTCAGATTATACACGTCTTGCGGATTATGATCCGCCTCTAAAAATCACATCAATAGGTGCAAAAATGGGTACTACCAGGGGTTGTAAATTTTTTTTTTGGCACTACTTCAGAATAGGGTACCAGAACACCGGGCAAGTCGAAAATGATATGAAAAATGAAATAAACAGCAATGAAAGAGCGTTTAAATTAGACATTTATACTATTATTTTGGACTGGTACCCTATTCTGAAGTAGTGCCGTGCATCCTTACACTTTTTTAACTCACCCACTACGGATATCATTCGAAGGTTTTTGAACAATCGAGCGATTTTCAAAATATCACAATGAATTGAGCACTCCGATAGATCGATGAATTCGAGTTGCTGCCAGAATGAATCGTTCAATTCGATTTGGTTCACATGAGATACGAATACCACTGCCATTGAAACCTTTCTGGAAAGTGCGGGAATCGCTCACTATATACAGTAAAACACGCGCAAAAGTAAACCAAAAAGTACATTTTATCATGTACTTTGCTTGTATGCAACCAATCAGCGTAATTTTTTTATATGTTATGCGCACTGGTTTTACCATCATTTTCTTTAAGAAAAAGAGCGACATAATACTTGTACACGGGGTGCTAGTTTCTCAACACTTCCTCTGGAATAACAGTTGTCTCTCGCCTTTTCCCGGTTCTTATCCAGCTACAGTATCGGCGTAAAGTGATGAGACGTTTTTTAAAAAAAAATTTTTATAACTTTTGATCCAGGAAAGCAATCACGCTGATCTTTTGAACCAATGTACAGAATTTATCATAGAATATTACTATGATGTGGTGGTGCAATTATCTTAGTTAGATTTTGCGTGGTTATGACGCAATCGAAGTACACTTTTTTTTTGAAAATTTCCATTTCTTTAGTGAAAAGTCCTGTTCTTCTGAAACATTGTGAGAGTGGAGACATCTACTATAGCTGCGCAGGAAAAAAATCTGATATGGATCCGACTCCCAAAAAAATTAAAAACTCCAAAATTTAAAACTCAGCTTCTAGATGTGCTAACGAAACTTTCTAAGCGCCAAAATGATGCTAATGGTAAGCGATGTTCATTCACAGATTATGGTAGTCATAACTCTCATTCGGCCTCAAGGTATGAAAAACAAATGTTTTTGAAAGGGCTGATTTTGAGACAGTACCGTTCAGAGGGCAGGTTTTCTAAAATTCTGGTTCCTGTGCAAGCAGCTTTGCAATGTATCATATATTTATTTCCCTTATTTTGGTTTAGTTTCGATTCCTTTCAGACCTACTCCGTGTGTGCTCTTGCTCTTGCTCTTGCGATTTCTCTCTCACTGCTCTCGTCCCTGGGCCTCTATTGATGAAATCTCGTGTTTTCAATGCACCAATGCATATTAGAGATTCTCACAAAAGTTTTTAAACTGTTGCTAAACTTTGATCTTTGATCTTTGTACTTTGATCTTTACTCGCTGAAACCGAGTAGACCTCATCATAACTTTTGCTACAGATCTGAAAGGAATCGGTACTAAACGAAAATAAGGGAAATAAATATATGATATGTTGCAAAGCTTGCACAGGAGCCAGAATTTTAGAACACCTGCCCTCTGAACGGTAGGGTCTCAAAATACGTCCTTCCAAAAAAAGTTTTTCATGCCCTGAGGGCGAATGAGAGCTATGACCACCATAATCTGGGAATAAACATCGCTTACCACTATCCTCATTTTGGCGCCTAGAACGGGTCGTTAGCACATCTAGAAGCTGAGTTTTAAATTTTGGAAGTCAAATTTGTAACAAAGCTAAGGTTCGTAATCGGAGTCGGATCCATTCCAGATTTTTTCCTGCGCGGCCCTAGTAGATGTCTCCACTCTCACAATGTTTCAGAAGAACAGGACTTTTCACTAAAGAATTGTAAATTTTCAACAAAGTGTACTTCGACTGCGTCATGACTACGCAATAATGAACTAATTTAATTACACCAATTCATCATGGTAATATTCCCGGATAAATTCTGCACATTGTTCAAAAGATCAGCCTGATTGCTTTCCTGGACCAAAAGTTATACAAAAAAAATGAAAAAAGCGTCTTATCACTTACGCCGATACTGTACATAGTTCCATAATAAAGTATACCGGGACCCAAGCATCAAATATTGGACCGGATATGAAGATGGTATAATTTAGTTATTCAACTATAATAATAAAAAATAGGTTTTATTCCATTAGAAAATGGATTAATTGAAATGTGAACACAACAACTTAAATATGCACTGCAAAAAATGGGAAACAAAATATTCTCACCCTGACCGATCCCTTCCACTCAAATCGACCGATCTCAGTTTTGTGAGTGATCTGAAAGTCTCCATGGTTTGGTCTCTTAGAGAAGTGGTTATTCCACGTAACGACAGCATCTCCAGGTTGGGTAAACACTTCAGTGGTGATATATCAGAAACATTCTCGCAACATGTAATATCCAACTGGCGAAGACCGCGAACGTTCTGAAATATTATTACAAATTAAGCTTTATGATAAAACCGGGAGTATCTTGTTTTCCAAAAAATGAAACTATCAAAACTAGACATTTGCCAGCATATTTGCGAATTAGTCTATTTGTGAACCATTATTCTATTATACCAACATCGAAATTTGTAAATGAGCTTTTTTATTTGCAGCTTTTTAGGGTTTTACAGCTCGAGTAGACAAACAAATGAAGTAGACAGCTATCATTACCATCGAATTTTGCCCCAAGAGCCCAATTTTCATCCCTCTAGCTCAACCATGGAACGAGAACGACCCGAAAACGTGAGTTTACCGTAATCCCGCCCAGGCGTTGCGGGACCACTGGGGCCAAAATGACTATGCCCATCTTCATCAAGGGTGTCAAATTGTTTTGAGAGTAACAAATTTTTTAGCCTGTGCCAAGCCTTCTTCGACTCTTACGCAAACGGCCTCATAAAACAAAAACAGAACGTAAATTAGCTATTGCTATCTTTCTGTCAGTTTCTTCACGAAAACAAATGCTTTATGAAAAATGACATGAACTTATTTGAACCTGTGCAATATAAGTAAGTGCATCGTTGTCTTCTACGATTGAACACCTAAGAGTTAGCGAATCCAAATGTACGAAATTCTCGAGCTGCAAAATCAGAGATTCAGACACATTTCAGGGAGATCCAATGCTCCAAACAGAAAATAATGCAGGAAGTGCAAGTTTATTACCTTCATATCAAGAGCACTTTCCAGCCTGACATATTTAAGTTGTAAATTTGTGAGAGTCGTTCTCAGGGAGTCGTTGATAATATCGATTATATCTTGTTTTATATCTCCAATTTAGATTTTAGATTAGTTACTTACTATCATTAATGCCAACCGTTTGAGCAAAAAGATAAGCTCAGTTTCTTCAGAGGATGAAGCAAAAAATCGGTAAACTGTTTACTATTGAAATCCGATAACCGAATGTATGCCTGAAAGTGGAAAAATTATCATTCGAATTGACCTGTTCGGGCTTGGACACTTACCGTAGTCCAGGCACTGTTCACTCTCGTTAGAGAGGAATCACTTCAGCACAGGGGTGGGGGCGGTCGTTGAATACTTATTTATTTATTTTATTTTATTTATCGTACACCGCAATGGTGTTTCAACAAGTACAAAGTGATCGAGCGCTAAAAAATATGTGAAAGAATAAAATTATTAAAAGAGAGGTGGATGGGGATGGGGGGGGGGAGAAGAGAGATCAATTGATCACGCAATACTTATATTATATTTATCACAAGCTCACGCATGAACGGGACAGTTGAAATAAGAAAAGTAAATAATAAATAGCATAATAAGGCAATACTTGCCAAAATGCCAAAAATTACAGTATGGCGTTCATTATGCACTCTCTCTAGTTTTCCACTCTCTCAAACCCCTCTCGAAACCGGTGGCCGTATGCAAGAACCGATTTCCGGGAAAATGTGACGTCATTAGCTTTGACGGAGGCGGTTTCCAAAAATTCTCCGCCTGCGTAAATGACGTCACATTTTCCTGGAAGACGGTTCTTGCATACGGCTACTGGTGTGAAACTTTCAGATTTTCGAGAAAAAAAAGAGGTGGGAAGCAAAATATGGCCCTGTGCAGATCTCTTAATTTTAATTCGTTTTTTTTACTTGTTGAAACATCTTTATGATGTATGAAAAATAATAAAAAAATAGAATAAATAAATATGGTTACTTCTGTGATGTAAAATCGTCGAGAGTCGAGCTGCTCCAAGGTGCTACATTTGACTTCCCCTTGCACGTCCATGTGCTTGACAATTGCATTCGATATGTTAGCTGGCAATCTTTTATTGAATTGAGGGCATTGTTGATTATGAAGAAGATGCGCAAGACGAGAAGTGGTTATATTGAATAGGCATATGCGAGTCGCCTCCGAAAATATATCATCCATCTGCAAATGTATTTTTCTTTTTTTAACGAGGTTTGATACTCGGGGAATTTAATCAATTCATGTAAAATAATAAAATAATACATAAACACATAAATAATGCACAGATGAGATATATTTGGAATTTAATGAAAGGGATAAAGTATTAAATTGTTGAATGAGGATTGAACAATGCGATAAAACGTAATAAGATACAGCACTGCATAATAAATGTAAATGTGAATATTACAAGATATACATATAAAGATGGTTGTACGTTACAGGACACCTCTGTTGTGTATCCTTCATTCAAGGCCCACAAATTACAATAAATCCTGCTGATATGAAAACACCTAACCTATGCAGCAATAAGATGTGGAAGTAGTCAACGCGATCATAGAATATGCTTTTGAAGCTATATTCAACAACCAAACCAAAAAAAAACAACCAACGCGCGATCTCTGGTTATGGTACACTCTTTCTTCACACACAGAGTCTCTACGCTCTAGCTTTCTCTGCGTCTCTACCCGTAACTTGGAGGGAGGTCCTCTCTCTCATGTCACATCGCTGAACAAGAGAGGTGAGGGCGAATAAGGGTCAGTGAGAACGAGAGAGAGAGGTCGAGAAATGGAGATTTGGAGAGGGATTTTGAGAGTATATCTTTATAGCTTTGATTACAGTATACCGTTGGTTACAATATGTTTCGCCTATCCGTTTATACCAGTGGTGTTTAGTCGAATAAAATCAGGGAATATTTTCGGTCGAATAACATTTAGCTTTTTAAGTGGTCATAGCTCTTCATTCGTCCTCAGGGCACGAAAAAACATTTTTTTTTCTTATGGACTGATTTTGAGACCCTACAGTTCAGAAGGCAGGTCTTCTAGAATTATGTTTCCTCTGCAGGCAGCTTTGCAATGTCCCCTTATTTTGGTTTAGTTCCGATTCCTTTTATAGTTACAAGTTGTATACACGTAGCAAAAGTTATGCTGAGGTTTACTCGGTGCACGCTCTTGCGCTTTCTCCCTCACTGCTCTGGTTCTTGGACCTGTACTGATCATATCTCTTATTTTCACAGCCCGTATGCATGTTAGAGATGTTGGGAAAAGTTTTTACTCTATTGCTGAACTGTGATATTTGATCTATATCATATCATATAGCATATCAGGCCTGTCACGAGAGAATCGAGCTAACGACCGGAATGGAGAAAAATTACAAAACGAGTTCTCCCAGTTTTATTCTTGTTTAGGCATGCCGTACCATTCCCCAAAGTCCCATTGTGTAAATATCATTCTGGGGCTCCATACACCGGGTCGGTCATCCGGGAACTCAACTTTGAACTCAAATATCTCGGTTCAGGTGCATTTCTGTGAAAAACTACCACGAGGGTAACCCCCGCTATTTTCTCGAGCTCTATCGATCTAAATAAACCAGAGGTCATGAAAGTGCTTCCGAACGCTACGCTCTGCGCCAAATAACTCAAAACCTGACGATTCGGCGCGACTGAGCATGAAATATGTTATGTAACTTTTCGAGGGCTACAAAATGAGTGGTTTACGAAAAAAAAATACGTCCATGGAGACGTATAGTTCATCCCCTCGGAAATTTCCTGATAATTTGAAGTCATTTTCGATCAACAACAATCTCTCGTTTCACACACACACTCTTGCCGGAGATTGAAAGAAATACAGGGAAGAGAAAGGGAGAAAGCGATATGTTTCATTCCGCACAGCGCGCTCGAGACCGTGCGGTGAAAAAACCACTCATTTTGTAGCCCTCGAAAAGTTACATAACATATTTCATGCTCAGCCGCGCCGATTCGGCAGGTTTTGAGTTATTTGGCGCAGAGTGTAGCGCTGTTCGGAAGCACTTTCATTACCTCTGGCTTGCTTAGATCGATAGAGCTCGGAAAAATAGCGGGGGTTTCCCTCTTGGTAGTTTTCATAGAAATGCACCAGAACCGAGATATTTGCGTTCAAAGTTAGGTTCTAGGATGACCGACCCGGTGTAGGGAGCCCCAGAATGATATTTACACAATGGGACTTTGGGGGATGGTAGGGCATGCCTAGAGGTACACTCACAGAAAATTGCCTCACATAGTAGGGAATATTTCCCTACAAACGTCTTTCTACGGAATTCTTTCTACAGAACTTCGCTCATCTCTCTTCGACTATCACGTGCTCCCCGCTCTATGTTACGCCGCCGAGACGTGGCCCCTCACGAAGACCGTCACCTCCTTCATCAAGACCTCCCATCGTGCACTAGAGAGATCTCTAATCAGCACAAATCTCCACACGATGCGACAAAGAAGCATTACGAGCGAGGACGTCCGCCGGATCTCTCTCGTAACCGATCCGATGGGCTACATACTGCGAGCGAAACACCGTTGGGCAGGTCACGTCCTGAGGAGAGAAGACGACAGATGGTCCACTCGTGTCACGCAGTGATTCCCCCCTCCCGACCTCATACGACCACCCGGACGACCCCCCGCCAGATGGAGCGACTCAATCGTGGAGTACTCGAAGATGCCCTACAGCACCGGGAGATCAACACGATCCTCCGCTTCACGAACGCCTTACCAACACTGGACTACACGCGCTCGAAATAGAGAAATATGGAGGAATTGTGATTCACGCGGCCCCGCCCGCTGAAGATGGATCTACTAAGTAACTAAGTAAGTAAGTGTAGCAACGCCTGTCACTACGAAAATTTTTTTGTCTCTGATTTCGATGAAAGTATTTTGTTAGATGTTGTTGGGGGATGATGAGAAGGGCAAGCTACTTGATTGGGCAAAATGGCAAATTATCGATTTTTTGTGACCTACTACATAAACGATCATAACTCAATTTTGAAAGTACAGTGAGCTGACAGGTATAGTTCGAACCGTATTACAGAGTTCTCAAAACGTTTTTTTTTCCAGCTTTTTCTCAGAAAGGTTTCGTTAAAAAACACTTTTGTTGACCAAAAAGTGAAGTTTTCCCGAAAAATTTTTCTTGAACCCGCCCTTTTTTGCAAAAATAGGCCTTCAAACCATACAAAATATCACTATCTAGTTCATTGCCCACCGTATTTCGTGGCCCCCTGGGTCGATTACTAGATTATCGATTACAATTACTAGATCATGGACTTACTAGATTTTTGATCACTTTCCGTTTTTTGATCGAACCTCACTTCAAAGTCGTCCAATTACCTTTTCAAAAAAAGGAATGATTTTCTCGAAAAGGAGATTGAAAAGTTCACTATCGTCCAAATTACAATATCAAGCCGTTTTCGAGTTATTAAAAGAAAAAAATGCTCCAATTTCAATTTTTCACCGCTTTCATGTGAAAAAAGACATGTTTTCCCTAACAGAATACAATCAATTCGTTAAATATGTTTACTTCAAAATAGAAACTGTAATAAAATCGAGCAAACGCTGTGCAGATACATATCAACATCACTGGTCAAATACGCGGGTAGTTGATATGTCCGGGGTACACTTGTTTTGGAAAAAAAAGAGATCGGCATAGTTTCTGAACCATGAAAAACAAGAAAGTCTCTTCTACAAATAAAACAAGTGATTTTTATACACTCAATATCACATGAGACAATATTCATTGTATTCCTGTTTTTCCTCTTTCTTTCTTTATTTATAACTGCGAAATTTGAAACGCTGGGAGATCATGACAAGAGTAAAGCTTTTTGTATTTTGGATATTTGAGGAAAAAATTCTTACGTTTATATGGCTGACTTTAGAGAGTATATCAATATCTCGCTAAATGTTTTCTACTTGATTCGTTGATTAAGTGAAGATTCTTTTGGATTGCTACTTGCCTTTTCAACTCCTGGTCAATTACCGATCTACAAGTTGGTCAGTGTATTGGTCACAACTCTCAATCTTTCCTTGACAAAATCTTTTAAAGACCATGCTTCGCATCCATATAACACCGTCGATGTAATACAACTGTCTTTTATTTAATTTAGATTTCTTTAATGAAAAGTCCTGCTCTTCTTAAACATTTTGATCGGTCTGATCCGTTCAGATCCATTCACGCCGTTCATGATAAAATGATTTTTACATGTACGATACAGTATGTCAGATAATTATGTGCCACAGAAGATTGGCTATTCATGATATTGATTATCTAATATTGATTATCACAAAGGACACTATTGAATATTGTGCGCATAAAATGTACTTGCAAAAGAAAATGACAAACGGTGCTAACGAACGGAAGTCACAATGGAGAGGCGGGCGAGATGTAGCCTTCTACATCTCGCCCCGCCTCTCGATTGTCTCTCCGCTTCCTCTCTCTAACCCGGCTGACCTTCGCCGCGCGCTATATGGTTTAAAGGCAGCTGGCATCCAAAAATTCCGATTCGGAATAGTTAAAATAATTGATCTCATGTTGATAAGCTCTAAAAAACTGATCCGAAATATGTATTTGAAAGTTTGTAAGGACGCTCTGGTAAGAAGTTGGATTACTGTAGCCTGCTCCACACCACGGGCGAAGTTTCCGAACTACAGTATGCTAACTCCATCGAAAGGCTCAAAAATGCCCATTATTGAGTTTTATTCTTCATAAATCCCCACTGCGTATAGAATTATCATCAAATCATTCAATTTCAATTCGTCTCCAAAGAGTGGGTGTGTAGTTTTTTAACAGCGCCGTTCTTCTTACCAGAGAATTCTTATGATGTAAGATTTATATGTTTGGATACAGAATGTTTCTTGATCGTTAGAAACATCAGTAAACAATCAGGCCGGTGCAGGGAAATTCGGCAATAGGTTTCAAACTTGCGTCAAACGGGTAACGGGTCTGAACGTTTGCCACTGCGCTATGGGATAGATGAGTGGCAGCGCTAACTTTTCGCATATCACTTTGCATTCGCACAAGAGGGTTGTAGTGATTTACATATATGAATATTCGCGTTCCACTATCTTTAATTTCGAACTCCACAAGTACCCACTCTTTGGAGACGAATTGAAATTGAATGATTTGATGATAATTCTATACGCAGTGGGGATTTATGAAGAATAAAACTCAATAATGGGCATTTTTGAGCCTTTCGATGGAGTTAGCATACTGTAGTTCGGAAACTTCGCCCGTGGTGTGGAGCAGGCTACAGTAATCCAACTTCTTACCAGAGCGTCCTTACAAACTTTCAAATACATATTTCGGATCAGTTTTTTAGAGCTTATCAACATGAGATCAATTATTTTAACTATTCCGAATCGGAATTTTTGGATGCCAGCTGCCTTTAAACCAATACACTGACCAACTTGTAGATCGGTAATTGACCAGGAGTTGAAAAGGCAAGTAGCAATCCAAAAGAATCTTCACTTAATCAACGAATCAAGTAGAAAACATTTAGCGAGATATTGATATACTCTCTAAAGTCAGCCATATAAACGTAAGAATTTTTTCCTCAAATATCCAAAATACAAAAAGCTTTACTCTTGTCATGATCTCCCAGCGTTTCAAATTTCGCAGTTATAAATAAAGAAAGAAAGAGGAAAAACAGGAATACAATGAATATTGTCTCATGTGATATTGAGTGTATAAAAATCACTTGTTTTATTTGTAGAAGAGACTTTCTTGTTTTTCATGGTTCAGAAACTATGCCGATCTCTTTTATGTATCATATAGCGCGCGGCGAAGGTCAGCCGGGTTAGAGAGAGGAAGCGGAGAGACAATCGAGAGGCGGGGCGAGATGTAGAAGGCTACATCTCGCCCGCCTCTCCATTGTGACTTCCGTTCGTTAGCACCGTTTGTCATTTTCTTTTGCAAGTACATTTTATGCGCACAATATTCAATAGTGTCCTTTGTGATAATCAATATTAGATAATCAATATCATGAATAGCCAATCTTCTGTGGCACATAATTATCTGACATACTGTATCGTACATGTAAAAATCATTTTATCATGAACGGCGTGAATGGATCTGAACGGATCAGACCGATCAAGCGAATTGCGAGCGATATGGACATTTTCGTTATTTATCTTTCTTTTAATTGTGTTTCTCTCATTCAAATCTATTACATTAAAAGAAATTAGGCCAAAATATTGCCATTTAACAAAAATTGTTGATTTGCCAATGAATAAATTGTTCCGATTATACGCTGAATAAATTGGTCAATTTTGAAACATTGGGGCAATTTATTCATCGTCAAGCAATGATTTTCGTTAAATTGAAATCTTTTGGCCTAATTTCTTTTTATATAATAGATTCGAATGAGAGAAAAAACATTGGAAAGAAGGATAAATAACGAAAATGTCCATATCGTTCGCAATTCGCTTGATCGGTCTGATCCGTTCAGATCCATTCACGCCGTTCATGATACAATGATTTTTACATGTACATGTTTACATTTATATCCATCACAACCATAAATGTGTATACTACTTTATTCGATGAAACACTATAATACACATAACTGAAGTTCATTAATCTCTCATGCAGCAGTAGAATTTGTCACCTGATTTTAAGTAATGAAGTTGATTTTATGTAAATAAGGACGACAAACCGGTCCAGCAGTTCTCTCCTATGCCTTCAAATATCCTCTCCCAGAACTCCTTGCCATGTTTACTCGCGGGAAATAAAAATGGGTCTTCTGAATACATTATAACATTAACTGAATAATTTTGACTGTATTACTTTTTTATATTGGAATTTATACACAGGATATTCTGGATCAATTTTGCAGGAGCCTTCACAAAGAGGTGCTGTACCGAACCATTTGCATTTCTAGAATAACTCAAATCTGATTAAACTTTTTCACTTTATTTTATTCGTGAGAGTGTTCGTCGGGAGCGGAGAATATAAAGAGTTGGGTTCAAAATATTGCGAAACGATGAAGTGACTACGTGTTGGTTAGACTGTCCCAGCTCTGACAATACCTAAGCGAGAGATTCGTCAGAGCTCTGATTGGTCAATAACAAATCAAGAATGTTAAATTTTACAGTATTCAAAACATACGTCAAAGTCGACTGAGCCAACGCGTTTCTCTATTTCTCTGAAGTGAAAATCGCTATATATATGACCCATGAGAGCGGGGAATATCAAGAACATAAATGCGAAGAGGAGTAGGAATCGCATCCTCGAGAAGATTTGGCCTATAAGGTGAACAAAGAACAAATTTGCATAATTTTAAAAATTCAATAAACTAATGTTATTGTTATATTCTTTTATAGTGGAACAGCGAAGATTTGGAAAGGGTGAAGTCTTGGTAAAAATGATGCAAGTCATGCTTTTTTTTACTGAACTTCTTTAAGATGTATTAAAAACAAGAGATATTACGAGATTATAATACTAATCTTTATATCTGCAAATGTTATACGAAATACTCCATTATTTGCCAACTGCATGGGGAACTCACGATTAACGAAGAAAAGAAGATGCGGGGCAATCGATATGAACTGTGAGAGTTGAGAGAATGAAATGGAAAATGGTTGATTGAAAATAATGCAATTGAAAAAAAATGCAATTAGGGAAAAAACAATGAAAATGTCATGGCGTAGAAAAGTTCACGAAAAGTTCACGAAAAGGGTTATTGAGCACAAAACTGAATCTTCAGTTTACCTAATACTCCTCGAAATACGACTTTTCCTTATCGATTTTCGTGTACCAGAAGCTCGTGACAAGTAGACTTCTCGAATTTCCAGACAGAATCACATTACGGTTCGAATGGTATATTTGTCTCTAGTCGTAACTTCGTATTAGGGAAAAGAACAAGTACAGGTTGTCCAAAAAGTAGTGTTTCATGGATAAATCCAAGTATCTTTATCAAAAACCAATCGGAGCCCAATCCGAAATCGCATATAACGGGTCTCCGCTAATAGTGTAGCAACGCCTGCAACTAGGAAAATATTTTTGTCTCCGATTTCGATTTTTTTGGCAGATGTGGTTGGGGTGATGAGAAGGCCTAGCTACTTGATTGGGCCAAAATGGCAGATTATCATTTTTTGTGACCTACCACATTTCATTTCATTTATAACACATTTATCAATAGTTCGCATAGACAAGGGCTCTGATGTGCATGGAATTCCAATTCTTGCACCCACTAGAAAGCTGCATCCAACAGTCTTCCGAAAGAGGTCGTTCCATCTTGTGGAGGGGGGGGGGTCTCCCTTTTCTTTTCCTGCATCGAGGAAACCATTCGATCACTGATCGGCTCCACTTCGGGCACTCATCATTAGCGAGTTTGGGCACCCAGAACCACTTCCTCTTCAGCGCCATACGAACGAAATCCTGAACAAGAGTCAAGCCCCGCAACCGATCATTAGAGACACGATCGAGCACAGTGCAGCCTACCATCCAACGCTCCGTTATTCTTTGAATCGATTCATTTGTGCTTTATTCAGTGCCCAGCTCTCACATCCATATAATACCGCAGGTAATATACACCCCTTGAATAGTCTGCGTTTATGTGCCATTGGGACCATGAATGCCCTACATTCGAGCCGGAAATTCAGTGCCAACTTTTTTGTTTTTGCTATATTTTTGTTAACCAAGCGTGCTATCGGGCTGCTCTCGCGAGTTCTCATGGTAAATTTATTGAGGAATCCGACGCTGATATTGCGGACTCATGAAAATTTCTCATTATTGCGTAATGATGACGCAATAGAAGTCAATTTTTTTTGAAAAATCATAACTCCGAGGAAAAAATTTTTCCAGCATACCGTTCTTCTAGAAGTTTGAGATCTACGCGTCGGCTACCCAGAAAATTTTTTTTTTAACTTGCTGCGATTTTTTCCAACCGCAGCGGCCTTGCTGCAAAATGGAGACAAGGCCGCTGTGGTTGAAAAAAGTCGAATGCCTACAATTATGAGAGTGATTTTTTTTAAATGTGGTTCTTGAGCTAAAATATGCCAAATCCATCCCAGAAGTCATCCTCACACTTTGGTGAAAGCACCTTGCTTCGCATCTTCACGGCAAACGATAATAATAATACCACGGCGGCTCAATGATAGTAACTAAGAAGCTCTTGCCTGAGAAAGAAAGTATCGCAAACTGAGTGATGATAAGCAGTAAAACATCTAGGTTCTCCCAGCGCGAAAGTTGATTACGGTATATCTGAGCGCTCGCTTCTCATTAGACCTATCATCGAGTTTTACGATTCGCGAGACATGCCGAGATGGCTTAGCAGATAGAGCTTTTGTTTAGCGATCCGAACCTCGTAGGTTCGAATCCCGCCCAGTGCAACTCAACTTTGCCGATTTTTCGTAATGCAAGAGCATTCAAGCCAAAGTTAAATGTAGGGATTTCTCTTCATTGAACCGCCGTGAATACTTATGGTGCGAATAAAAATTGAGAGATTTGAGTGAAATCAAATATGAAGAAATGCACTGCAATTACTTGATCACAGCGACATTTTTCGTACGAAAGAACAAAACATGGTTGGGTTGGGTTGACTTACCAATAAGCGAGCATGCACTCGTTTCGGAGGCGCACGTCCAGGGGAGGGGAGGGAGGAGAGTGGCGCACGTGCGTGAAAGACTGATGTGGCACCGAGGGGTTGCAAGATGGGATCTCCCAAGCTTGCAGATGTATTCTATAATGGTCTCAGTACATTTTAGCACAAGAACCGAAATTTTAGAAAAATCACTGTCATAATTGTATGCCCTCAAAGTGAGGTCATCTGAACAAAAGTGACTTTTTGGTGTCCTAGTGAATTTCTAAAATTGTGGTTCTAAACTGTATTCTTTTCAATTAAAAAAATCACTAGGACACCAAAAAGTCACTTTTGTTCAGATGACCTCACTTTGAGGGCATACAATTATGACAGTGATTTTTCTAAAATTTTGGTTCTTGTGCGACAATGTGTCAAAACCATCATAGAATACGTTTGCAAGCTTGGGAGAACCCATCTTGCAACCCCTCGGTGCCACATCAGTCTTTCCCGCACGCACTCACTGTGCGTGCGCGCGCCTCTCCCCTCCCTCCCTTCCATGGACGTGCGCCTCCGAAACGAGTGCATGCTCGCTTATCGTTTGCCGTGAAAATGGGAAGCAAGCTGCTTTCACCAAAGTGAGAGGATGGCTTCTGTGATGGATTTGGCATATTTTCGAACAAGAACCACATTTTTTAGAAAAATCACTCTCATAATTGTAGGCCCTCAAAGTGAGGTCATCCGAAAAAGTGACTTTTTGATGTGGCAATTGTGGTCCGATCAGGATCAAACTTTCAGGGATTATTTGGGACGTCATAGGGATCATTTTGATCCCAAGAACGAGTCTCTAGCTTGTCTTGGAGCTGAGATCTGAGTTTGCAGCTGCCATTTTGCGGCAAGGCCGATGCGGTTGAAAAAAATCGCAACAACTTAAAAAACTTTTTCTGGGTAGCCGACGCGTAGATCGGAAACTTATAGAAGAACGGTAGGCTGGAAAAAGTTTTTCCTCGGAGTTATGACTTTTCAAAAAAGTGGACTTCGATTGCGTCATCATTACGCAATAATGAGAATTCACAGTATTCTGGCGTAAGCCATTGTTCTTTGAAAGCCAGACGAGCGAGAGAGCATTAATTTTGAGAGAGTTTATATGCCGAGAAGTCGTTCTGGCATTCATAAGGAAGAAAAGACTGTGAATTTTCCATGAGTCCGCAATATCATTGTCGGATTCCCCGATAAATTTACCATAAGCGCTCGCGAGAGCAGCCCGATTGCACGTTTGGTTCAAAAAATATAGCAAAAACAAAAAGTTGGCACTAACTTTCCGGTGCGAATGTATGTTTATGAAATGCCCCAAACCCCACTTGAATCCGACGCCCAATTTCCCCATCCTCCTTACCAGTTATGCTAATTGAAGCTCCCAAGTATACCACTTTTTCTACCAGTTTGTATTTTATCTTGAACCCCTATCACATAAACGATCATAACTCAATTTTGAAAGTACAGTGATCTGACAGGTATGGTTCGAACCGTATTACAGAGTCATGAAAACGTTTTTAGCAGCTTTTTCTCAGAACAGTCGTCTTCAGAGTGCATAATGTTAAAAACAGTTTTGTTGACCAAAAAGTGGTTTTCTCGAAAATTTTTTCTTGAACCCGACCGTTTTTTTGCAAAAAAAATATGCCTTCAAACCACGCAAAATATAACTATCTAGTTCATTGCCCGCCATATCTCGTGGTCCCCAGGGTCGATTACTAGATTTTCGATTCCGATTGCTAGATCACGGACTTACTCGATTTTTGATCACTTTCCGTTTTTGATCGTACCTCACTTCAAAGTTGTCCAAAAAAAATTAACACCAGAGATGCTGTTATATTTTTTTATTTTGATTTTCAAAATAAACTTGTTGCAAATATCGCTTTTAGTATTTGCATAACAATTTTTAAGAAAGTAGTTTCCGAAAATTTTCCGAATTTTCCGAAAATATTTTCGGAAATTTCCGATTTTCCGATTTTCCGAAAATATTTTTTCCGAACAGCCCTGGTTGATGCCTTAGGCTTTATTAGCAGACGAGGGAAATTAAAGAATAATACAAGGCAAGATCTCGTGTAATTCGAAGATTTGAAATTCGCAATCGAAAACAACAGAAGAATTGTTTCCGAATGGCCTATTCTTACAGGAATTACCGAAACATGGAATAACTAGATGGTTTAACAAGAATAACAAACAAAGTAAATTTGAAATTCCGCTCTCTAGAATCGCACTCGCAGACAAAAAAAGAGCTATTATCGCTGTAAGACGATTGGATGATCTTGAATATGAGTCGTATGTAATAAGTCGATCTTCGCAGTGTGAGGGTATTGTGCGTATAAAATGTACTTGCATAAGAAAATGACAAATGGTGCTAACCGCCTCTCGATTGTCTCTCCGCTGCCTCTCTCTAACCCGGCTGACCTTCGCCGCGCGCTATATTATATATAAAAGAGATCGGCATAGTTTCTGAACCATGCAAAACAAGAAAGTCTCTTGTGGGAGTGGTTGGCTACTCTCGTACCAAATAAACAAGTGTATTTTATACGGTCAATATGAAAAGGTATGGCCTCCAACCGCTACGATTATAATGAACAAGGATCGATGTTTGCAGAAAAGACAAGAGGAATGAATCCCTAATTGGTCCTTTGTGTTACTACACAAAGGCTTTTACATTGATTTTTTCTTTAATTGCATTATTTTCAAATGCATTATTTTCAATCAACCATTTTCCATTTCATTCTCTCAACTCTCACAGTTGAAATCGGTTGCCCCGCTTCTTCTTCTCTTCGTTAATCGTGAGTTCCCCATGCAGTTGGCTAATAATGGAGTATTTAGTATAACGTTTGGTGATATAAAGATTAGTATTATAATCTCGTACTATCTCTTCTCTGTTAATACATCTTAAAGATGGAGACCCACGAGTTTTTTCGTAATAAGACTGTTCGGATAGAATGATAGAGATTCATCACACGGATCGAAAGACATATCTGATATTGATACCCGATATGTTTAAAGCATACTATGCGCATTGAAAGCATAACTTTAAAGGCATGTAGAGAGTGCACATCTGATTTGCATGCTTGACTCTCTCATTTTCTCATTTTTTTCAATTACCATATAATATAAACAATAGCCAACATGCTTATCGTGGCGGGAGTCAGTCATGCCAAGTGATGGGTCTCCTTCTTTAAAGAAGTTCAGCAATTAGTTATGTCTTTTTCAAACCTAATATACATAGGATGTCCTACACCATTTTATCTCTATTCTTCCTTTAAAGAAGGAGACCCATCACTTGGCATGACTGACTCCCGCCACGATAAGCATGCTGGCTATTGTTTATATTATATGGTAATTGGCGTAAGGGATAATGAGAAAATGAGAGAGAAAGTATGCAAATTCGATGAGCACTCTACATGCCTTGAAAGTTGTACTTTCAATGATCATAGTGAGCTTTAAACATATCGGGAATCTATATCAGATATGTCTTTCGATTCGTGTGATGAATCTCTATCATACTATCCGAACAGTCTTATTACGAAAAAACTCGTGGGTCTCCATCTTTAAGACGAAATTCCTGTAAATTCATTTTAATTATTCCACACCCTTTCCAAATCACCACTGTTCTACTGTAAAAGAATATCACAATTACACAAGTTTTATTGAATTTTTAAAATTAAGCAAATTTGTTCTTTGTTCACCTTATAGGCCAAATCTTCTCGAGGATGCGATTCCTTCTCCTCTTCGCATTTATGTTCTTGATATTCCCCGCTCTCATGGGCTATAGATTTAGCGATCATCACGTCAATCAAATAAGGAAAGCCATTGGCCCAATCGACTTTGCCGTATGTTTTGAATACTATATAATTTAACATTCTTGATTTGTTCTTGACAAATCAGAGCTCTGACGAAATTCTCGCTTATATTCGCAATATTTTGAATTCAACTCTTGATATTCCCCGCTCTCGAAGAATACTCACGAATAAAATAAAATGAGACATTTTAATCAGATTTGAGTTCTTTTAGAAATGCACATGGTTCGGTACGGCACCTTTTTGTGAAGGCTACTGCGATGACGAATATCCTGTGAATAAATTCCGTTATTCATGGAGTAATACAGTCAAAATTATTCCTTCCGTTAATATTATAATGTATTCAGGAAATACATTTTTATTGCCCGCAAGTAAGGAGGGCAGGCTGTATTGGAATAGGCTATTCCAAAACAACTGGCCCCCCGACCAAAACAACTATTTTGGAAAGACCTGCTGGACCGGTTTGTCGTCCTTATTTACATAAAATCAACTTCATTACTTAAAATCAGGTGACAAATTCTACTGCTGCAAGAGAGAGTAATGAGGACTTCAATTATGTGTATTATATTATTTCATCTGAATAAAATATTACATACTTACTTACACAGATAATTACATACTTACTTACACAGATAAGCATTTTACTTTACTGGACAGTTAGGGTCCCCATTTTTTGATAACTGGTGTAGAAGACTGATATAAGGCGATTACGCAACTAAAAAACCGGGGTCAATTATCAAAATTCCGAGATAATTGACAAAAAGACGTGTAAGGTTTTTTTTACCGTAATCCCAAAATTCTCGCTCGATTTGTCAACGCATTTTACATCCTTTTCGCTAAATAAGGTGTCCATCGTATGCGGACGGTCCATACGAACATTTTGAGCTCCAACTTGACCGAATTGGTCGCTTCCCCTCGCCACCATAAAAATAGCGCCGTATATCACGGCACACCATAAATGCGGCAACGCCGTGCCTTTTTCCAAATTTGCCGTTAACGCAAACTGACTTTATTTTCCAAACTTTGATGTTTGCTACTTGCTTTGGTAACTTGACGGGATAAACTTTTCTGGAATATTTTCAGCTACCGTAACCCACCTACCGTAACCCTACCGTATATTTCGTACTTTTTCAATCTTGTGATTAAAATTACGTGTTTGGTCCATGATTGGGTAACTCGACGAGGCAAATTTTTCGAGAACATTTTTAGCTACCGTAACCCATCTACCGTACCAGGATAACAGGGGTCAATTTAAAAAAATTCCGAGAAAAATGTCGAAAACTAATTCTGACCGCTTTCCTGCGGTATCTCATATACCGTAATAACAAATTAGCGCAAACCGACTATACCGTAATAACAAATTAACGCAAACTGACTTTATTTTTCAAACTTGCGATAAAAATTTCGTGCTTTGTACTTCCTTAAGTAACTCGACTTGATAAACTTTTCTAGAACATTTTCAGGTACCGTAACCCACATACCGTACCACGTTAACGCAAAATGACTTTATTTTTCAAACTGGCGTTATAAATTCCGTGCTTGCTCCATCCTTGTGTAAAACGACATGACAAATTTTTCTAGACCATTTTCAGCTATCGCAACCCATCTACCGTACCACGGTAACCAAACACCGTACCACAGTAAAGCAAACTGACTTTATTTTTCAAACTTGCGTTATAAATTCCGTGCTTTCTCCATCCGTGTGTAAAAAGACATGACAAATTTTTCTAGACCATTTTCAGCTACCGTAACCCATCTACCGTAGTACTACGTTAACGCAAACTGACTTTATTTTTCAAACTCGCGGTAAAAATTCCGTGCTTGGTACTTTCTTGGGTAACTCGAAATGACATTATTTTCTAAGATATTTTCAGCTACCGTAACCCATCTACCGTACCATGTTAACACAAACTGACTTTATTTTTCAAACTACGATAAAAATTCCGTTCTTGGTACTTCCTTGGGTAAATCGACGATACAAATTTTTCTCGAATATATTCAACTACCGTAACCCACTTACCATACCACTACCGTACCATATCGATTAAAACGGCCAAGAAGCATAACGAAGTTGAGATGGAGCGGAGCGGAGCTCCATCCCAACGATTATAATACATATGCGCAAAACTCTCTGAGGCGCGAACGTAGTTCGCGCTAGTTATACACATTTATGGTTGTGATGGATACAGTATGTCAGATAATTATGTGCCACAGAAGATTGGCTATTCATGATATTGATTATCTCTCACTCACTTCACATGTACAATGCATGCTTTACTCCTGTGTACTCCTGTGTACAGTACTCCTGTGCGCATTCAGTGGGCTCCTCTGGTATCCTACAGGGTGCGCCCAAATTACCCTCCCATTGGGAATGTGACTTGACTGATCTAGTTAATAATGAAGCTGATCAAGACTGTGGGCAGTAGTAATGCACTAGCGAATCTCGCTGTGGTGTTTTGCTCTAACATAGGGCTTGATTCTCTTCGCATATGCGACTGCCCATTCCCGCAGGTAGTTGTCATCGAGTTCGTCCCATGCCTTGAGAATGGGAGTCTTTAGGGAGTCGAGGATCTGGTGCTTGATAGAGGACATTTTGGCCTACAATACCTCCAAGCACTGCAGTCGAGGAGGTTGAGATTGGGGAGTTCGGAAGTAATTCAATGTGATGGATTTTGCCGAGTGCATGGGTGATAAACCACGACTGGGTCAACTTTGTCATGTCATTGACGACAGAATCTTGCCGAAAGGTCTAGTGGTCCTGACCGAAGTGGGTATGGTATCGGAGTAGAAGCGCGTCTTCGAGGATGTGCTTGGTATAATATGCCTTATTGATCTAGACGCATGGAGTGGCAAAACAAGAGTGGACTTTCCAGTTGGGCAAACAGCAGCTAAAACCTTGGCGTATTGTGGAAGACTGATATGACCCATGACCCCAGCCGTCTTGTAGGACTCTTTAAGATCAGAGGCAATGATTCTGTTGTTATCGATATTCAGTTTGTCTTTGAAGGTAAGATATTCTCTTCGCTGAACATCGTGCTGAAGTGCGCGGACCTAGCACAACGCATAAAAAGTTGAGGTCACCGTTCTCAGCGGAGCTTGATCTGTCGTTCGTTCGGTTCTAACAATTTACTGTACTTGTAAGGGAGAAGAGTCAGCTGAGACCTGAGGAGACGAAGAATGGAAGTGTTCGAGATATCGAGTCTCCAGATCGTAAACGTGTGGTTTCGAAACAACATCTTTCGGATGGGATCTCGGTTCGTAGCGGTGGAAACTGTAATCGGTCTACCTCTGCCCGGACGTTCCTTGTCGGTACCAAGATATTGGTACACGATATCGGTATGGGATACAGCCGACTCGTGAAAGCCGAGCTGATGAACTATGACAATCTACCTTGTACACTTGAGAATGAGGGGTCGCAGTCGACTTGACTTCCCCATTACTAGAAGACTTGATTAACTGACTTGAAACCTTGAATACGGAGTGGCCAATGATCACTCGTCATGATGCTACAATAGGGGTTGCGCATTTGCATTGGGAGCCTGGGAATCATAATGGTGAAATCAGTCCGGGTAATTTTGGCGCACCCTGTAGGTTCGACCAAGAGTCGACATCCGCGGAGCTTTTCCGCCACCCCTGAACTAACCATTCTGGGGCCTTAAATTGAAGCGTCCCCACTCGGTAGTTCAATTATCGAGGTTAGGGTGATGCAGACTTAATTCTTCACAACAACTGAATTATTACATTCATTTTTATTCATTCCATATTACACAAACAATTTATTTGCAAATAAAGTCTTTAATATTCTCATATTTCTATTTCTTACACTGAATAACACACATCCGTATTACTTATTAAATACATACAGTTTGATATAATGTCATTGTCTTGGGAAACTATTTCAAACAAAAATCGTTAAAACACTTCTATATAAAAAGTCCGCCTCTCCATAGTGGTCGTTAAGACCGTTACACAACCACAGGGTGTATACACCCAGTGGAGTGTGTGGATGAAGGGCTCCACATAAGGCACACATACGCAACATCTCTGTCAAAGACATACGACTTTTGTCTGTGAACCAAACAGTTTCATTTAAATCCTTTTGTTTTAAGAACGCACAACAGAAATTCTCGATTCCCCTATAAAGATTTCCATCTAAAACTTTAAAATACTTTAGATTTAGCTCATTTGCATCTAAAAAAATTCAAATACTTCATGAGTTTTGAACTCATGAAAAAATGGCTTATTAATAATATAAACAATAGTTCATCAGAAACTTTTCCAAACAGTATCACAACTACAGTGACTGCGTGCTGTGTTGACAAAAGTCAACAGCGGTAGACGCAGCCGCATAGTGGTTGGGCCATATCTGGTATACTGTATTCACAGTAGTCACCACCAGGGGCAGCAGCCCTGCCTAAAGAGCTACCGCTGTTGCAAACAAGGGTAGAGAGCCCAAACAATTCTCGCCAAAAACCCTAGCAACACTTTTTGTTCATTACATTCAACCAGTTTTAAGCAAAAAATAGGCGGACGAAAACTCTTTACTCCCACTCAATACACTACACATAGAGGAACGACTTGTTCAAAACCAAGATGTGTTATTTGCCCAAAAATGAGACTAAACGATCACGTACGAAGTACAGTAACCAATGACTTATACCAAACGAATAAAGATATTAATACCTCATGCACTGCAAAAAATGTAATTTATCTCATTACATGTAAAGTTTGTGAAAAACAATATGTTGGACAAACTAAACGACCTGTAAAACGAAGAATGTCTGAGCATAGACACTCATTCAGTCATAATAATCTTAATACTTTCTTAAGCAATCACTTCAAAGAAAATTCCCACTCTAAAGAATCATTTTATATTGATATTCTAGATCATTCAATTGATGGTAAAGATTTGACCGAGAGAGAAATATATTGGATTAAAGCACTAAATACAGCATTTCCGCTTGGATTAAACGACCAAATAAGTGGTTTCGGAAATATTTCTGAACAAATTGATCCATTATCTAAGAGATCACATCCATACTTCAATGTCAAACCGATAGGTTTACCCAATAATACTAGAGGAATCAGAAAGAAAAGAAGAAGGAAACCAGCATACAAAGATACTTCCCCAATTGCCTATATAATCCAAAATATAGAAAACTTGGAAACCAGAAATCTTTACACGTACGGCAAATCATTATATAAACACACACATAAAAGATTAATTCAATACACCGCTACTGAAGAGTTTTATAAGCATAGCTTTAAAACCAGATATAAAATATACGCATTAGTCTGTAATACCTTCTGGTCAAACAAATCAACTTTAAAAGATGACAAGAAACCGAAAATATAATGAAGGTTCATTACTTTGGTAGATACATGGAACTTCTTAAAATAGAAAAAGAAATGAATAAAGCATACATATCAGAAGAACTATTAAAATATAAACCTTCCGAAATAATACCTAAAATATCAGTAGTCTATACGTTAGAACAACCAATTTCGTCCTTTCTATGTAACTACAATCGGTTTTTGAAAACATTAAACAGAGACGAAAAGGATAAAATACTGAAAGAAGACTGCACCTGTGCTAACTATCCTGAATTCATTGATAAAGAATTGGGTCATATATGCACAGGTAACAGAAATATCATATCGAACCATGAATTAAGAAATCTGTTCGAGTTTGGAACAAATTATCGGATATCGCCTAATAACACACTTGAAGAAATTCAGGAAAACATTAAAGAATCAATTTACAATGTAATAGCAAAATTATGTCGAAAACTGAAATTGAACTCTTCACAAGCAAGCAATATTAAACAAATGTATCATTCAATTTTTGAGAATAAGCTAAAAGTAAAACTACTAAACAAATATACATCTGAACAAAATAAAACAAAGTATAATCTAAAAGATCTACACAAGAATTTCATAATAACACAAGTTGATAAAGCAAAAAGTAATTTTGCATTTACATGCAAAAAGTTATACTTAAAATTTCTTGAAAAAGAATTAACAACTGAAGAAAATAATAGTAGAACATACGAGCTAGACAACTCAATCGACTACGATGAAATAATACGAAGACATACAAGAAAGACTAATGAATACAAACTAAATCAGATAGAGGATTGTGCACTACCACGAATTTATGCTATACCAAAAATGCATAAAAATCCTATTAAAGCAAGATTCATAACAGGAGCTTATAACAGTAGTTTGAAATCCATATCCAAAGAACTTCAATTAATACTTAAACACTTAAAACTACATTTCCAAAGATATTGTAAACAAAGTCAGTCAGTTAGTCAAGTCAGTTAATCAAGTCTTCTAGTAATGGGGAAGTCAAGTCGACTGCGACCCCTCATTCTCAAGTGTACAAGGTAGATTGTCATAGTTCATCAGCTCGGCTTTCACGAGTCGGCTGTATCCCATACCGATATCGTGTACCAATATCTTGGTACCGACAAGGAACGTCCGGGCAGAGGTAGACCGATTACAGTTTCCACCGCTACGAACCGAGATCCCATCCGAAAGATGTTGTTTCGAAACCACACGTTTACGATCTGGAGACTCGATATCTCGAACACTTCCATTCTTCGTCTCCTCAGGTCTCAGCTGACTCTTCTCCCTTACAAGTACAGTAAATTGTTAGAACCGAACGAACGACAGATCAAGCTCCGCTGAGAACGGTGACCTCAACTTTTTATGCGTTGTGCTAGGTCCGCGCACTTCAGCACGATGTTCAGCGAAGAGAATATCTTACCTTCAAAGACAAACTGAATATCGATAACAACAGAATCATTGCCTCTGATCTTAAAGAGTCCTACAAGACGGCTGGGGTCATGGGTCATATCAGTCTTCCACAATACGCCAAGGTTTTAGCTGCTGTTTGCCCAACTGGAAAGTCCACTCTTGTTTTGCCACTCCATGCGTCTAGATCAATAAGGCATATTATACCAAGCACATCCTCGAAGACGCGCTTCTACTCCGATACCATACCCACTTCGGTCAGGACCACTAGACCTTTCGGCAAGATTCTGTCGTCAATGACATGACAAAGTTGACCCAGTCGTGGTTTATCACCCATGCACTCGGCAAAATCCATCACATTGAATTACTTCCGAACTCCCCAATCTCAACCTCCTCGACTGCAGTGCTTGGAGGTATTGTAGGCCAAAATGTCCTCTATCAAGCACCAGATCCTCGACTCCCTAAAGACTCCCATTCTCAAGGCATGGGACGAACTCGATGACAACTACCTGCGGGAATGGGCAGTCGCATATGCGAAGAGAATCAAGCCCTATGTTAGAGCAAAACACCACAGCGAGATTCGCTAGTGCATTACTACTGCCCACAGTCTTGATCAGCTTCATTATTAACTAGATCAGTCAAGTCACATTCCCAATGGGAGGGTAATTTGGGCGCACCCTGTAGGATACCAGAGGAGCCCACTGAATGCGCACAGGAGTACTGTACACAGGAGTACACAGGAGTAAAGCATGCATTGTACATGTGAAGTGAGTGAGAGATAATCAATATCATGAATAGCCAATCTTCTGTGGCACATAATTATCTGACATACTGTATCCATCACAACCATAAATGTGTATAACTAGCGCGAACTACGTTCGCGCCTCAGAGAGTTTTGCGCATATGTATTATAATCGTTGGGATGGAGCTCCGCTCCGCTCCATCTCAACTTCGTTATGCTTCTTGGCCGTTTTAATCGATATGGTACGGTAGTGGTATGGTAAGTGGGTTACGGTAGTTGAATATATTCGAGAAAAATTTGTATCGTCGATTTACCCAAGGAAGTACCAAGAACGGAATTTTTATCGTAGTTTGAAAAATAAAGTCAGTTTGTGTTAACATGGTACGGTAGATGGGTTACGGTAGCTGAAAATATCTTAGAAAATAATGTCATTTCGAGTTACCCAAGAAAGTACCAAGCACGGAATTTTTACCGCGAGTTTGAAAAATAAAGTCAGTTTGCGTTAACGTAGTACTACGGTAGATGGGTTACGGTAGCTGAAAATGGTCTAGAAAAATTTGTCATGTCTTTTTACACACGGATGGAGAAAGCACGGAATTTATAACGCAAGTTTGAAAAATAAAGTCAGTTTGCTTTACTGTGGTACGGTGTTTGGTTACCGTGGTACGGTAGATGGGTTGCGATAGCTGAAAATGGTCTAGAAAAATTTGTCATGTCGTTTTACACAAGGATGGAGCAAGCACGGAATTTATAACGCCAGTTTGAAAAATAAAGTCATTTTGCGTTAACGTGGTACGGTATGTGGGTTACGGTACCTGAAAATGTTCTAGAAAAGTTTATCAAGTCGAGTTACTTAAGGAAGTACAAAGCACGAAATTTTTATCGCAAGTTTGAAAAATAAAGTCAGTTTGCGTTAATTTGTTATTACGGTATAGTCGGTTTGCGCTAATTTGTTATTACGGTATATGAGATACCGCAGGAAAGCGGTCAGAATTAGTTTTCGACATTTTTCTCGGAATTTTTTTAAATTGACCCCTGTTATCCTGGTACGGTAGATGGGTTACGGTAGCTAAAAATGTTCTCGAAAAATTTGCCTCGTCGAGTTACCCAATCATGGACCAAACACGTAATTTTAATCACAAGATTGAAAAAGTACGAAATATACGGTAGGGTTACGGTAGGTGGGTTACGGTAGCTGAAAATATTCCAGAAAAGTTTATCCCGTCAAGTTACCAAAGCAAGTAGCAAACATCAAAGTTTGGAAAATAAAGTCAGTTTGCGTTAACGGCAAATTTGGAAAAAGGCACGGCGTTGCCGCATTTATGGTGTGCCGTGATATACGGCGCTATTTTTATGGTGGCGAGGGGAAGCGACCAATTCGGTCAAGTTGGAGCTCAAAATGTTCGTATGGACCGTCCGCATACGATGGACACCTTATTTAGCGAAAAGGATGTAAAATGCGTTGACAAATCGAGCGAGAATTTTGGGATTACGGTAAAAAAAACCTTACACGTCTTTTTGTCAATTATCTCGGAATTTTGATAATTGACCCCGGTTTTTTAGTTGCGTAATCGCCTTATATCAGTCTTCTACACCAGTTATCAAAAAATGGGGACCCTAACTGTCCAGTAAAGTAAAATGCTTATCTGTGTAAGTAAGTATGTAATTATCTGTGTAAGTAAGTATGTAATATTTTATTCAGATGAAATAATATAATACACATAATTGAAGTCCTCATTACTCTCTCTTGCAGCAGTAGAATTTGTCACCTGATTTTAAGTAATGAAGTTGATTTTATGTAAATAAGGACGACAAACCGGTCCAGCAGGTCTTTCCAAAATAGTTGTTTTGGTCGGGGGGCCAGTTGTTTTGGAATAGCCTATTCCAATACAGATTGCCCTCCTTACTTGCGGGCAATAAAAATGTATTTCCTGAATACATTATAACATTAACGGAATAATTTTGACTGTATTACTCCATGAATAACGGAATTTATTCACAGGATATTCGTCATCGCAGTAGCCTTCACAAAAAGGTGCCGTACCGAACCATGTGCATTTCTAAAAGAACTCAAATCTGATTAAAATGTCTCATTTTATTTTATTCGTGAGTATTCTTCGAGAGCGGGGAATATCAAGAGTTGAATTCAAAATATTGCGAATATAAGCGAGAATTTCGTCAGAGCTCTGATTTGTCAAGAACAAATCAAGAATGTTAAATTATATAGTATTCAAAACATACGGCAAAGTCGATTGGGCCAATGGCTTTCCTTATTTGATTGACGTGATGATCGCTAAATCTATAGCCCATGAGAGCGGGGAATATCAAGAACATAAATGCGAAGAGGAGAAGGAATCGCATCCTCGAGAAGATTTGGCCTATAAGGTGAACAAAGAACAAATTTGCTTAATTTTAAAAATTCAATAAAACTTGTGTAATTGTGATATTCTTTTACAGTAGAACAGTGGTGATTTGGAAAGGGTGTGGAATAATTAAAATGAATTTACAGGAATTTCGTCTTAAAGATGGAGACCCACGAGTTTTTTCGTAATAAGACTGTTCGGATAGTATGATAGAGATTCATCACACGAATCGAAAGACATATCTGATATAGATTCCCGATATGTTTAAAGCTCACTATGATCATTGAAAGTACAACTTTCAAGGCATGTAGAGTGCTCATCGAATTTGCATACTTTCTCTCTCATTTTCTCATTATCCCTTACGCCAATTACCATATAATATAAACAATAGCCAGCATGCTTATCGTGGCGGGAGTCAGTCATGCCAAGTGATGGGTCTCCTTCTTTAAAGGAAGAATAGAGATAAAATGGTGTAGGACATCCTATGTATATTAGGTTTGAAAAAGACATAACTAATTGCTGAACTTCTTTAAAGAAGGAGACCCATCACTTGGCATGACTGACTCCCGCCACGATAAGCATGTTGGCTATTGTTTATATTATATGGTAATTGAAAAAAATGAGAAAATGAGAGAGTCAAGCATGCAAATCAGATGTGCACTCTCTACATGCCTTGAAAGTTATGCTTTCAATGCGCATAGTATGCTTTAAACATATCGGGTATCAATATCAGATATGTCTTTCGATCCGTGTGATGAATCTCTATCATTCTATCCGAACAGTCTTATTACGAAAAAACTCGTGGGTCTCCATCTTTAAGATGTATTAACAGAGAAGAGATAGTATGAGATTATAATACTAATCTTTATATCACCAAACGTTATACTAAATACTCCATTATTAGCCAACTGCATGGGGAACTCACGATTAACGAAGAGAAGAAGAAGCGGGCAACCGATTTCAACTGTGAGAGTTGAGAGAATGAAATGGAAAATGGTTGATTGAAAATAATGCATTTGAAAATAATGCAATTAAAGAAAAAATCAATGTAAAAGCCTTTGTGTAGTAACACAAAGGACCAATTAGGGATTCATTCCTCTTGTCTTTTCTGCAAACATCGATCCTTGTTCATTATAATCTTAAAAGCATGATACGGATTCTTGGGAGCAAGAATCTACCGAGATCCGAGCGAGAACCC
Organism: Parapristionchus giblindavisi; assembly: GCA_943737045.1. Lineage (NCBI taxonomy): Eukaryota > Metazoa > Nematoda > Chromadorea > Rhabditida > Diplogasteridae > Parapristionchus > Parapristionchus giblindavisi. Next base: position 1,613,705 of record CALSFV010000002.1, on the reverse strand, counting down.
ATTCGTCGTAGCTGTCATATGGGACTGTCGGAGGCATACTGTCACAGCAGTTCCGAGTGTCTGTTTCGACTATCCTGAAGGTCACCAAAACTTCAATCCGGGTTCAAACAATGAAGAAGGTTAATGTACGACCTCGCGACGATCACGGCATCTGATCGTCTGAATACCTGCATCTCGAAGGAAAAACTGAGGCTCACTACAATGGACATCAAGCGAGCACTAGCTGAGTTTCGCTAAATTGAGCTGGCTAAAGATTCTAAACTAAGAAAAGAGTGAAAAGATGTTTGAAGGTAGGAAATGTGTCTCTTGAATATCTCCGCCTTCATAATTCTGTTTGAAAAAAGTTATGGCGAAAAAACAAAAAGTCCATAACCTTTTGGCCAGTACTGTATAGAAAAATTTAAACGGTATTCGAAAAAGCGTGACTCATTGTCAGCGCTGACTACTAACAACTGAGTTACTCGGGCTACGCTTTCGTCTCTCGAATCTAATAGAGAACAGAATGCCAGATAATTGATCCCAGGTTTCGGCTCCGTAGCATAGCGCGGGAAGGACCGTAGAGTCGAAGAGTTGGGCTTTCAGAGAGCTGTTCTTCAAGAGAATCCTGGTTTCTTTGATTGATTTCATTGCGGCCCTGGCGGAGCTCCGTCTTCGCGCTATTAGGTTGTTTAGCTTCGTCCGTCGATGTTGATCCCTTTCTCCTCCCAGTTTAGATGAAGCATGGCATATTGCAGGGCAGTGGTGAACAGTTATGGGGAGAAAAATGCAAACTGAGGCTGTCTTTACCATCTATAATAGCATTACTAAAGTTTATCATACACCACGCAAATGCCGAACTTAGTAGACTTCTCCACCGTTGAAAAAGATTTATTTATTTATTTATTTGATACACCCGTGACAGGTGCGACAGCAAATACGGAAACGATGAGAAAAATAATTATAATAATGATGGAAAGGACTTGGGGAAGGTGACAGGGGTTTATCGATAGCAATCAAATCGCCAGTGATCCAGTTTGAGTGAGGTGGACGAGGCCTCTGAACGGGAAGGGGGCCGTTCAGATCCATGTGAGAGGTTGGATCATAATGGAATCACCGGGATAGACAACTAAAAATTGAGTACTTCGACTTGTAGAGTATGGGGAAGTTGGGGATGGCGAAATAGGTGAAATTTGATAGACTGAATTGACAATAGTGGATTACAGATACGATGTAAATTACACAAAACGAGTAGTACGATGTGCAAATGAGCTACGAAGATTCTCTCTCTTAGCAATTGGAATATGGATAGAGAAAGCATTGTGACGAGTATTACAATTTCGTAAAGAATAGTAATCTGGCATAGGTACATCGACAAGTGAACCAACTATCTTAACAGCAAAAATAATGTCAGCAACTAAACGTCTTGAATAAAGTGAATGTAAATGATAATTATCAAGTCTAATATCGTAAACGGGGGGTGAGGTAGTGGCAAGGGTGGTACGATAATGTAGTAATCTAGTGAAAAGGTGCTGGGGTTTCTCTAATTGTCTAATTAAACCCTTCGCAGAGGGAGACCATACAGGTGAAGCATACTCAAGTACGGGTAAATTGAATGAACGGAAAGCTCTAATGTAAGGATCAAAAGATGTACAAGAAACAGAACGAAATAAGAGATAGATGAGCTTATTGGCTTTTTGACAGGTAATATCTATATGAGAACGAAAGGATAAAGATGAATCAATGTAGACACCAAGATCTCGAATAGGTTCTGGAAAAGAATTGAGGTTGGAATCGGGGATAGGAAGAAGAAAAGAGTTGAGATGGTACTGGTGGATTGGGTTCGATTTGCCTATGTAAAGAACGGTGCATTTGTTTTGTGCAACTGATAAATGCCATTTTTGACAGTATTCTAATATACCAAGTAACCCATTCTGAAGTTGAGAGGTGAGAGTGGGGGAGTTGGCGGAATTATGAATGATGAAGAGTTTGATATCATCAGCAAAGAGGCGGAAGTGAACCAGTGGGTATGGTGATAGGGATAGAGGGAGATCGAAAAGGTAGATCAAAAAGAGGAGAGGACCAAGATGCACTCCAAAATTTTCGGGAGGTTTTTCCCAACTTTTTAAAGGAATATAATTTTATTTTTTGCTGAAAGCCCAATTAAGAGACCGGCTCGGTAAGACTCGAGCATGGTCCGGACATTCGCGAGGACTTTCGATCTGGCCCTCAATACTTTCATCATAGACACATCCCGGGGGGAGACCGATGAAAGTTATAGTGAAAATGCCCTTAGGCTCAAACCCGGCTCACATATGCCGCATAAAATAAAAAATTGAAAAATTCATAACTTTTCAATTTTGATAGCTATTACTTTTATTTCTTTTTATTGGTGAATAACATGTCATGCACTCTTATAAACACAGCTGAGCAGTAATTTCATATCGTTCTGAATATGTTTTTTCGTGTTTGATTTTCGGATTTTTCCTCTTCTATCCTCGTTGAACAGATAGCGCAAGAAATTTCATAGTGCATATTGTAGCCCTGACGATTATGTACATGGTGGTCATATTCCCTTGGCAAGCCAGTTTGTCTTAAGCCTCGATAATTGCCGCTGAATGTGAGATATGTGTAAATTGCAAAAATCGAAAATTAAATTTCTTGAAATTCGCAAGAGTAAGAGTTAGCTTTATAATGTCATTTTACTCGTAGTGATGCGCATACATAGAAAAAATATACAAATAAACTCAGACTACACTTCAAAAATTTTTAAAAAAATAATTATTTTATTTTTATTTTTTCAACCCTCACATTGATTCGACCGTCAAGGCAAGTTGATTCATAGGGCGGATGGTAACTGATGCATGTCCGTTTGCGAAAACAACTGCCACGTGAAGAATCGTTGTTTCGCAGATTTCGAAATTATTTTTTTAATTATCATACTTGAATATTTATATGTTTCTTTCACATAAATCGGTTGGAAGGTGGCGTATGGCAACCAAAGTTGTACTTTGTTATCAGTAGGAGTGTACGCTATTAGGCTACCGTAATCGTCAGGAATCACGAATTAATTTTTTTCAGCCGACTCATGATTCTCAACCGTGACCCGGGGTTCATGGTTGAGAATAACTGAGGTCGAAAATTCATGATGATCCCAGACCAAATACTATGTGGCATTATATCAATAGTGTGCCAACTTTTATTTAACTGGATACCGTAACCCAATCTACCGTAACCTAGCTACCGTATTCTAGAATAATGTGGTGAAATTCTCGAAAAATTCATCTGCGTGCATTACTATTACGGTAATTCGAGCTATGGAATCCATAAAAATAAAAGTTGGCCCACTGTTGATATAATGCCAAATAGTATTTGGTCTGGGATCGTCATGAATTTTTCGACCTCAGCCATTCTCAACCATGAACCCCGGGTCATGGTTGAGAATCATTGGTCGACTGAAAAAAGTCAGTTCGCGATTACTGACGAATACGGTAGTACAACAGTGTACACTCCTACTGATAAAGCTGGTACAGCTTTGGATGTAATACGCTACCTTCCAACCGATTTATATGAAAGAAACCTATAAATATTCAAGTTTGATAATTCAAAAAATAAATTCGAGATCTGCGAAACGACGATTCTTCACGTTGCAGTCGTTTCTGCAAACACACATGCATCAGCCACCATCCACCCTATGAATCAACTTGCCTTGACGGTCGACTGAATGTGGGGGTTGAAAAAATAAAAATAAAATAATGATTTTTCTAAATTTTTTTAAAATGTAGTCCGAGTTTACTTGTATATTTTTCCTATGCACTCACATTACTACGAGTATAATGACATAATAAAGCTACCTCTTACACTTGCGATTTACAAGAAATTTAATTTTTGATTTTTGCAAATTACACATATCTCACATTCAGCGGCAATTATCGAGGCTTAAGACAAACTTGCTGGCCAAGGGAATATGACCACCATGTAATCGTCAGGGCTACAATATGCACTATGAAATTTCTTGCGCTATCTGTTCAACGAGGATAGAAGAGGAAAAATCCGAAAATCAAACACGAAAATACATATTCAGAACGATATGAAATTACTGCTCAGCTGTGTTTATAAGAGTGCATGACATGTTATTCACCAATAAAAAGAAATAAAAGTAATAGCTATCAAAATTGAAAAGTTATGAATTTTTCAATTTTTTATTTTATGCGGCATATGTGAGCCGGGTTTGAGCCTAAGGGCATTTTCACTATAACTTTCATCGGTCTCCCGCCGGGATGTGTCTATGATGAAAGTATTGAGGGCCAGATCGAAAGTCCTCGCGAATGTCCGGCAAGGGGTCAAAATGCTCGAGTCTTACCGAGCCGGTCTCTTAAATGACGAGAAAACGCCATAAAATTCGATAAAATAAGCGAAAATGCTATTTTGCGCGAAGAAGTGGGCGGAATGGGTGTATTGCGCAGCCAGGAGCGGAATTTGTATTATTCGGACAGTTTTAATTATATAATACCTCTTCTGATTTCATTTATAACACATTTATCAAGAGTTGGCATAGACAAGGGCTCTGATGTGCATGGAATTCCGATTTTTGCACTTAGCTTCGCTTAGAAAGTTGCATCAGAGCCCTTGTCTATGCCAACTCTTGATAAATGTGTTATAAATGAAACGAAATGAAATACCTCTTCTATCAATCCACTCTTGCCCTCATCATCAAAGCACACACCAGCGCCAATAAATTCTACGAAATTCTCGTCATCAAGAAATTTATCTACTCCAAGAAGGAAAACCTCGCGCAGATTAAAATTTCCCTTGTAGTGTCTAAGTGAGAAGAGTCATGGGATCGTTTTGGTGGTCTATACCAATGGATGACGCTAATCGCGTCATTACTCATCTGACCTAAGTCTGTCTGATATGATAAATGAATTTCAATTTGAATTTGTAGTATCTATCTCCGGAATTTTCCCCACATTGGGGTTGATTTCAGTGTATCTATACGTATCTGTATGTATGTATGTATCTATGCATCTATGTCTCTACTGTATGTATACTCATAAGTGAAAAATTCAGTAGTTGTACTTTTTAGGGAACAATTCCCTTATAGATTATTATGTAAGCTTATTTCTGCTGGTGTACGTATAAACGTCGTCATATGGGGCGGAGAGTTACTATTATCGCTGTAAGACGATTGGATGATTTTGAATGTGAGTCGTGTGTAATAATTCAATCCTCGCATTGTGAGGGTATGAAAAGGTATGGCTCCGAACCGCTATGATTAGAATGAACAAGGACCGATTTTTGCAGAAAATAGAGTTGGCATGAATCCCTAATTGTTCCTTACTGTTGCTGCACAAAGGCTTTTACATTAATTTTTCTCTAATTGCATTTTTTCAAATGCTTTTTTTCAATCAACCATTTTCCATTTCATTCTCTCAATTCTCACAGTTGATATCGGTTGCCCCGCTTCTTCTTCTCTTCGTTAATCGTGAGTTCCCCATGCAGTTGACTAATAATGGAGTATTTAGTATAACATTTGGTGATATAAAGATTAGTATTATAATCTCGTACTATCTCTTCTTTGTTTGTACATCAATAATTCAGTTCAAGTTCAAGTTCAGTAATTAGTTGTGTCGTTACCAAACGTAATATAGGATGTCACATCATTTTATCTCGATTCTTCCTTTTAGACGAAATCCCTGTAAATTCATTTTAATTACTCCTCACTCTTTCCAAATCACCACTGTTCCACTATAAAAGAATATCACAATAACATTAGTTTTATTGAATTTTTAAAATTAAGGACCTTTATTCTTTGTTCACCTTATAGGCCAAATCTTCTCGAGGATGCGATTCCTTCTCCTCTTCGCATTTATGTTCTTGATATTCCCCGCTCTCATGGGTCATATATATAGCGATTTTCACTTCAGAGAAATAGAAAAACGCGTTGGCTCAGTCGACTTTGACGTATGTATTGACAACTGTAAAATTTAGCATTCTTGATTTGTTATTGACCAATCAGAGACGAATCTCTCGCTTAGTCACTGTCAGAGCTGGGACAGTCTAACCAACACGTAGTCACTTTATCCTTTCGCAAAATTTTGAATCCAACTCTTTATATTCCCCGCTCTCGACGAACACTCTCACGAATAAAATAAAGTGAAAAAGTTTAATCAGAGTTGAGTTATTCTAGAAATGCAAATGGTTCGGTACGGCACCTCTTTGTGAAGGCTCCTGCAGACTTGATCCAGAATATCCTGTGTATAAATTCCAAAATAAAAAAAAGTAATACAGTCAAATTTATTCCGTTAATGTTATAATGTATTCAGGAGACCCATTTTTATTTCCCGCGAGTAAACATGGCAAGGAGTTCTGGGAGAGGATATTTGAAGGCATAGGAGAGAACTGCTGGACCGGTTTGTCGTCCTTATTTACATAAAATCAACTTCATTACTTAAAATCAGGTGACAAATTCTACTGCTGCAAGAGAGATTAATGAACTTCAGTTATGTATATTATATTGTTTCATCGAATAAAGTAGTATACACATTTATGGTTGTGATGGATATAAATGTAAACATGTACATGTAAAAATCACTGTATCATTATCGGTGTGAATGGATCTGAACGGATCAGACCGATCAAGCGAATTGCGAACGATATGGACATTTTCTTTATTTATCCTTCTTTTCAATGCTTTTCTCTCATTCGAATCTATTATATAAAAAGAAATTAGGCCAAAATATTACAATTTAACAAAAATCATTGCTTGACGATGAATAAATTGCTCCAATGTTTCAAAATTGACCAATTTATTCAGCGTATAATCGGATATTTGAGAAAAAATTCTTACGTTTATATGGCTGACTTTAGAGAGTAGATCAATATCTCGATAACAGTTTTCTACTTGATTCGTTGATTGGATTCAGTGAAGATTCTTTTTCATTGCTACTTGTCTTTTCAACTCCTGATCAATTACCGATCTACAAGTTGGTCAGTGTATTGGTTTAAAGGCAGCTAGCATCCATAAATTTCGATTCGAAATAGTTAAAATAGTTGATCTCATGCTGATAAGCTCTAAAAACTGATCCGAAATATGTATTTGAAAGTTTGTAAGGACGCTCTGGTAAGAAGTTGGATTACTGTAGCCTGCTCCACACCATGTGCGAAGTTTCCGAACTACAGTATGCTAACTCCATCGAAAGGCTCAAAAATGCCCATTATTGAGTTTTATTCTTCATAATTCCCCACTGTGTATAGAATTATCATCAAATCATTCAATTTCAATTCGTCTCCAAAGAGTTGGTGTGGCAATTAGGAAAAGGCTCCCGCTAGTTCGAGCAGACTGTAGTTTTTTAACTGCGCCGTTCTCCTTACCAGAGAATTCTTATGATATAAGATGTATATATTTCGAAATCGAATTTCAAGATCTTTTATATGAGATCAACTTGTTTTTCGTTTCCCGGTCCCTTTAAAGATTAATATAGAATCTAAAGGAGAATGTGAGTGGTGAAAGTGGTAAGAAGCAAGAGATAAAGGGAAACCTCCAAAGATCAAAGATCAAAGATCAAAGATCAAAGATCAACGACTCACCCAGCGTACTGCACGAGCATCCACTTGAGAATGTGCTCGTCGGACATCTCGAAGGAGCAGAAGAGCGTTCGAACCTTAACAGAACCACTCAATCGATCGATCGATAATCACCCTAGTACAGTATCCACTCAATCAATAAAAAAACAATACAACAGTCAATACAACGAAACAGACCACTAATTGAAATTCAATCAATCAATAATTAGTAAAAATCAATTAATAATAGACGAAAATCAATCAATAATCCTGACCCCTTGCGAGAAGAGATCGAGTGAGTACTCGCAGAGGAAGGTGGTCTTGCCCACTCCGGTCTGTCCCGTGAGTACGGTCAACTCGCCCGATCGGAAGCCGCCCAGGTACTTGTTCAGGGCGTCGAATCGCTTCCACTGTCAAATCGATATCGATTAGTCTACAATACAATCTACCGTACCCCCACAACGCATCATCTCTACCGTAATCCGCTAACCTTATCGAAACATCTGAACTACAGTAACCCATGATCGAAATCTACATTAATTTTAATGCAGATAACTTAGTAATTCTTGTCATTGTAGATATTACTATTGATTATTTTCTTCGTAAAACCAATTAATTGTGGACAAGATAAAGATAGACAGATGTTAGTTTATCAAAACGTTTAATTTGGACTACCGTAACCCACCATGAGCGTAACCTACAGTAATCAGAACTACAGTAACCCGTCAATATTTACCGTATCCCTATCAATCTACCGTACTCCATACCTGGGCCATGCCGACGCCCCGATTGCGGCTGTTGATGATCTCCTGCTTGATGTCCTCGCGCACGTCGATCATCGACCTGCAATTAGACTTCTGCTGCACACTTTCTCGTGCTCGACTCCGCCCATAATCCATTCTGCCGCGCACTTTCTTGCGTTCGACTCCGCCCATAATCATTTTTGCCGCGCACTTTCTCGTGCTCGACTCCGCCTATAATCCCTTCTGCAGCACACTTTCTTTCGTGTTCGACTCCGCCCATAATCTCTTCTGCCGCGCACTTTCTCCTGTTCGACTCCGCCCACAATCCCAGTCTAGGCGCGTAATCCGCACCTGAATCCGGAAGTGCGCAAGCGGATGGCCTCCTCGTTGATGATGAGTGGAATCTCACGGTTGCGCTTATCGAGCTCAAGAAAATCACAACAGCCACAAGGAACATAAAACAGCAAAATGTAACAACAGATCAAGAACTAAAGCTCATATCCAAGGATCGGAATGTTAATGAAAAGGGACAGCAATTGGTGAAAATTCACTTTTTGAAGGAAAAGAAGGAAAAGTAGAATAAAACGAGTATTTCAGCATGCGGTGAAAATTTTTTAGATAGTCTCCCGAATACCGAAATTATCGAAAAATTGTATTTTTTCTAGACAAAAAAAGATTCGGAAAACTTTTAAAAATTCGGAAAATTTTCCGACGGAAACATTTTCCGATTTTTCTCGGAAAATTCGGAAAATCGGAAAATCGGATAACGGAAAATGCACAGCGCTGCTACAGAGCTCCAAAGTTGGCAAATTTCGGCCTCCAAAAAGTTTGACGACGTCTCTCGACGTCAAAAATGAAGATATGCAAAAACGCTCGGGGTTACCTCTTAGTTACTGTATAGACTACCAAAAAATGCATTAATATGTGGGGGTCAGAAAATGTGCCAACCACCCAAAGATTTTACTCGATTCTTCAGTGACACGCGTGGTATGTAACAGGTCGATCCTCGCATTGTGAGGATATGAAAAGGTATGGCCCCAACCGTTACGATAAGAATGAACAAGAACCGATTTTTGCAGAAAAGAGAGGTGGCATGAATCCCTAATTGGTCCTTTGTGTTGCTACACAAAGGCTTTTACATTGATTTTTCTCTAATTGCATTATTTTCAAATGCATTTTTTTCAATTTACCATTTTCCATTTCATTCTCTCAACTCTCACAGTTGATATCGGTTGACCCGCTTCTTCTTCTCTTCGTTTATCGTGAGTTGCAGTTGGCTAATAATGGAACATTTAGTGTAACATTTGCTGATAGAAGCCTTGAATGGAGTGGAAACAGCGTCACCTACCACAACAGATTGAGATCTATTAGACAGGAAAGAGCGTACAAAGTATAGTAGGGAACCTTTAATTCCTAAGCAAGCACATTTGTGTAAGAGCAAATTGAAAGGGATTGAATCAAAGGCGCGAGAATAATCGATAAATGCAACTGAGATGTATTTATTTTGATCTAGTGCTGGAAGCCAATGCGAAAATGAAGAAATCAATGCAGAATTACACGATCTGAACGTACGATACCCATGTTGCTGTGGACAATTTAGATTATTACTATCAAGGTAGCTAGATAAGGCTGACACTATTATACGTTCGAATACTTTAGATGAGGAGCAGGTAAGAGAAATGGGTCTATATGAGCTGGCCAAATTCTTAGGTCCTTGTAAACAGCCTTAACATTAGCAGTTTGCCATTGAGATGGTGATGAACCGTATAAAAGGAATCGATTGTACAGAATAGTAAGAGGCAGACATATATGATCGGCAGCATTTTTAGGAAGATATATTGTATGCAATCAGGAGACGAGGAGTTTCGTGCAGGGAGAGCGCGCAAAAGTTTGGATACCGTAGATAGATTGATGTCAACATAATCAATAGACTCACAAGGGAATGTTCTCAACTCACCATGGAGTTATGACTAGAGACATATACCATTCGAATCGTCATGTGATTCTGTCTGGAAATCCGTTGAGTCTACTTGCCACGAGCTTCTGGTATTCGAAAAAATCGATAATGAAATGTTGTTTTTCGAGGTTTAGCAGGCCAACATGAAATTCAGTTCACTGCTTAATGAACCTTCTAGTGTAGTGCAATTAAAAATATATATTTTGGGAAAAAACTGAAATAGACGTTGACTTAAATTTTATAAAATGTTTGCAAAAAATAGGATGCGAGGTGGGAACGAACCAATAACCAATTTACATGCATGTGCTTTGTACACTACACCACAAGGTTCATTGAGAAGAGAAGTGAATCTTAAGTTTACCTACAAAGCCTCGAAATACAACATTTCATTATCGATTTTCTCGAAAACCAGAAGCTCGTGGCAAGTAGACTCAACGGATTTCCAGACAGAATCACATGACGATGCGAATGGTATATGAGGCCGTTTGCGAGAAAGTCGAACAAGGTCCGGTACATCAATTTTTCAAAAAACTTGCGAGAAGAGGTTTTCAAGGGTGCTGATGACGATGGGCATGTTCATTTTGCACCTGGAGTCACCGTTGAGGCCAGACGGCGTCGCGTTGAAATCGCGTTTTTGGTCATTTCTTGTCGCCTGATGGTGCTAAAATTAATAGAGTTCAACGATTTTGGTGAACGGAAAAGCGAGAAAATCAACTTTTACTGAAGTAATCTAGTCACTGTAAGAGAGTGACTAGATTACTTCACTAAAAGTTGATTTTAGTGAAGTAATCTAGTCACTTTTCCGTTCACCAAAATCGTTGAAATTTTTTCTGTTGCACCCTGAGGAAATTCCGATCCGATCTAGCTATGTCGCTCAGGACACTTTTGCCATTGAGAAAAGTTACATTTTTGAAGCTTGTAAAAATTTTTCATGAAAAATGAATTAGACAGGCGTGATCGCCATCAAATTCTACACCGGAAACATTGGTCTATTAAAGGGACAGTAACCCCTCTACTTTTCAGTGTTTGAATTCCCGCAATTGTTCCCCAACGCGATAACTCTGCCACAGATATAGGAAATAATGACAAAAATCATTAGCAAGTGTCAGGACTCGAACCCGCTCGATCGTTAGTTCAACCAAACACTTACCATTAGACTATGGGTGTCAGTTGAAGGTGCTGTTATAAGGCGTGGGATAAGGCTTGATGAGATCTGTATAAGGCGATTTGCATATAGCAAGCGAAATTATCGGTGTGACATGCAAAACTAGTATGCAAAATTACTTTTCAATCAATGTCAGGCAACACATCGTATGTCGTGGCAGAGTTATCGTTGTAAGACGCCAATTTTAGATTGGCGGGAATTCAAAACTGATTTTCCGGACTTTGTTTTTTTCAAGGGGGTTACTCTCCCTTTAATTTTAGCACCATCAGGCGACAAGAAATGACCAAAAACGCGATTTCAACGCGACGCCGTCTGTCCTCAATGGTAACTCCAGGTGCAAAATGAACATGCCCATCGTCATCAGCATCCTTGAGAACCCCTTCTCGCAGGTTTTCGAAAATTGATGTACCGGACCCCAGTCACTCTTTCTCTACTCTCTCGCAAACGGCCTCATATGTCTCTAGTCATAACTCCATGGTGAGTTGACAACATTCCCTTGTCAGTAGACGAGAGATGAGACAATGAGGGAATAGTGTATGAAAGGTAATTGAAAGATTGCTCAAAATGCCGTGCTAGCTCATTGGCCTTAGATTGGTCATTGGTGCATTGCGTTTGGTCAGACGAAGCAAGTGTGGGTAGAGATAAGGATTGATCTTTGATCCTCGTGCTACTGTAAGAGTAGAAAGCCCGAAGGTGCCAACTACGCATCAGTGATTTTTCTTTAAGTTTACGTGTGTGCTTAATAGATTTATTGAGCGCTGAGCGGGTGTTGAGATACGGTGCAAGGCCAATATTGAATCTACATTGAATCTGTATAGACTTCTACATTTTGCGAGAAGGCGCCTGGATTTACAGGAAAACTTTAACAGTTTGAGGCTTCTGGAACGAATCGGAACATATTTATTAATTACGGAATTTATTTTGTCTGTGAAGAGGGAGTAGAGAGCGGTAGTGTCAGTAACAAAATCGAACAATTCAGTCCAATTGACAGCGTCAATAGCGCAATTGATAGATGACCAGTCAGCTTTAGAGTAGTCTCGATATTTGACAGTAGTGGGAGGAGCTAACAATGTAGGAATACTGAAGCATACTGTGGAATGATCTAGACTAGGTAGAGGGGGCTCGACAAGTATAGACTCAATTATTGATGCATCGGAAGTAAATACTAACAAGGGAACTGTCTCAACTTAATGTGGCCATATGGCATGGGAATAATTTACCTGAATCAGTTTTCGATGCTGATTACGAATCCGTTTTCAAACGTTGCCCAATCGAGCTGAGATTCGAGAAAATCGATATTAAAATTCGCTAGTTTAATCGGAAATTCGTGAGACTTCCTATATAAAGCATCCCAATGCGTTCATAAACTCATCTATCAATTATCCAAACACCTCCTGCTGTAATTTAGTGGATATTGTAGGTAAGTTGTGAATTTTCGAATCAAATAGTCGAATTTCAATATCGATTTTCTCGAATCTCAGCTCGATTGGGCAACGTTTTATAACGGATTCGTAATCAGCATCGAAAACTGATTCAGGTAAATTATTCCCATGTCATATGGCCACATTAAGTTGAGACAGTTCCCTTGTAAGTCTAACAGATGAGATTGACGAGTAGGATCAACAACCATTTGTGTGAGAGAGGTAGAGATGGAGAAGTCGAGAAGCGCGGAGGCGAGAGAGATGGCCGCAGAGTGTATTGTAGAGGAGGACCAGTCTATGTTACTACAATTGAAATCACCACAAACGATATATATGTTGTGTATCCAATCCAAACATTCGGAGAAAGCGTCAATAGTGCAGGTGGGTCTACGGTATACGTACTATCTCTTCTTTGTTCATACTTGGACCAGGGCCGAAACACTGGATCGTTTTTGATTAATTATGGTTTTTTCTTAAAAGTTTCTAACGCAACCCATTTCTTAGTCCCTTTCTTTCATTCTCTATAACTTCTTAAAGAAGTTCAGTAATTCGTTGTGTCTTTTTTTCAAACCTAATATAAATAGGATGTCTCACATCATTTTATCTCTACACTGAGAGCAAACTTGCCCAAATATGGGGTAATCGTTACCCAACAACGTGTATCGGGGTATCCATTTGCCCATATTTGGGGTATTCTGATTACCCATGCATTTTGGAGAGCCAGATCACCCATTATTTTGATAAATATATAAATAAATTATAGTGGAATGATAGTTAGATCAACACATCATGTCACCCTAGATTCGATATATCCTTTCCTCTTTATTTGCATCTAATTTGTTCTCACCAAAAGTACCGCACGAAGCTGGATTCAACAGTTGGGGTAATCGTTTGCCAGGCAAATGGGGTGGGTAACGATTTGCCAGGTAAGTTTGCTCTCAGTGTATTCTTCCTTTAAAACGAAAATCCTGTAAATTCATTTTAATTATTCCACATCTTCGCTGTTCCACTATAAAAGAATATAACAATACCACTAGTTTTATTGAGTTTTTTTTTAATTAAGCAAATTTATTCTTTGTTCACCTTATAGGCCAAATCTTCTCGAGGATGCGATTCCTTCTCCTCTTCGCATTTATGTTCTTGATATTCCCCGCTATCATGGGTTTTAGATATAGCGATTTTCACTACAGCGAAATAAAGAGAGTCGTTGGCACAGTCGACTTTGACGTATGTATTACTACTATAAAATTTAACATTCTTGATTTGTTCTTGACAAATCAGAGCTGTGACGGAACTCTCGCTTAGTCACTGTCAGAGCTGCGACAGTCTATCCAACACGTAGTCACTTCATCGTTTCGCAATATTTTGAACCCAATTCTTGATATTCCCCGCACTCGACGAACACTCTCACGAACAACATAAAGTGAGAGAGTTTAATCAGAGTTGAGTTCTTTTAGAAATGTCAATGGTTCGGTGAGGCACCTATTTGTGAAGGCTCCTGCAATGACGAATATCCGGTGCATAAATTCCAATATTCACGGAGTAATACAGTCAAAATTGTTCTGTTAATGTTATAATGTATTCAGGAGATTTATTTTTAATGCCCATAAGTAAGGAGGGCAAGGAGTATTGGAATAGGCTATTTAAAGGCATGGGAAAGACCTGCTGGACCGGTTTGTCGTCCTTATTTACATAAAATCAACTTCATTACTTAAAATCAGGTGCAAAATTCTACTGCTGCAAGAGAGAGTAATGAACTTCAGTTATGTGTATTATATTATTTCATCTGAATAAAATATTATACACATTTATGCTTGTGATGAATACAGTATATCAGATAATTATGTGCCACAGAAGATTGGCTATGCATGATATTGATTATCTAATTTTGATTATATTGATGTTAGTCTAGAAGTTCTCTCTATTGATCTTCTTACACCCTCCTCAATGTCCATCCGTATTTGTGTTGCCTACCGTCCCCCCAACTATAGTATGTCTCAAACTGAATCCCTTATTGATTGCCTATCCGATATTGTTACCACTTCTCCTCATCCCGTTCTTATAGTTGGTGGTTTCAATTCCGACAATCTCACCGATGACCCTTCGGCCATAGACAAATACCTTATTTCTTTCGTTGAAAATTCATCTCTTTCTCATCTTATTCGCTCTCCTACTAGAAATAATCGATGTATTGATTGGTTACTTGCTAGTGACAACAATACTGTAATTGAGCCTACCGTAATTCCTGCATTTCCCTCATCTGATCACTCTGGTATATCTTTCTCTATCGATTATCACTCTCTTCCTACTACTCAAAAACTTATCAGAGACTTTGCACGTGCTGATTATGATTCATTCTCATCCTACATAGAGAACATTGATTGGTATAGTATTTTTTTTGTTTCCCCTGACTTTTAGGGACCCATGGCCTAGTGGTTAACAGGTCGGACTATCAATCCGATCAGTTGGTCGGCCAGAAAGTTCGATTTCCAGCAGAGTATTTGGTAAATATGACCGCTTCACTCTCCTCTCTGTCTTCCTCGCGATAGGGTGCGCGCTCTTCACTCTCTCTTTCTTACTCTTTTTTACCCTTATTTTTTAAATCCTTTGTTCATTGGACCTTCCAAATGCTCTGATTAGGTTTCTCTAGTGTAGTTCCACCTTATATTTCTTCTTGTTAGCTTATTTGCTCATTAGTTTCTGATTTACACTATTTTTCACCGCTTCCCTTCTCACTCTCTCAATCTCATACACTCTCTCACCTCCTTCCTTCACTCTAGCTCTCTAAGTTACTCTCTCTCCCCCACCTTATCTCTCATCCCTTCATCGATATTATGTCTTCATCCACCTCATCCTCCGTTCCTTCTACCACGATCTTCTCCGGGTGTGTCAAAAAGCGTAAGCCCACCCAGTCGGACGATGATCTCCGCCACGAGTTCGCGGCCGAACTGGATCAAACCACGGGATACCTTAAGACATACCTGGAGGCGAATGTGGAGAAGGAAAAGGAGAATCCCCTGTTCCTGGCTTTGTCTTCTTGCCTGAGACTCCTCTCCTACACTAGGTCGCTTCTACCAAAGGAGTGCCGGGGGTATGACAAAACCGCAACGACAAAAGCGCAACTCGCCAAAAACGACAACAGCGCAAAAATAATAAGCGCAAGCGACAAAAGCGCAACTCGCGATAACTTCGGCCAGAGTTGACCAATCATGGTCAGGTTGGTCATTTTGTACTCCTTAGGCTCAGGGCTATTACGTCATGAATTGATCTTTGATCTCTTGCCCCTCAACGACAAAAGCGCAACTCGAGCTATCTCGGCTCAGAGTAATGCTAGACAATTCGGGGTGGGCTCATACGAAACCTAGGGGCCTCGACCATCCCGTAACAAGTCGATCTTTGATCTCTGGCCAATCAACGACAAAAGCGCAACTCGAACTATCTCGGCTCAGAGTGATGCTAGACACTTCGGGGCTTTTGTCGCTTGCGCTTATTATTTTTGCGCTTTTGTCGTTTTTGGCGAGTTGCGCTTTTGTCGTTGCGGTTTTGTCATACCCCCTCATGTTCCACTGATTATGATAACATTCCTCAAATTATATTTAGTAAATGTGCATTTGCTCTTTCACTCCCATTATGTGATATTTTCAACATTAGTATGTTATCCGGTACTGTTCCCTCTAATTACTCCAATACCCAAACCCGGTAAGGATCACAAACTCCCAGACTCCTATCGTCCCATCTCCATTCTTTCACCTGCCTCTAAAACAATGGAAATACTTGTCAAGGAAAAACTTGCCCCTTACCTATTCCGATTTAACATTATCAGCATGGTTATCGTCCCGGTGCTTCTGTTCTCACAAATATTATTGATTGTGAGAATGATTGGTCTCTTGCTCATTCCCGAAAACAACACACAGATGTCATCTTTCTAGATTTTTCACGGGTCTTTAATACTGTTCCTTTCTCTAAATTGATTTCCAAATGCACACATTATGGTATTCATGGTAATCTCTTACAATGGATTGCATCATTCCTTTCTAATAGGCACTTTTCTGTCCGACTTGATGGTTGTCTTTCCGACTCTTTCCCTGTTCTTTCTGGTGTACCACAAGGATCTGTACTAGGGCCCATTCTATTCAATTTATATATTTCTGATATCACCCATATCATCTCTCAATTTCCCGATGTACACATCAAATCATATGCAGATGATATTAAATTGTACATTTCTTATACGCCTGATACTTCAAAATGTAGGGTTTCTCAATTACAAAATGCTTTGAATTGTATGTATTCATTCTTGGACCATTGTTAACCAGCTATCTCTCTATGAATCTAAATGTACTCATCTTCATATTGGTTCATCTCATCCTTCCTATTCAATCAATAATATAGGGTGATGTAAACAATAAATTGTGGCAAACTTGTGCTTTTTGCAGGTGCGTGACAAGGATTGACAACTTTATCGCACCCAATTGCAGTCAGGCATCAAATTTAATACAGATTGTTGTCAATGTGTCTAATAAATATTTGTGGTTGCAATTAATGAATGAACTGTTGACAGACAAGAAAAAATGAGGATGATACAAGTCATGACCAGAGAAATGTGCTTCTTTCTAGTCAGACAACAAAAAATCTTCTTTTTGATGTCAATCGATTCTTGCATTCTCATTGACATCAAAACGAATATTTTTTGTTGTCTGAATAGAAAGCACATTTCTCTAGTCATTCCATTTTTTGGTGCATTTTGACATCCTCATAATAATGAGACTATAGTTCATTAGTCAGAGCGGCGCACCTCAGACAGGTTTGGTGACGAGGCGGAGAGTGTGACAGAGAGAATCATTTGATGCCATCTCGCACGCACACCCTCTCTAATGCAGCCCACCAAACCCGCCTGGCATCCGCCTCGCCCTCTTTATAAGTTGGAAAACGTGATTAGCCATTCATTGTTGCCTCGCTATTACAGAGGCTGAACTAATGTGTTCTGACATGTATCATCCTCAGTTTTCTTGTCTGTCTACAAAATAGTCTCTATCTGTTGCCACATTTATTTATTTCATACATTGACTGCAATCGTTTTACTTTTTGAAGTCTGACAACAAAGTTCTCCGATAAAGTTGTCAATCGTTTGCCGTTGTCACACACCTGCAAAAAGCACAAGTTTGCCAAAATTTATTGTTTACATCACCCTATATCATTCTCAATAGTCAATCCCCTCAACGTGATCTAGGCGTCCATCTTGTCCCATCCCTTCTCAGGAAGGCCTCAATTGATGACCGTACTTGTAAAGCCAAAACTGCCTTATTCACAATGCTCCGTGCCGTATCTGTCAATAATCCTGATATTCTAGTCAAATGTTACCGTACTTATGCTCTTCCTCATCTTGATTTCGCCTCTCCTTTCTGGAACCCCTACACTAAGAAAGATAGTCAGAGTATAGAGAAGGTCCAGGAACAATTCACTCGAATTCTATTCTATCGTTGCTATCCATCTCCTTCTTATCCTCTTGGTCTTCCTTCCTACTCAAATCGTCTGTCCATTTTTGGTCTTCAAGCGCTTTATAAGAGGAGAGTCATCACTGACTTAGTTTTCGCCCGTAGGATTATGAATGGCGATACAGTTTTACAAGGGAACTGTCTCAACTTAATGTGGCCATATGACATGGGAATAATTTACCTGAATCAGTTTTCGATGCTGATTACGAATCCGTTATCAAACGTTGCCCAATCGAGCTGAGATTCGAGAAAATCGATATTGAAATTCGACTATTTGATTCGAAAATTCACAACTTACCTACAATATCCACTAAATTACAGCAGGAGGTGTTTGGATAATTGATAGATGAGTTTATGAACGCATTGGGATGCTTTATATAGGAAGTCTCACGAATTTCCGATTAAACTAGCGAATTTTAATATCGATTTTCTCGAATCTCAGCTCGATTGGGCAACGTTTGAAAACGGATTCGTAATCAGCATCGAAAACTGATTCAGGTAAATTATTCCCATGCCATATGGCCACATTAAGTTGAGACAGTTCCCTTGTTAGATAGACAAGTGAACGAACTATCTTAACAGCAAAAATAATGTCAGCAACTAAACGTCTTGAATAAAGTGAATGTAAATGATAATTATCAAGTCTAATATCGTAAACGGTGGGGGTGAGGTAGTGGCAAGGGTGGTACGATAATGTAGTAATCTAGTGAAAAGGTGCTGGGGTTTCTCTAATTGTCTAATTAAACCCTTCGCAGAGGGAGACCATACAGGTGAAGCATACTCAAGTACGGGTAAAATGAATGAACAGAAAGCTCTAATGTAAGGATCAACAGATGTACAAGAAACAGAACTAAATAAGATATAGATGAGCTTATTGGCTTTTTGACAGGTAATATCTATATGAGAACGAAAGGATAAGGATGCATCAATGTAGACACCAAGATCTCGAATAGGTTCTGGAAAAGAATTGAGGTTGGAATCGGGAATAGGAAGAAGAAAAGAGTTGAGATGGTACTGGTGGATTGGGTTCGATTTGCCTATGTAAAGAACGGTGCATTTGTTTTGTGCAACTGATAACTGCCATTTTTGACAGTATTCTAATATACCAAGTAACCCATTCTGAAGTTGAGAGGTGAGAGTGGGGGAGTTGGCCGAATTATGAATGATGAAGAGTTTGATATCATCAGCAAAGAGGCGAAAGTGAACCAGTGGGTATGGTGATAGGGATAGAGGGAGATCGAAAAGGTAGATCAAAAAGAGGAGAGGACCAAGATGCACTCCAAAATTTTCGGGAGGTTTTTCAAAATTTTTTAAAGGAATATAATTTTATTTTTTGCTGAAAGCCCAATTAAATGACGAGAAAACGCCATAAAATTCGATAAAATAAGCGAAAATGCTATTTTGCGCGAAGAAGTGGGCGGAATGGGTGTATTGCGCGGTCAGGAGCGGAATTTGTATTATTCGGACAGTTTTAATTATACTCTTGCCATCATCATCAAAGCACACACCATCGCCAATAAATTCTACGAAATCCTCGTCATCAAGAAATTTATCTACTCCAAGAAGGAAAACCTCGCGCAGAGTAAAATTTCCCTTGTAGTGTCTAAGTGAGAAGAGTCATGGGATCGTTTTGATGGTCTATACCAATGGGTGACGCTAATCGCGTCATTACTCATCTGACCTAAGTCTGTCTGATATGATAAATGAATTTCAATTTGAATTTGTAGTGTCTATCTCCGGAATTCTTCCCACATTGGGGTTGATTTCACTGTAGCTATACGTATCTGTATGTATGTATGAAGGCGCCCGAAAGGGGAATTCGCTAGATAGTGACTAGATCATGAGGTAAAGTAGGTCCGAAGAAGAGATTAGGCCCTCCGGACTGAATTGGCCTTGAAATATCACTGGCCTAGCAGTGATAACCCGCAGGACTTCGTGTGCCTTGAATAACGGGTTGTACCTTTACCTTTACCTTTTATGTATGTATGTATCTATGCATCTATGTCTCTACTGTATGTATACTCATAAGTGAAAAATTCAGTAGTTGTACTTTTTAGGGAACAATTCCCTTATAGATTATTATGTAAGCTTATTTCTGCTGGTGTACGAATAAACGTCGTCATATGGGGCGGAGAGTTACTATTATCGCTGTAAGACGATTGGATGATTTTGAATGTGAGTCGTGTGTAATAATTCAATCCTCGCATTGTGAGGGTATGAAAAGGTATGGCTCCGAACCGCTATGATTAGAATGAACAAGGACCGATTTTTGCAGAAAATAGAGTTGGCATGAATCCCTAATTGTTCCTTACTGTTACTGCACAAAGGATTTTACATTGATTTTTCTCTAATTGCATTTTTTTCAAATGCTTTTTTTTTCAATCAACCATTTTCCATTTCATTCTCTCAATTCTCACAGTTGATATCGGTTGCCCCGCTTCTTCTTCTCTTCGTTAATCGTGAGTTCCCCATGCAGTTGACTAATAATGGAGTATTTAGTATAACATTTGCTGATATAAAGATTAGTATTATAATCTCGTACTATCTCTTCTTTGTTTGTACATCAATAATTCAGTTCAAGTTCAAGTTCAGTAATTAGTTGTGACGTTACCAAACGTAATATAGGATGTCACATCATTTTATCTCGATTCTTCCTTTTAGACGAAATCCCTGTAAAATCATTTTAATTACTTCTCACTCTTTCCAAATCACCACTGTTCCACTATAAAAGAATATCACAATAACATTAGTTTTATTGAATTTTTAAAATTAAGCAAATTTGTTCTTTGTTCACCTTACAGGCCAAATCTTCTCGAGGATGCGATTCCTTCTCCTCTTCGCATTTATGTTCTTGATATTCCCCGCTCTCATGGGTCATATATATAGCGATTTTCACTTCAGAGAAATAGAGAAACGCGTTGGCTCAGTCGACTTTGACGTATGTTTTGACAACTGTAAAATTTAACATTCTTGATTTGTTCTTGTCAAATCAGAGCTCTGACGAATCTCTTGCTTAGTCACTGTCAGAGCTGGGACAGTCTAACCAACACGTAGTCACTTTATCCTTTCGCAAAATTTAGAACCCAACTCTTTATATTCCCCGCTCTCGACGAACACTCTCACGAATAAAATAAAGTGAAAAGTTTAATCAGAGTTGAGTTATTCTAGAAATGCAAATGGTTCGGTACGGCACCTATTTGTGAAGGCTCATGCAGACTTGATCCAGAATATCCTGTGTATAAATTCCAAAATAAAAAAAGTAATCCAGTCAAAATTATTCCGTTAATGTTATAATGTATTCAGGAGACCCATTTTTATTTCCCGCGAGTAAACATGGCAAGGAGTTCTGGGAGAGGATATTTGAAGGCATAGGAGAGAACTGCTGGACCGGTTTGTCGTCATTATTTACATAAAATCAACTTAATTACTTAAAATCAGGTGACAAATTCTACTGCTGCAAGAGAGATTAATGAACTTCCGTTATGTGTATTATATTGTTTCATCGAATAAAGTAGTATACACATTTTTGGTTGTGATGGATGTAAATGTAAACATGTACATGTAAAAATCACTGTATCATGATCGGCGCGAATGGATCTGAACGGATCAGACCGATCAAGCGAATTGCGAACGATATGGACATTTTCGTTATTTATCCTTCTTTTCAATGTTTTTCTCTCATTCGAATCTATTATATAAAAAGAAATTATGCCAAAATATTGCAATTTAACAAAAATCATTGCTTGACGATGAATAAATTGCTCCAATGAACCAAAATTGGCCAATTTATTCAGCGTATAAAAATTCATGATGATCCCAGACCATATACTATATTGGCCAAAATTGGCCAATTTATTCAGCGTAATAGATAATTATGTGAAAAGAAGATTGGCTATTCATGATATTGATTATCTAATATTGATTATCACAAAGGATACTATTGAATATCATATGAGGCAATATTCATTGTCTTTCTGTTTTTTCCTCTTTCTTTCTTTATTTATAACTACGAAATTTGAAACTCTGGACGATCATGACAAGAGTACGTAGAGTAAGAGCACGTACCTGAATTTTTCGAGAATTTTACTACATTATTATAGGGTACGGGAGCAAGATTACGGTAGTTCGTGTTATGGCATCCGGAAAAATAAAAATTTGGCTCACTGTTGATATAATGCCAAATAGTATATGGTCTGGGATCATCGTGAATTTTTCGACCTCAGCATTCTCAACCATGAACCCCGGGTCATGGATGAAAATCACGAGTCGACTGCAAGTCTTTGTCTTTGTGTTCGTTGTCTCTTTTTTTCTTTATTTGTAACTACGAAATTTGAAAATCTGGACGACCATGAATAATGACAAGGTTGGAGCTTTTTTTTGTATTTTGGATAGTTGAGAAAAAATTCTTACGTTTATACGCGGCCGTTTGCGTCCTCGACTAAGTGCCGGCACTGTCAAAAAATCAAAATTTGGCAATCGGGGTTCTCAAGGGTGCTGATGACGATGGTCATGTTTATTTAGCACCTAGATCCGCCGTTGAGGCCAGACGACGTCGCGTTGAAATCTCGTTTTTAGTGTTTTCTCGTAACCCGATCATGCTAAAATTTGTGGATTATGCCCCCAAGGGCAGAATTTGATGGCGAACAAGCTTGTTTCTCTTTCATCTTTTCATTTTTCATTTTTCATGAAAAAGTTTCATAAATTTCAAAAATGGAATTTCTTTCAAAGTCAAAATATATTCTTGCGAGATACATAGATCGGACCGGAATGGTTTCAGGATCCAATAGAACAAATTTCAGCCAATTTGCGCTCCTTATTTTCGAGATAATCAACTTTTAGTGTAGTCATTTTCCCGTTGAAAAGTCCTCACTGTACCATTTTTCTCCCAATTCCCCTTCTTACTTCGTTTTTCAACGTATCTCATGTAGTGCTTATCTTAGTTTACGGTTATACTGGCGCGCAGAAGTGATAATTAGAATTAACAAGGATCGATTTTTGCAGAAAAGAGAAGTGGAATGAATCCCTAATTGGTCCTTTGTGTTACTACACAAAGGCTTTTGTAATACATTGATTTTTCTTTAATTGCATTGCTCTCAAATGCATTATTTTCAATCAACCATTTTCCATTTCATTCTCTCAACTCTCACAGTTGATATCGGTTGCCCCGCTTCTTCTTGTCTTCGTTAATCGTGAGTTCCCCATGCAGTTGGCTAATAATGGAGTATTTAGTATCACATTTGCTGATATAAAGATTAGTATTATAATCTCGTACTACGTCTTCTTTGTTTATACATCTTAAAGTGATTAGTTGTGTCTTTTCGAAACGTAAAATAGGATGTCTTACATCATTTTAGCTCGAATTCTTCCTTTAGACAAAATTGTTGCACATTCAATTTAATTACCCTACACCCATTTATAAAATTAAGGACCTTTATTCTTTGTTCACCTTATAGGCCAAATCTTCTCGAGGATGCGATTCCTTCTCCTCTTCGCATTTATGTTCTTGATATTCCCCGCTCTCATGGGTTTTAGATATAGCGATCATCACGTCAATCAAATAAGGAAAGCCATTGGCCAAGTCGACTTTGACGTAAGTTATGACTACTACAAAATTTAATATTCTTGATTTGTTCTTGATGAATCAGCGCTATGACTAAATTCTCGCTTATATTCGCATTATTTTGAATCCAACTCTTGATATTCCGTGCTCTCGAAGAATACTCACGAATAAAATAAAACAAGAAAGTTTAATCAGTGGCCGTAAGCAAGAACCGTTTTCCAGGAAAATGTGACGTCATTAGCGTAGGCGGAGGATTTTTGGAAACCGCCTCCGCTTACGCTAGTGACGTCACGTTTTCCTGGAAAACTGTTCTTGCATACGGCCACAGATTTGAGTTTTTTTAGAAATGCAAATGGTTCGGTACGGCACCATTTTGTGAAGGCTCCTGCAATGACGAATATCCCGTGCATACATTCCAATATAAATTCAGTAATACAGTCAAAACTATTCCGTTAATGTTATGTTAATGTTATGTATTCAGGAGATGTACTTTTATTGCCCGCAAGTAAGAAGGGCAAGGAGTATTGGAATAGGCTATTTTATGGCATGGGAAATAACTGCTGGACCGGTTTGTCGTCCTTGCTTATATAAAATCAACTTCATTACTTAAAATCAGGTGAAAAATACTTCTGCTGCCAGGAATAATGTGTTCAATTATGTGTATTATGTTTTATTTCATCTGAATAAAGTGTTTTACACATTTATGGTTGTGAATACAATATGTCAGATGATTATGTGCCACAGAAGATTGGCTATTCATGATATTGATTATCTAATATTGATTAACACAAAGGATACTATTGAATATCACATGAGACAATATTCATTGTCTTTCTGATTTTACCTCTTTTTTTCTTTATTTATTTTTCGTGAGACCTTCTCCGCCCCACCAAGGCACCCGAAAGGGGATTGGTAGTGACTAGATCATGCGGCAAGGTATGTCTGAAGAAGAGATTAGGCCCTCCGCACTTCATCGGCCTTGAATTATGAATTACTTGAATTGAATTGAATTATGCAATATTGAACACTGGCTGTTAAGACTTGTGATTTCCCGTTGATATGTGGTCTAGTGTGACTGATGCACAAGGGGTACTACCTTAGGCTTTATTAGCAGACGAAGGAAATTACAAACTAATACAAGACAAGAGAAGGGCGCATCTCGTGTGCGAGGATCAAGAGAGAACTGATCTAGACTGATAGGATATGTCTAGACATAAGTGGGCGGGGCCATACGCGAGAGCGTGAGGTGACGAGAGAGTGTGTGGATCAGAGAGAGTGTAGTCTGATCTCACGCATACACATATTTCACAGTATTCTGGTCCAAGCCATTTTTCTTCCAAAGCAAGACAAAGGAGAGACCATTGTATTCGAGAGAGTTTCTATGTTGAGCGGTCGTTCTTGCTTTGGAAGTCATGAGAACTCTGTGATTTACATCATAACATTATGGTAATCAATATACATATGGAATAGAGATGAGCAATATACATAGGGAATAGGTATGTACACAACACTGGCCTAGCATTATTCACCCGCAGGACTTCGTGTGCCTTGAATTATGGATTGTACCTTTACCTTTCACCTTTACTACGCCTCGAAATGCAACTTCATTATCGATTTTCACGAACACCAGAAGCTCGTCGCAAGTACAGACTGTAGACTCAACGGATTTCCAGAAAGAAGCGCATGACGGTTCAAATGGTATATATCACAAGTCATAACTCCGTGGTGAGTTGAGAGCAATTGCTTGTTAGTACTAGATAAAGGCATTTATATTGCCTTTTAGCATTTTTACCAAATTCATTTTTCAACCGAGCAATCTCCATTTCATTCTCCCATCTCTCACAGTTGATATCGGTTGACCCTCTTCTTCTTCTCTTCATTAATTGTGAGTTACCCGTAGTTTTGCCCTAGGGGTCTTCCCTTAAGAAAACATTCCTGTACATTCAACATGTTATTTATTTTATAAATTAAGAAATGAAATAAATAACATTTACATTTACATTTAAATCACATTTATCAAGAGTTCGTTAGGTCGAATGCCCTGTTATGCATAGCGATCCAATTCCTACTCTTCGCTTCGCTTAGGAAGTTACATCCAACTGTCTTCTGAAAGAGGTTGCTCCATCTTGTCGGGGGCCTCCCTTTTCTTCTGTTCCGACGGGGGAACCACTCGATCACGGAATAAATAACATTCATTGTAATTATTCTACACCAAATCATCGCTGTTCCACTATAAAAGAATATCACGATAACATTAGTTTTATTGAAGTTTTAAAAATTAAGCAAATTTGTTCTTTGTTCACCTTATAGGCCAAATCTTCACGAGGATGCGATTGCTTCTCGTCTTCGCCTTTATGTTCTTTATCGTCCCCGCTCTCACGGACAGTACCTATAGCGATAAGGAATACGAAGAAATTTGGAGAACCATGGGCCCAGTCAGCATTGACGTATGTATTGCCTACTATAAAATTTTAGATTCTTAACTTCTTCTTGGCAAATCGGTTCGCAAAAAAGGTTCGAAAGAAAGTTGCGAACTTTTCTTCGAACCTTTTCTCTAATTCTCTCAAAATCACATGCTCTCTAACATCCAAAAAAAGTTGCGAAGAAAGATGCGAAGAAAGTTCCAGTTTCTTTGCATCTTTCTTCGCAATTCGCAACTTTTTTTTCGTGAACGCGCACATATATTAATTAATATTGTACACAAGTAATTCATTGAAAAATGGGAAATGTATTTGCCGTAAGAGTCACCCCGATTTTACTCTGACACGCTTGTAACATTTATGTAGCTATCAATTTCTTTGTTCTAGTTTTTGAGAACTTTGAGTAAACGTGCGTTTACTTTTTCTGCACTCAAATTGCACGCTATTTCTCCGTTTCTCAAGCACCTCGGCAGAAAGTTGCGAACTCGGAACTTTCTTCGCAACTTTTCTTCGATATTTGAGAGCACGTGATTTTGAAAGAATTAGAGGAAAAGTTCGAAGGAAAGTTCGCAACTTTCTTTCGATTTTTTTGTGAACTTTTGATAGATTGCATGGGTCACAGACCTTTGATGAATCTCTTGCTTAGTCACTGCCAGAGCTGGGACAGTCTAACTAACACGTAGTCGCTTCATCCTTTCGCAATATTTTGAACCAAACTCTTGATATTCCCAGCTCTCGACGAACACTCTCACGAATAAAATAAAGTGAGAAAGTTCAATCAGAGTTGTTCTTTTAGCAATGCAAATGGTTCGGTACATCACCTTTTTGTCATGGTTCCTGCAATGACGACCCAGAATATCCTGTATATAAAATACATTATGAAAAGGGTAATACAGTCAAAATTATTCCGTTAACGTTATAATATATTCAGGAGCACCAATATTCTGGCCCCAAAGCGATGAGTTCCAGGAGTTCATTAGAAAAATATTTGCTGGCTTCGGAAAGGACTGCTGGACCGGTTTGTCGTCCTTGCTTACATAAAGTCAATTTCATTACTTAAAATCAGGTGCCAAAAATTTCTGCTGCAAGGAGTAATGGGAACTTCAATGATGTGTATAATATTTTTCGCCGAATAAAGTATTTTGCACATTTCTGGTTGCGATGAATACAGTATGTCGGATAATTATGTGCCACAGAAGATTGACCATGCAAAGGACACTATTGAACATCCCATGAGACGATATTCATTATCTTGCTTTCTTCCCTTCTTTATTTATTTATTTCCATCACATGCAATGACAGAGAATAGTTTCATAATAAATATAGATTAATTGAGGTCTGTCGCGTTGTCAGCGAATCGGTTTAGGACTCCGGCTCAGCAAGGTTCGATGGCCATTGACGCCGGGATCTCACCGATTTGGTTAAAATTCTTTTTGCGGGTATCCCCATGCCCCCCTATCGCAAAATGGGTATTCATTAGGGCTGGGTCCTTGTCACACAAATGTGGCGGGTTCTCGAAATTTGAAAACGCGATTTTCACAACAAAAATAGAGGTACGAGTTGGAACTTGGACAATGGAACTTGTTTCATTCGAATCATAGTTCAATTACCCATTGTTTGGAACTATGTAAATGAAACCGTTCTTTGAGGAACGTGATCTTTGAAAATTTTTTGAATGCGAACAACAGTTATGTAAGAGCGATGACTCACTCTGACCTGACCTACTGACCCTGACTTACTCTTCTGCACTTAGTGCTGATAAGATAAATGTATTGTATTGTATTGTATTGTATTGTAAGAGCGATAAGAGAACCATTAACATAAAACGTGCGTTTGAGAACGTACGTTTGGGAACCAAGATTTGGGAACCAAGATTTGGGAACCAAGATTTGGGAACCAAGATTTGGGAACCAAGATTTGGGAACCAAGATTTGGGAACCAAGATTTCACTTTCGAATTATATGCGTATCCGCAATATTGGTTCCCAAACGTGCAGGTTCCAATGTTTTTTTTTCTAATTTTTCTCAACTCTGCTTCATGATTCACCATTCGAAAGGGATCGAGTGTAGCGGCTTTGATTCTGAAGAACGTCTTAATTGCGGATCAGAAGATGAAGAAGATGAAGAGAATTATGCCCCTTGTAAGGGACCTCAGCACGCCCAGACAAATCTCTCGTTTAGCGACAACCATTCCCTCCCCAATGGTTCTGTGCTTGATAAAGGTCATTAAACTGTAAACTGTATAGCAACAAAAAAATCGATCGACCCGTGTTTTGAGATAAATGAACCTGAAGATGACCCAAAAATATTTTTGTTTTCAAACCCCCTCATATTTGTGCTCATATTGAAATTTCATTTTTGACTAGTTTTTGAGTTTTTGAGTATTTTTTTGTCTGAAACTCATGTACAAGAGAAATACATGAATTAAGATTTGTTGAATCCAAATTGTTTTGATCGCTTGTATCTTGAGAACAAACGACTTTCATGGTATACGACCAGCATGAAAAATGACGTACTCGACGAGTTCTTTAAAATGAGTATGAATATAGCAAGGTATTGACAACTTTTTTAAGACTTCTTTCGATTCCATATTTTTCAGCATAGGGTTCTGAAATTTTTCTCGCGAAACAACAAAGTAAGTATGGATTTTTGAGTTCAACAATCGTCCAAGGCGCCCGAAAGGGGAATTGGTAGTGACTAGATCATGCGGTAAAGTAGGTCCGAAGAAGAGATTAGGCCCTCCGGACTGAATTAGCCTTGAAAGATCGCTGGCCTAGCAGTGATCACCCGCAGGACTTCGTGTGCCTTGAATAACGGGTTGTACCTTTACCTTTCCCTTTACCTTTACAATCGTCCTTTGTGATAAGAAATATTAGATAATGAATATCATGAATAGTTTCTTCTGTGACACATAATTAACTGACGTACTGTATTCATCACATCCAGAAATGTGTAAAATACTTTATTCGGGTGAAAAAATATTATACACATCATTGAAATACCCATTATTCCTTGCAGCAGAAATTCTTGACACCTGATTTTAAGTAATGAAGTTGGCTTTATGTAAGCAAGGGCGACAAACCGAGGAAGCACCACCCTCCGAAGCCAGCAAATAGTCTCTTAATGAACTCCCGGCCCTCATCGCTTCTGGGTAAGCGTTCTGGTGGCTCTGAATACATTATAACATTAAGGCAATAATTTTGACTGTCTTACGGCTTGAAAAATGGTATTTATATACAGGATATTCTGGATCGTCATTGCAGGAACCTTGACAAAATGGTGGTGTACCGAACCACTTGCATTTCTAAAATAATTGAACTCTCATTAAACTCTCCCAATTTATTTTGTCCGTGGGAGGTACCAGAGAGAGCGGGGAATATCAAGATATGGGTTCAAAATAATAGATGAAGAGACATGTACATATAGTTTTAACACTCCCGCTCTGACAATGATTGTGCGAAAGATTCGTCAGAGCTCTGATTTGTCAAAAAGAAATCAAGAATGAACATTTTATAGTAGTCAATAGAGATCCACAAACATGCATTTGAACGACCGGATTGTTCGATATTAAAATGATGAAAAGTCATTCAGCGCGATTTTGACTCATAATACTGTCGTGCTTTTTGGCATCATTTTCAAGCCCTTTTCAGGACTTATATCGGTTGCTTTTAACCACTAATTCAATGGAAATAAATGAGAATATTTTTTTTAAATTATCACATTAATACCGTACAGTAGGGATCCGCAAATGTGCATTCGTGCGAAATGATTTTCTAAATGAAAATGAAAGAAAAGTCGTGCGCACGACTTCATTATTATAATTAAGTATTCATTCGTTCAAATTAATGCATTCGATTCATTTTCATCATTTTTATTCATCAAATTGGTGGTTGGTCTGGCATTTGCATGCATTACATCGCACGAAAAAAAGCGTCTTAATTGTGCAGAATGACTTTTCATTATTTTTATTTCGTTCATGCTCGTACCGGCTGTGCATTTGCACGAATGCGGATCCCTACCGTACAGTATCGCGGCAAAAGAGCGGAATTTGCATAGTTCGGTCAGTTTTAATTCTATAATACAGTAGCAGCCAAAAGTATTCGTACCAAACTTAGCGATGTCATAACTTTTGACTCAGATGAGCAATCAGGCTCATCTTTTGGCAGGATAGTATAGCACTTGTGTCCATCATATCCTATCGTACATCGAAAAATCATTGGATCATGATTCATCTGAACCATTCTGAATGGTTCTAGCAGATCAAACGCGATTATGGCCGAATGGGGCATTTTTACGCTCTCTCTTTCTTTTCATTATTTTTATTTCACTCTAATCTAGTTAGTCCGCGAGAATTGCAATTTAATATTGTGTTTTTCATAAAATCATCATTTTTATTTCTTAATAAATCGTTCCGATGAAAACATTTTTGGGGGCTACCGATTTCCCGGTTCCGGTTCTGTAATATAAAAAAAATATCTCTGTCAAGTTTTGAGCCTACAGCAGCACTGAACACAAAGTTATCACATTTTTGCGTAATTTCAGGGGCGTCGGAAATTTCAATTTTTTTAGAGGAATGAATTAGCTCGAATGAATTGCATAGCGGATTCTACTCCACAGTAAATGTTGTTCATATACTGTTAACAACAAGCCTCAGAAAGATCCCGCTGAGGAAATAATCAGTGCTGACAATGAGTAAGTACAGAGAGTTTCCAGGATCGTTACACAATAATACGACGACGAATCCTAAAAACGGGAGTAGAATATGGTACACACTATACTACTAGTACTATGCTATTCTGCCAAAACATGAGCCTGATTGCTCATCTGAGTCAAAAGATATGACATTGCTAAGTTTGGTACGAATACTCAAACGCCGTTCTCCAGGTCAACCCCGTGTTCGATGGCGAGATGAGTTCAAGAGGATCAATGTGCAATGGTGGTCTATACCATTGGAGGAACTGAAGAACGGCCCTCCCTTCATCTAGTATTAATACATGATATGAATAAATTGAATTGAATTGAATTGAATTGACTTTTGGCTGCAACTGTACATACGTCAAAGTTGACTGTGCCGATATATTTCTTTATTTTGATGTATTCCTTATCGTTAATGTTATACGACAGTACGGCAGCGAACACAAATACGAAGATGAGAAGATATCGCATCCTGGAGACCTATAAGGAGAAAAATGAATAACTTAATTTTATAAATTCAATAAAATTAATGTTATCGTGATATTCTTTTATAGTAAAACAGCGGTGATTTGGAAAGGGTGCGGGGAAATTAAAATGAATGTGCAGGGTTTTATTCTTATAGGAAGACCTCGAGGCCAAAACTACAGGGAACTCACAATTAACGATGAGAAGAAGAAGCGGGCAACCGATATCAACTGTGAGAGTTGATAAAATAATATGGAGAATGGTTGGTTGAGATAATGCTTTTGACAAAAATGCAAATTGCAAATTAGAGAAAGGCCTTTGTGCTGTAGCACAAGGGACGAATTAGGGGAAAACAAGTACAGGTTGTCCAAAAAGTAATATTACACGAATAAATCCATGTATCTTCCTCAAAATTCAAACGGGTAACAGTGTTTTCACTGACATTATGAACATAACACTCGTTCTCGCCTCCATTGGTCGCGATGACGTCTCTGCGACGGTGAGGGACAAAGTTGATCAAGGGACGCAGGTAGGGGATCCGATTTTCTCTCCTCCCAACTTGAAGGACTTGCGGTTATTTTATTTAGCAGAACTCACTCTCCAATACTGCCTAGACGCTGGAGTCTTGGGTTTCAGAAGTTGTAGCGCCAGTGGTGAAGAAGTCAGACACATGAGTGCGGCACTATACCTGTTTCACTTTTTTTCCCGAATGAGCATGCACTGAATCCTGGTCTTCAACAGCAAGAACACGAGGATCATAGCAATGCATGGCACTACTTCAGAATAGGGTATCAGTCCAAAATGATAGTATAATTGCCTAATATAAACGTCCTTTCCTTGTGTTTATTTCATTTTTCATGTCCTTTTGGACTTGCCCGGTGTTCTGGTACCCTATTCTGAAGTAGTGCCGCCCTGCCTCCCCAGAAAGCAGATGCCAGACGAGATGCCAGATGAACCATCTCTCGCATTGTCCACCGCCAAATTGTCCACCCCCCCCCCCCAGTGATTTTGGCTGGAGTGTGCATCACGGGCAAGACTCCTCTTGTGTTCTTGGATCTCAATAAGGTGAGCTACGTCAAGACGTTTTTCGAGAAAGCCCTTCTCCCATGATCCCGCTTCCACATCAATGGGGTTCATTGGGACTTGTAGAAGGATTCAGTGCCTAATCATTCGGCAAGAGTGACCCAAGTATGATATCGCGCCTATGTGTCCGACTGGCACTAGGTCGAATGATAACCGTTGAATAAGAACCGACCGGAGATAACCGGAAGCTACCGCATGAGAACTGAGCGTATGAGAGACCACTCACTAAGAACTGAGCGCTTAAGAACCGTTTAAATGAGAACACGTAAGATGATAACCCACTAAGTCAGAACTGAGCGTATTAGAACCGACCGAATGAGAACCTATTGAATGAGGACCGACCGGATGAGAACCCGCAGAGTGAGAAAGTGTCGGATGAGAACTCAGCGTCTATATTCTGAAAAAAATGTTGTCAAATCGATTGAGCATTTATAAAACAAGAACCAGAACAACTTATTTGGGCTCCGGCGCCGGTGTCCTGGCGCCTGGGTGATGATTGGGTACTTGTTTCATCAATGCTCGATCGATTTGGCAACTTTTGAACATTTTTTCATAAGATGAGTTCTCATCCGACACATTTTGAAATGTCAGACTGATCT
The DNA here is from genome assembly GCA_943737045.1 of Parapristionchus giblindavisi. Classification (NCBI taxonomy): domain Eukaryota; kingdom Metazoa; phylum Nematoda; class Chromadorea; order Rhabditida; family Diplogasteridae; genus Parapristionchus; species Parapristionchus giblindavisi. Next base: position 1,580,561 of record CALSFV010000002.1, on the reverse strand, counting down.
ACCCGTGATCAGAGCAAAATTTGGCATAAAATCTCATCCGACACGTTCTCATTCAGTCGGTTATCATCTAGTTTGTTCTCATACGCTCGGTGCTCATCCGGTGGGTTATAATCCTCAAGGTTCTCACTCAGTGGGTTCTCATACGCTCAGTTCTCATCCGGTAGCTTCCGGTTATCATCCAGTCGGTTCTTATTCAACGGTTATCATTCGAACTAGTTCCGTCCGACTTCAACACGAGTCTATTTATACATTATAATGGCCCTACAACTCCACCGACCCAAACCCCTGGACTAAACAGTCTACACTCACAGAAAAATCCCTTATATGTAAGGGAATAATTCTCTGGTCAAGGACCCCATGGGAATTATTCCCTTACAGGTAAGGGATATAAAATAGATTGAAACAATAAGAAAAATTGGTAAAGTTGATTTGCACCAGGTAGGAATCGAAACTACGAGGTTCGGATTACTACACAAACGTCTTGCCACAAAGCCATGTGGACATGATTCAACTCTCGTAAAACTTAATGAACGATCTAGTCAGACTTGATCGTGCATGTTAGGTGAATTCATAAGTAACGCTCGTTTTTTGTCCCAACTTCAGTCGCCTCGTTCTTGCTCGTTGTTATTGTCAGCATCCATTCGGTTTATGCTAGATAGGCTGTTGTCCCTCGAATATCCTGCGGTTGTTTTCGATTCAGTTCCCGCGTGTCCTCCAGGCGAGAAAACCGCACAATTTCCCCCTACGGAATTCACATTCACAACGTTATTTTATTCCTCTTCCTCTCCGGCTTTAAACGCTCTAACTTCCAACATCGCCTAGCAGAGGTGTACCCCTCACATGTGCCTCACGTAACAGCGGTGAGAAAGTGAGCCGTCAAATTCGAGAAACAAGACTTTTCCCTCAAAGATGAAGACCAATCCAGTCGCGTACCGGAGGTGGCTCTCGATCGATTGCTCCAAGAGTTAGAGGCCTTAGAGAAAGCATGGGAGAAAATCGACATCCCCGATCTACGACCATCGACTTTGCCATCGAATATCGTTGCATCTTCACCTATTCGTTTTAAACTTTTCCACAATTCTGTTGCGATTGATCAACTCTTGCCCCCCACCTTCGTCATTTATAATTACCCACTCTCCATACCCGATTCCACTGCTGGCTTAAAGGGGCTGAAACCTTTGTCAACGGTCTCTTCAACGCTGTACGTTCTTTCGTTGTTAGAGAACAGAGAAATAGCGCACGCAATGAAGAGACCACTGAGTGAGATCACCCTCGACGTACCTGCATCAATCCATAATTTTCATACTACTGTTTTCTCTCATTGCTTTTGATGGAAATAAAGAAAGAAAGATAATGATTATTGTATCATGTAATATTCAATAATGTCCTTTGTGATAATCAATATTAGATAATGAATATCATGAATAGTATAGTCTGTGGCATAGTATCATAATTAACTGACATACTGTATTCATCACAACTAAAATTGTGTATAATACTTTATTCGGGCGAAAAAATATTATGCACATCATTGAAGTCCCCATTACTCCTTGCAGCAGAAATTCTTGGCACCTGATTTCAAGTAATGAAGTTGACTTTATGTAAGCAAGGACGACAAACCGGTCAGGCAGCCCCCTTTGAAGCCAGCAAATAGCCTCTTAATGAACTCCTCGCCCTCGTCGCTTCTGGGAAAGACGGTTGGTGACCCTAAACACATTTTAGCATTAAAGGCACACCCCCGAGCTAATTTTACTCTCCGCATTGGCAATACTCTCTCGTAGACAAAGAAAGCGAGAGAGTGTGGCCAGAGCGGAGAGTTTCAAATGAGCTTGGGGCGTCGCTTTAAGGCAATAATTTTGACTGTCTTACTGCTTGAATAATGGTATTTATATACAGGATATTCCGGATCGTCATTGCAGGAACCATGACAAAAAGGCGATGTACCGAACCATTTGCATTTCTAAAAGAACTAAACTCTGATTAAACTTTCTCAATTTATTTTGTCCGTGGGAGGTACCAGCGAAAGCGAGGAATATCAAGATATCGGTTCAAAATATTACGATGACGAATATTTTTTTTGAATTATCACATTAATACCGTGCGATTCCTCATTCATTAATTAGTGAGAAATCATTTCTGAACGATCGCACGTTTGCGGATCTCTAGTAGTCAATATTATAGAATTACTAAAATTGTTCATACACCACGCAAATGCCGAACTTAGTAAGCTTCTCCACCTTCTCTGGAAATTTCTCCCTGCGGGGCACCCTGTCTAAGCCCTCTACCCCGCGGGGCACCCTGCCTTTAGTTTCCCCACAGGACACCCTGTTGCTCACCCCGCGGGGCACCCTGTCTAAACAAGCCACCCCGCTGCCCCTGTCATTTCAGAGACCCAACAAGCTGCCCCGCAGGGTGCCCGGCAGAGTGCCCCGCGGGGCGAGTGACAGGTTGGGAAAAATTTAAAGAGTTTGAAAAAAAGAATAATCACAACGCAAAAAGCACTCCACAACTATTCAGGAGGCTTTTCCGAACGATTTTTTTTTATGAAATTGCAATGTCGTGCGAAGAAGTGGGCTGAGTGGTGATAAGACATTTCGGAAAAAAAATTTGGGAAAATAACAAATGGGAGAAGTCCAAATGGGAAAAGCCAAATGGGAAAATACTATTTGGGAACATCAATCTCGGAAAAGGACATTTCGGAAAGTTTTTTTCGGAGAAGGACATTTCGGAATAGGACATTTCGGAAAGTTCTTTTTCGGAGATTCAATTCCGGAAAAGGACAATTCGGAAAGTTTTTTTCGGAGAAAGACAGTTCGGAATAGGACATTTCGGAAAGTTCTTTTTCGGAGAAGGACATTTCGGAATAGGACATTTCGGAAAGTTCTTTTTCGGAGATTCAATTCCGGAGGGGGGGGGGGTGACATTTCAGCAACCGCATTTCGGCAACCGACATTTCGGCAACAGGGCATAACTCGGTTCGTAGGGGTCATAGAAAAATGAGATGGGTATCAATGTGATCAGCATCAGTAGCACTACCGTAATATACCGTAACCCAGTTCGGTGGGTCATATCAAGTGCGGTGGGTCAGATCGGGGCTTAACTCGGTTCTTTGGTGTCATAGAAGCACGAGATGGGTATCGATGTGATCAGCATCAGCAACACTACCGTAATCTACCGTAACCCAGTTCGGTGGATCAGATCAAGTTCGGTGGGTCAGCTTTCACTAAAAATTGTCGGAACAGCCACTACATGTGCGAAATCATTATGAGCTATTGCAAACTACAGTAATCTACCGTAACCCAGTTCTGTGGGTCAGATAAAGTGCGATGGGTCAGATTTGGCTAAAAATTGTCGGAATGGCCACTACGTGTGTGATATCATCATGAGATACTGCAAAGTACCGTTATCTACCGTAACCGAGTTCGGTGGGTCAGATCAAGTGCGGTGGGTCAGATATCGCTAAAATTGTGTGTCAGATTAGAGTAAGCATAACTGTAACTAACAACAGCGGTATGCGGTAAATGACGTTAAAAATAGCTAAATTTAAAAAATTCAATTTTCAAATTTTATTTGAAAAAAATTGCTAGGACCCGACAAGCTAGTTATGAAACGTTACCATAATGTCGGTTGTGTTATTACTAAAATCTGACCCACCGAACTGGGTTACGGTAGATTACGGTACTTTGCAATAGCTCATGATGATATCACACACGTAGTGGCCATTCCGACAATTTTTAGTCAAATCTGACCCATCGCACTTTATCTGACCCACAGAACTGGGTTACGGTAGATTACTGTAGTTTGCAATAGCTCATAATGATTTCGCACAAGTAGTGGCTGTTCCGACAATTTTTAGTGAAAGCTGACCCACCGAACTTGATCTGACCCACCGAACTGGGTTACGGTATATTACGGTAGTGCTACTGATGCTGATCACATTGATACCCAAAAAAAAGAACCGAGTTATGCCCCGTTGCCGAAATGTCGGTTGCCGAAATGCGGTTGCTGAAATGTCACCCCCCTCCAGAATTGAATCTCCGAAAAAGAACTTTCCGAAATGTCCTATTCCGAAATGTCCTTCTCCGAAAAAAACTTTCCGAAATGTCCTATTCCGAAATGTCCTTCTCCGAAAAAAACTTTCCGAAATGTCCTTTTCCGGAATTGAATCTCCGAAAAAGAACTTTCCGAAATGTCCTATTCCGAAATGTCGTTCTCCGAAAAAAACTTTCCGAAATGTCCTTTTCCGAGATGAAACTTTCCGAGATGTCCTTCTCCCAGTTGGATTTTCCGAAATGTCCTTTTCCGAATATTCGTCTCCCAAGTGGTATTTTCCCAAATTTTTTTTCCGAAATGTCTTATCACCGGCTGAGTCAGAGTATTGCGCGGCAAAATATCGGAATTTGTATTGTTCGCTCAGTTTTATTTCTTTAATACATACGTCAAAGTTGACTGTGCCGAAAGTCCTCTTTATTTCGTGGTATTCCATATCGTCAATGCAATATGCGGCCGCGAATAGAAATACGAAGACGAGAAGAAATCGCATCCTGGAGACCTATAAGGAGAAAAATGAATAACTTAATTTTATAAATTCAATAAAACTATTGTTATAGTGATATTCTTTTATACGAGAACAGCGGTGATTTGGAAAGGGTGTGGGATAATTAAAATGAATGTGCAGGGTTTTATTCTTATAGGAAGAACTCGAGGGCAAAACTACAGGGAACTCACAATTAACGATGAGAAGAAAAAGAGGGGCAACCGATGTCAACTGTGAGAGATGATAGAATGAAATGGAAAATGGTTGGTTGGGAAAATGCAGTTGAAAAAAATGCAAATTTCAGTAAATGCATTTGTGCAGTAGCACAAGGCACCAATTAGGGGAAAGAACAAGTGCAGGTTGTCCAAAAAGCACTGCTACACGAATAAATCCATGTATCTTTCTCAAAAAACCACCATAGGTAACTCAAACGGGTAACAGTATTTTCACTGACAATACGAACATAGCAATGATCTCGCCTCCATTGGTCGCGATGACGTCTCTGCGACGGTGAGGAACATAGTCGATGAAGGGCAAGTAGTATCCGATTTTCTCATATGCACTTTTTTCTCATGCTTTTAAGGATTCCCTCATTAGGGACTCGCGGGTATTTTATTTAGCAGAACTCCCTCTCCAATACTGCCTAGACGCTGGAGTCTTGGGTTTCGTGTCGGAGGAGTTGTAGTGTCGTTGTGGATTCGTGATGAAGTCGGACACACGAGTACGGCACCATACTAGGGTTCCGCATTCGTGCACTAAGTCGTGCAATTCGTGCAATCGTGCAGAGTCGTGCATCATTTTTATTCATCATAGACGTTTAGCGGTCGCTATTTTTAATGCTTTATCGCATTTTCTAGCAGTATTGGAGAGGGAGCCACAAGAACCCTAAAGTGGGTGGGGAAGGCATTAATTAGAAAGCAAAATCGACATCCCCTACCGTCGGCCATCGCCTTGTAAAATATCGTTATTCGTTTTAAATTTCTCCTCAATTCTATTGAGATTGTTCCCTCTTGATAATCACCATACCCGATTTCACTGATTCACTGACAACGCTACAGACCTCCATCAATCCATAATTGACATGTAACTGTTCTCTCTCATTGCATGTGATGGAAATAAACAAAAAAAAACGAAAGATAATGAATATTGTCTCATGTGAAATTCAATTGTGTCCTTTGTGATAATCAATATTAGATAATCAATATCATGAATCTTCGGTGATCGGATATACTGTATGCATCACAACTAGAAATGTGTATAATACTTTATTCGGGGGAATTTGAAGACATTATACACATCATTGAAATCTCCATTACTCCTTGCAGCAGAAATTTTTGGCACCTGATTTAAAGTAATTAAGTTGACTTTACGCAAGCAAGGACGACAAACCGAATGCGCAGTTAACTCCGTAGCCGGTAAATAGTTTCAACATGAACTCCTGGCCCTCAGCGCTTGTGGGCAAGTCTGCTGGTCGTTCTGAATACATTATAACAGTAACGGAATAATATTGACTGTCTTACTGTTTGAATAATGGTATTTATATATAGGATATTCTGGGTCGTCATTGCAGGAACCTCGACAAAAAGGTGATGAACCGAACCATTTGCATTTCTAAAAGAACTAAGCTCTGATTAAACTTTCTCACATTATTTTATTCGTGAGAGTGTTCGTCGAGAGCGGGGAATATCAAGAGTTGGGTTCAAAATATTGCGAAACGATGAAGTGACTACATGATGGTTTGACTCTTCCCGTTCTGACAATGACTGTGCGAAAGATTCGACAGAGCTCTGATTTGTAAACAACAAATCAAGAATGAAAAATTTTATAGTAGTCAAGTATATACATACGTCAAAGTTGACTGGACCAATGGCCTTCTTTAATTCTTCGTATTCCATATCGTCAATGCAATGTACGGCCACGAATAGAAATACGAAGACAAGAAGAAATCGCATCCTGGAGACCTATAAGGTGAAAAAAATAACATATTTGCTTATTTGCGTGTTAGTTTTAAAATTTCAATCAAATTAATGTTATCGTGATATTGTTTTATAGTAGAACAGAGATCAATTGGAAAGAGTGCGGGGAAATTTAAATGAATGATTTGGTACATGATTTGTTTCTTAAAGGAAAACCTTGAGGCCAGCACTACGGAGAACTCACAATTAACGACGAGAAGAAGAAGGAGGCGACCGATATCAATTGTGATCGGAGAATGAAATGGAAAATGGTTTGTTGGGAAAATGAATTTCATAGAAATGCAAGTTGCAAATTAGAGAAAGGGCAATGTAAATGGGTTAGACCAACTAGGGGAAGGAACAAGTACAGGTTACCCAAAAAGGAATTTTACACGAATAAATCCATGTATCTTTCTCAAAAACCACCATAGATAATTCAAACGGGTAACAGTATTTTCACTGACAATACGAACATAATTATGAACGAGGACTCCATCTCGTCCTCCATTGGTCGCGATGATGCATCTGCGACGATGTCGATGAAGGTAGGGGATTCGATTTTCTCACATGTTTTTTCTAATGTTTTTCATTGAAATGACACTGAAGATTTTCCTGTGCGACCAAGGTTTCCGAAGTCACGGTTGAAGTTCCTCAAAGAAAGGCACTACTGCTGAAGCCCAGATCGATATGGATAATTAATCATCGATCGATTACACCTTTCTTTGTTATCGATTAGATTATCTTACTAAAAAATACAATTGTGAATAGTTGAATAGTTTGAAAAGCGTGGCGCAAGGTGCGCTTATGCTGCTCCTAATTTAAGGCTCCGCCCCCAAAATTTCCAACGATTGGAAGATGCAACTTGAATTATCGAAGAAAAACAAAGAATAATAAGAGAAGAAAAAGAAAATGAAAACAAAAAAATAATAACAAAAATGCGTCACAATCAACGATGAATGCCACGAATGATTCAGAATGGTTGACAAATCCAATATTTTTCGACTGGCGATTGTTGCATTTAAAGAAACGTTCAGCTTATTGATTAGATCTCATTTCCTATTTCGTTCATTTATAACACCCTCTTTCTGTACACATGTTTCAATTTCAATTATATTTTATTATATTATATATTATAATTTCTCACGTTAATAATCATTTCTGACAGTGTTCTACTATTTAAGAAAAGCGCAAAAAAACTATATGTTGTATGGTTTCTTTCATTCGTTAGCTGTTCGCCTACTTGTACTCTGTACAAAAGAAAAGAAGAGAAAACTAATCTTTTTTACACACGCTCTCGCGCATTGTTATTTTCCTTTACTCACTTTTAAACTCCAAATCACAAATCAAAGATCAAAGATCAACATCTGCAGGATGCGGTTCCTGCTCGTTTTCATACTGATGCTCACGACCGTGCGCTGCTACAACCAAACCAGATGGAGGGAAGTAATGGAGGCTGTCGGTAATGCGGATTTAAGTGTAGGTTTCAGTAAAATTTTTGAAAATCTACTATTTGCCCAAACGATCACGTCGGCGAGATAGCTTTGAGACTGTCAAACCAGACCTCGACGATCGTGGTCAAAGCTATCCTTTAAGAAATGCAAATGGTTCGGTGAAGCACCATTTTGTCAAGGTTCATGCAATACAGACCCAGCATATCCTGTTTGGAAGCTATCACAGAAAATGAGTAAGTGCATTTTACATTTTTTTACAGTGTGAATTGAGTCATAAATGGGTCAGCTCTTTGAAACAGATTTGGTCGTGGGTTCGACTCCCTCCTTGGGTCAATCATTTGCCAAGCTGTATCAATTTAATTTTAATTTTTTAACTATATCGAGTTCAACTAACAACGTCACATTAAGTCACGGATTTCTTCACTTATAGATAAGGGGCCCTGTTTTCTGATCAATAAGGGTTGATTCCCTCAGAGTAAAATTCCGTAGTGAGACTCGGATTTTTCTCCTATTGATGTTAGGGATGATGCAGCATAGTCAAAATTGTCCCAACAATGTTATTAAATAGAAATCTGTGATAACGAACATGCCATAAGGTTGTTTAATATAAATTTAGTGATTACTCCTAATCTAGAACCACTCGACTTCCCTTCGAAAGAGGACCCAGAGGAGAAAGAGTTTATGGAGAAACTATTAGCCGGATACGGAGTAGGCTGCACGTTCGGTTAGTCGACCTTGTTAAAAGCACACTCCAAGCCAATTTCACTCGCCGCATTGGCAATACTCTCTCGTAGACGAAAGAAAGCCGGAGAGTGTGGCCAGAGCGGATAGTTTCAAAAGTTTTTATTGTCTATGTCTGTTCAGGTGCCAAAAACTACTGTTGTCAAGAGGACTGGGAGTTAAAGGATGATGAAAACAATACACCGAAAATTGTAGATATCGATTGATTATGAATGACAACAGATATTATTGATTATTACAAAGGATATCATTATTGATTTTCACAAGAGATATTAATGATTATTGATTATCCGTTTCTAATGCTCGATTAATAAATTGGACGACTCGATCGAAATTGTCCTTGGAATCCATATAGCGTATGAGATGCTCGGGACCCACGTGATTCATCTGCGAATAAATAAATACATGCATAAATAAATAAATATATAAATAAATAAATTCAAAAATATTCTCAATCGATCAATCTTTATTCCAGCAGAGTTCATATATTATATTTTTTGTAAATAATAAAGTTTTGGAAAACGATTCAGACGTAACCATAAAGTCAGGTCTCTCTGGCGTATTGCAAACAGCTCTTCATTAATTGAGAAAAAAACCCTCGCCTATGAGGCGTTATGCGACGCCACAGATATCTAATTATAACCTACGCTGATTTCGAGTATCATTTTCTCATCATTTATCTGGACATGCTGGTACAACTGGGAAAATTCGCCATGGAGAATATTCTCCAATTTTTTTTGTATAACACTCATTCTTCGTTTGTCGAAAGGGAACACATGACATACCGCATAGGCGAAATTATCATCGTCGAAGAATAGTTCGGCACTGCTTTCAACTTTATCGAGAACACGAGGCCATATCGGTCTAAATATTTTACGATATTATCATTTTAAAAATGCCCGATAATGGAACAATTCCATTATTTTGCTAGCTAGTTCAGTCTCTGTAATGGCGAGGATGTTATCGACATTGAGAGCTAAATATCCAGTCAATTTCCTCCTTGTTCAAGCGCAAAAATCGCTATTTTGAGAGTAACTACTATGGACAATCGAGACCCATTCGACAAGACCCCAAAAAACATGAACGAGCTACGTCGAGCAGTCAAGTGAACGAGTCATCATTTCAGCCCGAGTGTAGAATCATAGATAATTAATTTTATGTTATTTTTTTTTATTTTACGATTTCCAAACAACAAAAAAGAACATTCGAGTGCCCAATGTCGAATTGTACTAACTCTGCAATGCTTATGCAATGCTTGCATATAAAATCATATGCAAGCTTGATAAAGAACTTATGACTCACTCTCCCGCTATGTACCCAATCGGCTTGACCTTCTGATGAATGCGAGAGTCGAAGGTGCTCCTGTAATGCAAATAATAATGATAATAATAATATTTTAAAAATTATTATTATCATTATTATTATTCAAATAAGCCATAAACGCAATATTCACAAGAACAAAGAGTGAAGACAGTATCATTAGATAAATATTGTTTTTTATGTCTTACCTTGATATCTGTTTGAACGCCAGTTCATCCAGTAAATCCTTCTTGGAGAGATCTAAAAACGATCCAACGAAATTTTATCATAAAGGGCGCTAAGCCGGATGAGGACCGAAACTAAGAGAAAGCCAACTGTTATTTCAGAGACCGTATTGTTCGGTATCATTCCTATCTGACCAAGGAAACCTTCGAACGTTTCAAGAGAAATTGAGTAAAACCATAATAACCCTTATCGCTAAAACAGTATCCGTGATTGAGACCGTGGTCCCTTTCTGGGGCAATAATTTTAATCAATAAAATAACATTCTGAGTGTTGTCCGAGAGCTTGGCAAGATGTATAATGAATTATGTTTATGACTTATCAATGAAGAAAACCAAGATCACTCAGAAAATTTTTCTGTACCATCACAAGAATTGACAAGAATTACTCTGTACATCCATTATCATTATCATTATCCTACACCACTACATTTTCATGTCTTGCATGATCTATTTTAATTTTTAATTTATCAAATTCCACTCAATACCTGCTCTAACGACGATCGATATGGTGAGTAGTGAAAGAAAGTGAAAGATATCCATTGATACGGGATGAACGAGAGTGAAAGGAGATTGAGGGTGATAGGGGAACTCGAGAACTATTCCTTGATCGAGAGATTATCCCTTCTTTCCTATGTTTAAAGGCGCCCCCAGCTAATGTGGAACTCTCCGCTGTGACCATACTCTCTCGCTGTCTTTGTATACGAGAGAGTATTGCGAAAGCGGAGAGTAAAATTAGCTCGAGGTGTTCCTTTAAACTCACATCCAATAGCAAATGCAGTACGAACGTCGGACATTTCATGAAGAATGGTACAGTACGAATTAGAGAAACTGTTCTGATAATATTTTTCGACGGAGCTTGGACAACCCTGCACGGAAACCTATCGATTGCTGTGACATGTATCTTGTATTTCGCCAACACATTTGCCGCATATGTTTATCGAACCACTTCAGTTGCATACAGCTAATCGATGTTAATCACAATATATTCTATTTACTGAGCAGGACAGATAGCGAGTTCGGTGCAAATCTCCGCCGGTGAGTAATTGGCACGAATTCTTGCTATGATCTTGTCGAAGTGCTGCAATAATATATCGATATTGGGCTATAAATCGATGATTGAACATTAATCAATCGATAATGTACTATTACTCGCTATCAATCGATAGTTTAGTTTAATTATTCAATCGATCATTTCATTTTTCAATCGATAATTTAATTTTTCAATCGATAATTTATTTATTCAATCGATAGTTTAATTTTTTAATCGATAACTCTCACCCTGTCGATCACGAATAGGCAGAGGGTGGTCCATCTCGGGTCTTCGTCAGCAAGGATAAGTCTACACTGATCTTCGTGGTACTGAAAAAACAATAGAACAGACTGTATGCTGAAAGCACACCCCAAGATCATACTACTATTCGCATTGCAACGCTCTCTCGTAGACAAATAAAACGAGAGAGTGTGGCCAGAGCGGAGTGTTATAAATTAGCTTGTGGAGTCACTTTAATAGAACTAATGCTCCGCTCAAACGTCGCAAAAAGAAAAGAAAATCAGCGAATACTCTACTTCCAAGCAGACCTTTTCGCCCATTACTCTTTTCTTTCCGTAAACTTTTTTACTCATTTTGTATGAGTTGAATGATAGCATCTTAAAAGTCACACCTTTTTTTTTAATTTTAAATTATAAAAATAAAAAATTTTAAAAATAATAATAAAATACCTTTTCCAGATCATCTACACCATCGGTTACTTCGTCCCTGACAGCTTGGAAGTAACCCTGACAGAGGAAACAGCCCTTCTGCTGTGGGGTTAGGGCCTGAATTCATGTTTGAGACTCGCAATTCTTGTCAAACTCGAGACAAGGACCAGGGAGGTTTCATGAGAATATGAAATAGAATAGAAAGAAAAACTAAGATGCGCAAAACGGTATGTCGTGATTCTTAAACATATTTGTGCTAACAATGAGCCACATTCCGTCATTTAACTCTCCCTAGCCAATGGTTCTGTGCTTGATAGAGCTCAATGCATTGTAACAGGGACATTCGAAAACGTACCAGATTCTGATTGTGCCCTGAGGGAATCTGTCGAGAAACGACTACGGAGACCACGATACTCAGACACAGAATAAGCCGCATTCTGAATCAAAATGAATTACAGGCTAATTTGAAACACTCCGCTCTGACGATGCTCTCTCGCTTTCTTCATCTACGAGAGAGCGTTACCAGAGAACAAAAGAAGCGCGAGGTTAAGTTTACTCTCTAAAACTAACCTCGCGCTACTTTTGCTCTCTGGCAACGGTCTCTCGTAGATGAAGAAAGTGAAAGAGCATTGCCAGAGCGGAGTGTTTCAAATTAACAATTTTCGAAAAAAATACGAAATCGTTGAACACATCTTGCGCTCTGTTCAAAAGTCACGAAAAGAAAAGAAAAGCATAGACAACTCTCCTCGTTTTGCACACACTCTCTTCACTTTTTTTTTATTTTCGTGACTTGTGAACACCACATTATCTACTACATCTTCTTATTCACTTTATTTATGGAACTATTCCCACCCCGAGCTAATTTTACTCTCCGTTCTGGCATCGCCTTCTCGTAGACAAAGAAAGTGAGAGAGCAAAGTGACAGAGCAGAGAGTATCAAATTAGTAATTCTGGAAAAAAAATAGGAAAAACATTGACGTAAACAACAAAAAAAACAGGCTGAATGAAACCGTACAACCTTCAATAGTGACGAGAGATCCAACAATGCTTCTATTGTCATCTTTATGTTTATCACTCTACCTATAATCTCTCCATAATCCGCTTAATTGTCTTATCAATTGCGAATAAAGATTCGACTGTGAAGTATGACCATTTTGTAAACAATTTCAATGAGTTTTCGTGATTCGTTGTTTCAGACAATCATTCACCAAGGAAAATCACTTTTTTCTTTCAATATTTGTATTCTAAATCATATTCTTACAATTAGTCTTTATTTCCATCATATCATAAACAACATGAAATTTGATGAAATGAGGTGATCGATGAATATCCGTCGCTTATAGGCGGGGGGGGGGGGGGTGGGTCTTGGATACATGGGCAGTTTGGGAGCTACCAAGGAACTTGAAAGTTTGAATCATGGGAAAAAAATGATAATCATGCCTATGGGGGTCCAAACCACAACAACAGTAAATAAATAGGCGTGTGCTAAACATTATTTATCGTAAAATGCAATAGATGTAAAGAGAATATAAAAGAAATAAAAGACGCTAGATTGTGTCTAAATCGAGAAAATTTATATCTACTTTCATTTTTTTTTTATTTCGCAATTTTTAACAGAACACTCCGTATACGAGCCCATCCCGAACTAATTTAGTCTTCAAATTAACTCGTGGTGTACCTTAAACTGACTTTATATGTAATTGCTGCAACGAAATATCCTCTGACACAGTCTCGGGGTCACTTCTTCTGCGACGTCAATTTCATCAATAAACGATCCGAGTTCGCGGTTCACAAACTTAACTTATTTAACTTAGTTACTTCACTTGACACAGTTTATAGTTTATAAATATATTTATTTTCTCTATGAACTATGATATGATAATGAGATCGTAAATATTTAGCACATGCTTGTTTTACATCGATCATGATACTTAAATCAAATTCTCTTCACAGCCCTCCCGGCCGCCTTCATTTTTAACAGCACACACCGATCAGATTTTACTCTCCGCTCTGACAACACTCTCTCGTAAACGGAGAAAGTGTGAGAGAATTGCCAGCGCGTTTCAAATTAGCTCGGGTGTGTGCCTTGAGGAACTGAAGAAGAAATTATTATAAAAAGACGATCAAGCAGAACGGTACTTTTCTTACTTTTTCGCAAATTTCCCGTAGTGTCTCGTTTCGCTCGAATGCTATTGAGCATACTTCCATCGCTGCCTGTACGTAAACTGTTATAACAGAAAACTGATTTGTAAATATATAAGTACATATCTGGGTGTTGTATTCATTATTGGGCTCAAGAAAATCAATATTTACCAGAGTAACATTTTCACGCTGTCGTGTCAAGGATTGCTCGAAAGATCTGCAATTTTTGACACATGTCACTTGGAAAGTTGCCAATTTTTTTACACAGAGAAAAAATCCCTTAATCTTACTATCCAATGCCCTTATGCTGTAGGGAAGAATTCCGTAAAGAGACTTTGCTTGGGAATCATTCCCTTATGGAAAAGATATTTTCTGTGGATGTATTGTATTCAAAAATGGTTGAATATTGCCATTTGAACGTATTTGAAGTGAACTCGATTTTTTGGAAAAAAAAAAGATATTTCGTTTTTACGGTGTCACAACAATTAATCCCCACCCTGTATTGTCTTAGCTTATAGCTTCTTACCTGACCACATCTCCACACACCACACAGGCTATATCTCTCGCCTTGGACGAAATGATCGATCAGTCGGCGATAAGGAAGAAGTCAATGACGGTATTGATAACAATGATATCGTCAGTGATAAAGCAGGCAGCATGGCAGATTGATCGACGGGGAGAGCAAACAAGAGAAGAATGGAGTGATGGATGATTTGGTGGAGCGATAAATATAGAGGAATATTATAGATATTGATATAGAATATAGATATAAATAAAGAGGAATAGAGGAAGCGGAATATTCATACAATGGAAGTGTCAGATATGGTATCGATAATATTATTTATATATATATATATGCAGAGTGGCAAAAACAGGGGGATCTTCTTATCCGCAAGGTCCTTTCGTCTCCATTCAAGAAAACGTGCGTATATCAAACTGGAATAGAATAGCCCAATAATCCAATATTCCTGTTTGATCGATAATTAGGGCCATTTTTTTGGCTGAAGTGTATCCCACACCTAGGGACTCTAACCTCCAAATATGAATGGTCTAGGATGATTTTGAAACTTTGTGCCCTCCCCCCCCCTCCGCCCTTACCGAGAGCGCGTTTTAATAAGATGGAAATGTCGAACATGATGCGTAAACAACATGCCTGCGTGCTGATTTTTCAACAACATGATGATTTTTTTGGTATGCGGCAAAATTTCAACCATTGTCAAATGAACAATGGGAAGGTTGAATCTGATGATATAATAATGATGCACATAATGAATTGATGAATCGTCAGGTTCACATATTGGTATATATATACTATTTTTATGTGTCATATAACCATTGGTCATTGCGCCCACTCCCGCATCGATTGGATTCGAAATAAACTGTTTAGGAAAAGGCGCCAAACCGTTGTGTGGTCACCCCCTGAAGCGAATTTTCAATTAGAAAGAATTTCCAAGTACCAGTGTACTTCATTCATGTAGCCTGTAATTATCACACATTAAACAGAAAAATTCATTTTTCATCGATACCAAAAAATATTCCAGTTGTTGAATTCTCTCAGATAGTGTTTTATAACCATTGGTCATATGACACATAAAAATGCATGATGCGCATAAAAATATTTAATTTTATTCACGTGCGCCAAATCACGAAAGGACCGTTAGTTTCGCAATAAAAGAAAAGCTATAATTGCAAAATTACGGACATTGGCGTATAGCACGGATCTCCTGTAAGAATGAAAGAAGCCAACCGACAGTTTTTAAATTTTTTTCACCGATTTGGATGAGATTTACATGATTGACCATAATGACGTAAAGCAGAAGGCCTAGGCTCTTGGTTTCGCCAAATTTGCATTTTTATCGATTTTTTGATCTTCCACTTCGGGCAGCCATATCTCACTCAATTTTTGACCTACAGCAAGAAACTTTTTTCCAATCGACTCGAAATGAACTGTTCTAGAAGTTACTCAACAAAGGATACGTGTAAAAACGCCATCTTCTACCTGTTTTCTTCGAAAAACTGATTTTTTGAGTACAATATGCTAATTTTCTCAAACTTCCTTCAAATCAACTTGCCTCCATGACTGTGGAAAGTGATGGTACTAGTGATTCCTTTCTGTCCCGTCACTCTCATTCCCTTTCCGATGCCTCTGAATCTCCACGCAGAGATGGTGTCGTCCTTGAATTCGAAATGGCCAAGCTTCGAGATGCCCTTGATCGTCGACTTCGGTAGTTCCTCGGTTTTCACGGTTCCCAGATGCACTGATACTCCTCGAAGTAGTTTCACAGTGGTGAAGACGATAAACATCTGCTCGTGAGTATCCATGTTCTTCTCCTTTCCCAAAAAATGTTCTCATTTTAGTCTTGTAATACGAGCAGTGTAAGCAAAGAGCACCGTTTCGTTGTGAATCGATTACATTGCGCAACAATTGCTTGTGAAAAAAACGGATTTTCTAAAATATCTTGAATACGGTCAAATTTCATGACTTGTAATACTAAGTCATTTTTGTAGAGCTCGTCGAGAGCTTTCGATTGGCATACATTGATTGCAAATTTGCATAAAAATGAACAGAGATAGGATAAGAATTATTTTTTAATGAA
Source organism: Parapristionchus giblindavisi (assembly GCA_943737045.1). NCBI lineage: Eukaryota > Metazoa > Nematoda > Chromadorea > Rhabditida > Diplogasteridae > Parapristionchus > Parapristionchus giblindavisi. The sequence goes on along the minus strand of CALSFV010000002.1, from coordinate 1,563,896 downwards.
AATAACGCTAAGTCCGGTTCCCCTCTGAGAAACGGTATCGGGTGCCGCGAATTATGACTGCTGAAGTATGTACGTACCTCAATTCGAGGATATAGAATGAGAATCTCGAATAAAAATCGTATCCTTTATAGAAAAATTTGAGAAAATTAGCATATTGTACTCAAAAAATCAGTTTTTCGAAGAAAACAGGTAGAAGATGGAGTTTTTGCACGTATCCTTTGTTGAGTAACTTCTAGAAAAGTTCATTTCGAGTCGATTAGGAAAAAAATTTCTTGCTGTAGGTCAAAAATTGAGCGAGATATGGCTGCCCGAAGTGGAAGATCAAAAAATCGATAAAAATGCAAATTTGGCGAAACCAATTGCCTAGGCCTTCGCCTTTACGTCATTATGGTCAATCATATAAATCTCATCCAAATCGGTGAAAAAAATTTAAAAACTGTCGGAAAAAGGTCTCATTTTCCTACGTTTTTACAGGAGATTCGTGATAGGTAAATGTGTTCCGACAAAATATTTATGAATATGATGGGCAAGGTGTGGTAATGCTGGGACGTGTACCATTTTTCCAACATACATAAATAATAATAATAATAATAATAATTTATCACATTCGCACATTGGTGCGGTGGGTCATGCAGGGGATCCTTCATAGATCAATAGGTTTTCGTTCATCTATACATCGATTGATCTTGCATATCTTGACGGTCCTTCAGCATCTCCTCTTGCGACGAAGTAGAATCGTGAAAATAGTCCATTAGAAGTTGAAGAAAATAACCCACGTAGCAATTAGACAACATACATACATATACATATAGACACAACATACATATAGACCTATATTGTCTATTCTTTCCCTGTATATTCCATAGTATGTTTTGAGCGACTACTTCATGGGTTAACAGTTTTAACAGTTTATCTCTCTATATTATGATCAACTAAGCCTTCTTTAGTAATGCTATTGAATCAGTCATTTAGAGGTATCCATTCCCTCCCCAATAGTTTTGTGCTCGATAAACGACATTGTGTCATGGGGTCTGCCCAACCCTAATCATCTTTATATTACAGTAGCGCCACAAAGTCTTAATACACTTCTGCTGCCATTTTGGCGTCATGTGAGATATCAAGCTGAAACTTGTACATGATGTACTCACAGTGTGTACGCATTCGATCCTCTTATAAGGTCTCACGGGCCTTTCTGGTTATTGCATATTGATGACGCTACCGAACAACACTTTTTCGAAAATTCATTATTCTTTCAAGGAATTTTTCGTACTCATCAAACTTCGTGATCATTGAGAGAACTACAAGGCCTATCCAGAAAAAAAGTTTCAGGTTGCTGCGAATTCGGGTATTGGCTGCAGACTTGCTGCAACTTCGTGGTCGCAAAATCAATCCAAAAACCAGAATTTCACAATGCTCGCCCCCAGAATTGTGATTTTTCAAAGTTTGGTCTTTTAAAGAAGTGACTTTTCCGATCCATGAGGGTGAATGATATGCTAGCGCTACCATACTTACAGGATCATTAGGATTCACCGAGAGAATCAGTTTGCTGCTTTGAACTCCTTTAAAGCTCTTCTAGAAGCAGAGATATGATTTTGCGACCACGAAGTTGCAGCAAGTCTGCAGCCAATACCCGAATTCGCAGCAACCTGAAACTTTTTTTTCTGGATAGGCCTTGTAGTTCTCTCAATGATCACGAAGTTTGATGAGTACGAAAAATTCCCTGAAAGAATAATGAATTTTCGGAAAAGAGTTGTTCGGTAGCGTCATCACTATGCAATAACCAGAAAGGCCCGTGAGACCTTATAAGATGATCGAATGCGTACATACTGTGGGTACATCATGTATAAGTTTCAGCTTGATATCTCACATGGCGCCAAAATGGCAGCAGAACTAAAAAGTGTATTAAAACGCGTTCTCCATAAGGGCGGCGGGGGCATGGCACAATGTTTCAAAATCATCCTACGTGACTCATATATGATGGTTAGAGTCCCTAGGGGCGGTATACACTTCAGCTAAAAAGTTGACCCAAATTATCGATTTTTGATCTACCAAAAGTCGAAAAATAAAAGTGCGAATTCCATAGCATGTTATATATCATTCGATAGAGGATCCAAAGTTATATAAGAATACCAAGTTTCAGAAATTTTCATAACTTCGTATTCGAGAAATTATCGATTTTCCAATTTTTGACCAGGTTTTTTTGCTTTGATCTCATCGCTTACCATGTTACTCTCATTTCCTATTCCTGGATCTTTGATATGTTATGTAAAAATGGATGGGCTATCCGAATATCACACTCATTTCGACCAGCTACAAGGCAGTCATAGTGATATCAAGTGAAATCTAACCCCATTCTAACGCCCAAACGCCGACGCAGGTTCGAATCCGTGTACGGGCATAAATTTTTGCAACTTTTTTTTCGCCTCAAATATGACTTTAAATTATATTTTCATGTGATTCACCATATTTTCACTAATATATTTTATGAAATAACCACAGACATTATCAGAAATACTAAAAAATCTTATTATTGATACGATATCAGGAAAATGGAGGGGACGAGCAAAAATAACGGTTTTTCGACAGTGATACTTCTTTAAAATGTATTTTTTGCTATTTTCTGTTAAAAGAAGACAAATATACAATGAAACTCTTATCGTCTCTGTTTTCACAAATTGATTGAAAAATTGAAGACAACGATCAAAGATCAAAGTACAAAGATCAGAGACCAAACTCCAGCAATATAGTAAAAACTTTTCTGAACATCTCTAAACATATATAGATGCTTTGAAAATAAGAGATTTCACCAAAAGAGGTGCAGGAACGAGAACTGCGAGGGAGAGAAAGCGCAAGTTTAAGCGTACGCGATGTAACCGAGTAGATCTCAGCAGAACGTTAGCTATGGGTCCGAAAGGAATCAGAACTAAACCATAATGAGGAAAATAAAAATATGATACGTACAAAAAGCTACCTGCGGAGGAACCATAGTTTTAGAAGGCCTGTCCTTTGAACGGTAGGATCTCAAAATCAGTTCTTCCAAAAAAAATTGCCCAAACAAGGGAAGCACCAGTTGCGACGGAAACGATTCTGAAAGCGACCCATATGGGTCGTTAGGGTTGAAGAGGAGACCGCCAAAACTGTTTTCAAAAGTTGCCAAACTGTTCTGGTAATCGATATTTTCAATCAATATTTTTCAAAATATGCGCCGCTACAATACCATAACTCTGTGTTCAATGAAGCTGCATATTCCAAACTTGGCAGAGATAATAACCCACGAGCTTTCCAAAACATGGTAGAGAATGAGCCCGATCCGTTGAATTTTGAGCAATTTTGAACATACACGATTTTCGCAGAAAGTCTAAAAAGTAAAATGCTTTGTTGTGTTCGCTGAAAATTGTCATTTTTCGTTATTTGATTACTATTCTATTGTTTGTGATCCAATCTAGATAAAAATAGGGTCAATATATCACAGTACCATCTATACCTACATACTAAAAAATGAAGAGAAACGGTTGACTGCGAAAAAAGTTATGGCTGAAAAAACCAAAATATCATAGAATATTGGCCAGCACTGTAGTAATGGCATTTTATCCGCTCATGCGTTGAAAATATTGATTGAAAATATCGATTACCAGAACAGTTAGCTGAACAGTTAGACAACCTATATCTAAGAGAATTTGCCGTGAGTGTATGCCTCTTTTGATGGAATCTCTTATTTTTAAAGCATCAATAAAAGTTAGAGATGTTTAGAAAAGTTTTTACTGCATTGCTGAAGTTTGGTCTCTGTGGCCCATGCAATCTATCAAAAGTTCGCGAAAAAGTTCGAAAGAAAGTTGCGAACTTTGTTGCGAACTTTTTCTCTAATTCTCTCAAAATCCCATGCTCTCTAACATCGAAGAAAAGTTCGGCAAAAAGATGCGAACAAAGATGCGAACAAAGTTCGCAACTTTTTGCCGAAGTGTTAGAGAAACGGAGAAATAGTGTGCAATTTGAAGAGTGCAAAAAAAGTAAACGGGCGTTTACTTTTTCTTGAAAAGTGAAATAGACAGTTAGATATTGAGAACGTGTAAGGGTAAATTCGTAGTGAGTATTCGATCACTTTACGCCAAATTTATTTCCCATTTTCTAATGAATCACTTGTGTACAATTTAATTAATATGTGTGCGCGCTCACGAAAAGTTCGAACAAAAGATCGAACTAAAGTCCGGAGTTTGGGCCGGAAAAAAGTCGCGTGTGGTGCGCCAATTTCTTACGAGTCCTAACGTGACTTCACTTCGCTTCGTTTCTTGCCTTCTTCAATTTTCGATGAATTCTTCGTTATATAAGCTTGTTCTAACTACTGTGATTGTTATTGTACTTAATTCGTGTAAATGAATGCCTCTAAGCTTTTGTTCTATCATGCCTAGTGAACGTTTTCTTAGCATTGTCTGTATTGTATCTTTCAAAGATCATAGACACCCCATCCGCTCTTGTTTTCGCGCCTCTTGTTCATGTTCACACTCTCCTCTCTTCGATTTGCATATATTTCCAAACACACTGACTACGAACAACATTGTATTAATTGTTTTACTGTTTTTCTTCGACGTTTCTTGATGTGCTAATGTTTTATGATCTTGTGTAGAGTCGAAAACGCGCAAAGCCGACGCGGTGGATGGCGCGGCAGCCGCCAAGTCCAGTGGGCTGAACAGCTGTACGAGTGCAAGCAATTGTCCGAGGGTCAAGTGAAAACCCTCTGCGAGAAGGTTAGTATATTCATATTTAAACCATTTTCATTTTAAAGTTCTTGATAATATAATGGTTATAACAGCAACATTGGTTATATGAAAGCAAAGTAATCGTTTATATTTGAAGGCTAAAGAGATACTGGAGAAGGAGTCAAATGTGCAAGAAGTACGTTGCCCCGTTACCATCTGCGGTGATGTTCACGGACAATTCCATGATCTCATGGAGCTATTCAAGGTGATCTATGCTTTTTTTTTTCGCTGCAGTTTCTCAAAAGCCTATTTACGTCTCCTAAATTGTGCATCCCCTTTGGTGATTCATAACGCATTGTTGTCTCGATTTGTTTATCATCCCTTTCACAATAATCAATACATTTCAGATGTGAGGTAAAAGTACGAACTACCTCTTCATGGGTGACTACGTAGATAGAAGATACTACTCTGTAGAAACTGTATCACTACTAGTTTGCTTGAAGGTATCGATTTTGAACACGAGCTAATTACTCAATTCTTTATTATGCAATAAAACAATCGTTTATAGGTCCGCTACAAGGACAGAGTCACCATCCTCCGTGATAACCACGAATCCATGCAAATTACTCAGGTATTGATTATTTTCATTGACTTTCTATCGATTTATGCAAATGCGAATTGTGCAATAGGTTGTACTTTTCATATTGGCGTTCAGGTATACGGTTTTTATGGCGAATGTCTGCGAAAGTACGGCAATTCAAATGTGTGGAAGTACTTCACTGATTTGCTCGACTGCTTCCCTCTGACAGCACTGGTCGACGGACAGATCTTCTGCCTGCATGGAGGTTTCTCGCCCAGTATAGAGACGATCGTATTCAGGAGGTTTGCGTCTCTTTTACTTTGAGAGCTTTCATGGCGTTTTATAATATAACAGCCCCCACATGTGGTGTTACATTTTCAAAACGTGCGCACGGCGTGCGCACGTTTCAAAATGTAACACCACATAGAAAAATGCACGCCGTGCGCACGGCGTGCATTTCTTACGTTCGCACGCCGTGCGCACGTTTTGAAAATGTAACACCACAACAGAAACGTCGAGCTATGTTTTATCGAGCTTTCAAGGATTTATTAGTCATTTCAATTAGTATTATCTATTCATTTCATGGATAACTTCGCGTTTGAAACGCTTTAATGCAGATTTGATATATATAGTTTTTATTTCCCTCTAATCTAGTTAGTTTCTTGAATTCCGATGGACTAATTCGGACTATTTCCTGGTTTCGCCTTCGGTTTTGTGTTTCCCTAGAGTACTGTTTCAGCTTAGGTTTGTAAAACAGCAATATTTTGGCTTGATTCTAACTAGATTAGAGTGAAATAAAAACTATGAAAAGAAAGTATATGAACAAAAATGTTTCATTCGGTCATAATCGCCGTTGAATGGCTAGAACCATTCAGAATGGTTCACATTAATCATGATCCAATGATTTTTAGATGTACAGCATGCTTTCACAGTTGTCACACACATCTTTTGTACTTCTGAAACTCATTAAGTCAAATTTGTTGAAATTTTTTTGTCTCATAAGTTTGTGTAATAATCGACCATCATAAGTTAAATCACATGGACAACAGTATGAATGCATGATTTACTTGTAGGCGACTTCATCCACCTCATCTTCATTCAATAGGATACGGATACTCGTCCTTACGCAGCAACACGCTGGACGCGCGGCTGACCGCTCGCGGAACGTCGGCGACGTGGTCAAGGAGATGAAGGAGCAGGTACTGGGGATACGGTAGGAGGAAGAGATTGGGTTACGGTAGTACAGTTGATTGATTGTAGATTACGGTACGGTACGTAGGTACGGTAGATTGGGTTACGGTAGTACAAGTACTACAGTCAGTGGCTACGGTAGTTGTCTGTTGTGCGGAATGTGATTAGGTTGCGGTAAAATGTCATAGAGAGATACTTTGTGTACAGCATTAGTCCTTGTATTGACTAGATAAAAAAGGTACCACGTGCGTTAGCTCATACTTTTTGATCGTGAACTAGGAGCTGAACAATTGTTTATGAATTTGTGGTGTCACAGCGGTAATTGGGAAAGCTGGATTTAGTTAAATCATTATTTTCATTGCAGACCAGAAGAGCATGTTCTACAGGAAGTTCCATGGATGGTGTGCAGAAGACTGTATTCGTGTGAGGTACGGTATACGAAATTGTTGTTTGAATAGAATCAATTTATTGATTAGTGGTATTTCTTGCCTTAGAGTGTCTTACGTAGTAGTAAGAACAAAAATTCGGCTCAAAGAATGATCGTTATGTTTCATTCACATTAACGATTTTTGATCTTGACTTTTGATCTTTGGTCTTTACAGTCGAGCGTACGTCAACGTAACTCTACGATGTCCTACTCGATGTGCTGGTGGTCAGTGTGATGTTAATCTTCGTTTGTTTACCGTATACCTCAATTCATCCACATCCTCAAAACCACCTTACAATTTTATTCTTGATTTGTACAAATTGTATTATAGATTATTTTTTTGTGTTTTATCCGTTTTTTGCTTTTGTTCATTGTAAATATTTTTATATCATTTTTTATATCAATTTATGAAAGAAAAGCCTTTATATTCCATGTTTGACTGTTTTAAAGTTTTAAAATTGTTTATAAATAGCTTGCATAAATATATTTGTCCACACCGTCGTTGTTCCGAAATGTGCTAATAATAATGAAAATAATATATAAATTTGTAAATTGGAAAAACGAAATTAGCTAAAGTATATGCTACATTGTAGTAGAACGTTCAAACGGGCGATTCATGAAGTCCGAAAAAAATGACACATCGCACTTAATCTGACCCTACGAACCGGGTTACGGTAGTTTACGATAGGGCATAATCATATTCGCGAACACAGTTCTTATTCCCGCCATAACTACTAAATCTGACCTAACGCAACCAATCTGACCCACTGGACTGAGTTACTGTAGGTTACGGTAGGTGGATTACGGTAGATTATGGTGGCTTCACTAATGAGTTAACTTAGTATCTGTTTAAACCGGCTGAATTCCGCCAAACGTCCGGTAGTTTAGTTATACCCCAAACCCGTCTGGGGTACGCCGAACTCTCTAATACTACTATATAAGCCCCATTGACGGTATAGGGGGAGTTGAAAGTTCGAGGAAAAGTTCGCATCTTTCCTCGCAAGTTTGATGCGATCTTTCCTTCGAAGTTTCTCGCGAACTTTGATAGATTGCACGGACCCCTGGTCTTTGTAATTTGATATTTGATCATTGTTTGCGAAAACAGAGATGATAAGAGTTTCGTTGTATATTTATCTTCTTTTAACAGAAAATAGCAAAAAATACATTCTAAAGAAGTATCACTGTCGAAAAACCGTTATTTTCGCTCGTCCCCTCCATTTTCCTGATATCGTATCAATAATGAGATTTTTTAGTATTTCTGATAATGTCTGTGGTTATTTCATAAAATACATTAGTGAAAATATGGTGAATCATATGAAAATATAATTTAAAGTCATATTTGAGGCGAAAAGAAGTTGCAAAAATTTATGCCCGTACCCGGATTCGAACCTGCGTCGGCGTTTGGGCGTTAGAATGGGGTTAGATTTCACTTGATATCACTATGACTGCCTTGTAGCTGGTCGAAATGAGTGTGATATTCGGATAGCCCATCCATTTTTACATAACATATCAAAGATCCAGGAATAGGATATGAGAGTAACATGGTAAGCGATGAGATCAAAGCAAAAAAACCTGGTCAAAAATTGGAAAATCGGTAATTTCTCGAATACGAAGTTATGAAATTTTCTGAAACTTGGTATTCTTATATATCTTTGGATCCTCTATCGAACGATATATAATATGCTATGGAATTCACACTTTTATTTTTCGACTTTTTGTAGATCAAAAATCGATAATTTGGGTCAACTTTTTGGCTGAAGTGTATACCGCCCCTAGGGACTCTAACCATCAAATATGAGTCAGCTAGGATGATTTTGAAACATTGTGCCATGCCCCAACCGACGCCCCTCCGCTGTAAGAGAGAATGCGTTTTAAGACTTTGCGGCGCTACTGTATTATGAATTTATCGCTAGAATATATTCTAGAATATTCGTGAGAGTATCGTTATCTATCATTTATTTCATTATTTATTCATTTCTTTTTTTTCTTTCAATATAAATTTCAATAATTTAACGAGTATCACATGTCCTAGTAATGCTTTACCTAAATTGTGAATTATATACGGTAGTCAATAGGTTACGGTAACTGTGCGTTTGTACCGCGTAATAGATTAGCAATTAAGTGTCAGTAATATCGTGAATATGCATTAACGAGTAGATTTTCCGAGTAGATCGTTGTAATCCTGTCATAATCATGTCATTCTTATAAAATATGTCGAGTATATTAACTTGGTTATGCCGTAGTCTATGAAGAGTTGGGTCATATAACTTGATGATGGGTTAGAACACCCGAAACGCGTCTGACCGATAAAGTTATATGACCCAACTCTTCATAGACTACGGCATAACCAAGAAACAACACTAACATACTATCCAAAATATGAAGATGACACAGTATACCATCTTTAATCGAGTATATTAACTGGTTATCAATCACTACTATAGATATTTAGAATAAGATACGATAATTGAATATACAGTAATCCTCACCATCCATCCAATATTTAGTATATCCATGACCTCGGGGGGTCGGAAGCAAAAAAAGGGATTATTTATACGTCATTTTGAGTGATTTTTTTTGGAAAATCGGGGGGGGGGGTCGGGTGCCAAAAATCGGGGGTGTATTGCCGCTAGCGGCAGTGGTGCCCACGTATGGTTTTAATGGGTGTTCCGAGCGATAAAAGTGGTAAAGTTCCATGCAAATGTCAATGCCAATATGTTAGGTAGCAATGCGCTTTATGGTCTTAAAGGTAGCGTTACCTCACTCAATGGTCTCTTCATTGCGCACACTCTTTTTCTGTTCTCTAACAACGAGAGAGCATTGCGCGTCGAAGAGACCATTGAGTGAGGTTACGCTTCCTTTAATGTAAAGAAAAACAACTACATATTACGTTGATAGTATAATAAAGTATTTATGCTCCGATTTCTCCTCTTCCTTGCACCTGGTGCATGCGGGTTGCATGCGTATTTGAATACCGGTGCGTATTTCTCGCTTTGATATTACGGAGTCACAGCTTGTAGGTTAATTATTAGTTAGTGTGCTTGCAATAATCAGCAAGTGGCAGCCTCCCCATACCGCGGCGGTGAATGGCGTCGCGATGGCGCCGGAAAGCTCGCTCACGTCGTTGTCGTGAGCGGAGATGCTGCGATGTTTAGCCCTTGTGTTGGCCTTTTGCAAATATTTCACGTATAATCACATTTTCAACATAATAAACTGTTATTATTATTATTATTATTATTATTATTATTATTATTATTATTATTATTATTATTATTATTATTATTATTATTATTATTATTATTATTATTATTATTATTATTATTATTATTATTATTATTATTATTATTATTATTATTATTATTATTATTATTATTATTATTATTATTATTATTATTATTATTATTATTATTATTATTATTATTATTATTATTATTATTATTATTATTATTATTATTATTATTATTATTATTATTATTATTATTATTATTATTATTATTATTATTATTATTATTATTATTATTATTATTATTGTTATTATTATTATTGTTATTATTATTATTATTATTATTATTATTATTATTATTATTATTATTATTTTCATCGTATTAAGGCTTTATGGTGTTCAATTACAATCAGTCAAAATAACGCAGTAGATTTCTTTCACTACTTGATTTATTGGAATTTGATTGAGCGCCTGAATTGTTTCACAATTTCAGCCGGAGCTGGAGCGGCTGCGGGAGACCATACATTTTCGGTTCCCTCACCGAATTATTTTTATATAATGGGTCGATTTAAAAAAATCGTTATTTTTCGCTTAAATTGTAATCTTTCACATAAAAATGAGCTTTATATGGTGGGTCGACCCTGAAAATTGGCCGTATGCAGTGGGCCAATCCTCACACTGTGAGGGATTGAAAATGTATGGCGGGAGACGCGACCGGTCTCTCGCCACCCAAGCCGTGCTCGTGGCGTCCCTCGGCAGTGAACGTTTGGAGGAGCTGGAAAGGGTGCTCTAACTGGTGGGTCTGATATCATCTTCATCATTGGCGTGAAGCCTAAATGCGCCTGATATTCATTCCTTAGTTTATTTATTTATTTATTTGATACGCCCGTGATATCATACGCTCGCATAGGCCGAAAAGTACGTTACAAACTACGATTCCCGCCCGCATTTTGAAATCTGTAGCATAGTTATTAGACTTACGATTCATTAAGATGCCCGCGTGCTTATTATGCGAAATGAGAGTGGTTTTCATAATGCTTCAAATTTTCTTGTTTCGTTGCCTAGCACTTAAATCTGCAAAAAATAGCAATGCGCACAGCCTTGCCTCCGCTTCACCCGGTTTGCGCACAGCCTTGCCCCCCAGCGTGCCCACCTACATGGCTCCAGTTACCCCGCCCATGTATGACTTTGATTCGTGTAACACATTTGTGAGTAGTCCAATCATTCTTATTGGTTTCTATTCCATATATAAAGAGAGAGAAAGTGAGAGATGTTAGGATAGGTTGAATATGAGAAATATTATCGAATGACTATTAATGCTGATCTTTGATCTTTGATCTCTTTGATCTCTCTTTTTCCAACTTGTCAAATATAATTGTAAATCCAAACGTTTTTTGAACTTTATCTCAAACAGAGTTGTCAATTCTTGGAATTTACTGCCTAATTCTACCATAATTTGTCCTAATGCCAAAATCGTTCGTAATTGTATTTCTACCTATGCTTTATAGCTAAAGTTTTATCGTCATTATATATTGATTCAACCTTACTACCTCGTTGTGGTATTGTATTTATGTGTCCCTAATGCATTTCTCTATGTATCTCATTATCATTCTTACCTGAAACGCACATAAAGATATTATTATTAGAGCCTTGCTTTTCCTATCTCCCTTCTCATTCCTCTCTTATTCCCCCACTCGTTCAGCTGCCACTAACACGATCTCTCATTTTTCACAACCTGATTAATCGTTGATCTTTGATCTTTAATGTTCCTCTTTTCCTTATCTTCGAACTATATTTGACCCCCCCCCACAACTCTGACAACAATATCTCTCATCCATCCCTTGTCTGTCAGAGGGTTTAATGGGAGAGTGACCTCACTCTCTTCATCTCTTCATTGCGCACACTATTTCTCTGTTCTCTAACAACGAGAGAGCGTAGAGCGCTGAAGAGACCTTTGACAAAGGTTTCAGTCCCTTTAATCAGAGTGGATAGATACTCTGGAATATGTCTTGAATATACCCTACGAGGGATTGATTTGATTGGACAAAATGTCGGATTAGTGACGCTGCCTACATCTTATCATTCTTTTTTTTATACTAAATTTGTCTCCTCACAATATTATAACTCAATCTCGTATTCGTCCTTAATATCATTATTCAGCTAACAATAAAGCTGCCACTCCCCAACCGAAATCGCTTAAGCGACGGAACTCCATCACTCCCTTATTGCTTCATTCATTCATTATTCTTGATTTTAACTGATGGATAAAGAAATAAATAAATAAATAAATAAAATTCATTATCCATTACTCGTACATTGTATGAGGACTTTGGGTTCTTTGAATATCTTTCTGTATCCTTACTAGAGTTGGCTATTCGGGGGTTGCGGGCCCGCAATAGATTTGTCTTTTTATTGCTAATGATTGCGGGCCCGCAGTGCGGTGAAAAATCATTGCGGGCCCGCAAACTTGGAGAGAGGGGAGGGGGAGCGATTGCGGGCCCGCAATAGCATTGCGGGCCCGCAACGAGAGAACGAAGGAAAGTGAAGAGAACATAGAAGAACGACCGATCACAAAAAGTAGAGGGTAGGAATAAAGTAGTCGTTGCGGGCCCGCAATGCTATTGCGGGCCCGCAATCACTTCCCCTCCTCTCCTTTCGAGGTTGCGGGCCCGCAATGATTTCACAGAGCATTGCGGGCCCGCAATGCGTGTGCGTTAATGCCAACCCTAATCCTTACCTTTACCACGCAATGTGTACTTACTGTTATGGTGGATCTGATTTATACTGAATCAATCGATATTCAGTCTATTTCATGATCTCTCTTATCAGTTTGCACCGATATTGCCGATATTCAATAATTATTAATATTGATTCTTAATATTCTTAGTAAGCACCCTTTTTGATAAGGGAATGATTCCATAGAAAAGATTGTATTATAATCTCGTTTCCTCTCTTTTCCTACCGTATCCCCTTCCCAATCATCATTACGATACTGATGAGAGAGTGTGCAAAACGAGAGTCAGATACCGAGAGCATTTTTATTTATGGCGCACTAAAAAATAGTGGAAAACGGAAAATGGCGGCTTTCCAGGGTCTAAAAAAGCACCTGGAAACTCGAAAATTTGAATTCGCGGGCGCGAAAAAAGGTGCGGGAATTCAAATTCTGGCTTTCCAACTGCGGTTTTCTGCTGTTTAAAAAGGATGTTAAGTAGGAATTTAAGTTCCTACGCTTCAGAAAGGTCGAAAAATGAAATTTCAGCTTTATTTAAGTTTTATAACCGCAGAAAATCGCAGTTAGAAAATCAGAATTTGAATTTCCGCGCCTTATTCGCGCCCGCGAATTCAAATTTCGAGTTTCCATTTTCGGTTTTCCAGTGTACTTTTTTAGACCCCGGAAAGTCGCCATTTTCCGTTTTCCACTATTTTTTAGTGCGCCATTACTCCACAACGCTGTACATGAAACTCAATTAGAAACGTTCCCTTTTATCCAGAGCTTGCTAATTTAATGATTTATCAATTGATTGTTCCATTAATAATAAATAGATATGTGAATCTCTTCATTGATTTCGGTTCTCCCGAGGAGGCGAACTGTGACTAAGAGAAATATCTTCCGATGAACAAATTCAAGATGATACACTACTGACGATGGTTAGTTTTTATGGTATATGGGGAGTACTGTAATTAATCCCTCTGCGGCCTAGAGAGGTGAAAGAGAAAATAAAATAATGACGAAGCAAGTGAGATCAAACGATGATTCAAATGGAGACGACAGTAGATGATAATCGTACAGGGATTGAATAAATCGGTAAAAAGGAAAGATAGATCAGAGAATGTTAATCTTTTCTGAATAGCAAAACCAAGGTCTTTAAGGACTTCTTTTTTTATTCAATATTTCATTTTCAATAATGAATTCCCAACGTTCACTTTGCTAAATCTTATCTTATCATAAACCATTTTTAGAATGACAACAATTTCATGTTTCAATCGTAAATGCTATCATGACCCTTTCATCTCTGGCCTTTCTTTGGCATCATTATACATCACGGACATAGAAATAAAATGCCATAAAAGATTGCTCTATAAAATCGTAGCTTTATGCCGAAAGTTTGCAAAATACACGGCGAAAAAAAAATGTTCATAAAAAAGTAGTCATGGTTCGAAAAAACAAACGAAATCCGTAGGCCGATATGCATTGGAAACAATAAGGAGATAATCAATATTTTGGGAGGTACCAATTTTAGCGAAAATCAACAGTAAATGGAGCTATAAGCCCTATGAATCAATACTAATCAATATTGAGCGGGCGATCGATACGATCTTATAGCTACAGTATCCTTCCGTTTACAAAGGCGCGGAGATCAGAGCAAGGAAGTCTTTGAGATTGCACAATCCGATCTTGTCGCAGATCTGCTCGGGAGCTAGATTGTCTTCGATTCCTAAAAAAAGGATTTATTGATTGGTGAATAATCTAATGATAGAAAAAACATTTTATTGATTTGTATATCGCCCAAAATCTGTGCGGCTAGAACATTAAACGTGCAGCTTTGGACGTTCAAAGCGACAAAGCAAATTGTTAGATCCCAATAAGGCTCCAACTCATTATTATAAACTCATTCATAGTTTTGCTTACTTATTAAAGCGACACCCCAAGCTAATTTGAAACTCTCCGCTCTGGCAACGCTCTCTCGCTTTCTTTGTCTACTAGAGAGTATTGCCAATGCGGAGAGTAAAATTAGCTTGGGGTGTGCCTTTAAATCTTAAAACATGCAACGTTCTCCCTTTAAAAATCCGTCTTTTCGTCGAAATTGTGAAGAGCGCAAACTCTTTTTCTCGCTCGTACACCCTCCAACAATCCTCTTGTCCCTCGTGCCCTACATCTCCACTCTCTCGCACCCACACACTAGGCATAGTGGGGCCAAACAAACGAGAACAAGAGGAGGTCAGCACAAGCCCGCGTGGCCTAATGGATAAGGCGTCTGACTTCTAATCAGAAGATTGTCGGTTCGATCCCGGCCGTGGGCTTTCATTTTTGCTGTTTTTCCACTGTCAAATACAATATTGTTTTGCCGTTTGTGATATCTTATCACGGGTTATTACGATGTTGTTGATAGTTTCATTTGTAATTTCAGCGTATTGAAACTGTCAAACGTGAAAACAATCAGTGAAAGTGATAAGCAAAACAAACAAGGACTAAAACCTGTTAACTAAGATTAAGTGAGCCTAAGTCAAGTGCTTACTAAGATCAAGTGAGCCTAAGTTAAGTGCTAAGTAAGCGTAAGTACCCTGGATCATGTCATCCAGCTTCTGCTTCACTAACTGTTCGCACACGGCCTCGCTCCAGTCTTGAGGGAACTGTTCTCTGCACTTCGCATTCAGCTTCTGTCGAGTTATGGTTACGGTAAAGGTTAGTGTTAAGCTTAAGGCTAAGGCTAGTACTTAGTAACTAAGTCTAAGTCTAGTTAAGGTTAGTGTTAAGCCTAAGGTTAAGTCTAGTACTTGTTAAGTAAGTCTAGTTGATTACTGTAAACAAATAGTAAATTAAAGCTAAAAACATGCGATTGGTGATCGTTAGCTATGTCATGCACAAATAAGTGAAAGATAAAGAACCAAAGATCAAGGCATAAAGATCAAAGATCAAAAACCAAACCTCATCGACCAAGTCTTCCTCGTTAATCAGCAGATTCTCCACGAACATCGTCAACTTAACAATTATCGATTATCGATTACCAATTACAGTATCCCAAGAACTACCGTACCTCGACACAGTCGAAGCAGAGATCGGCCTCGGCATGAGACAGGTAGAGGAACGATAGCAGAGCGAGTTCCGTGAACAGATGCATATCTGGTAGAGAGACAATAATGGAGCAGTTAGTAAAGCGGGCCCAAGATAGGACCGATATTCGGAAAGGGCATAGGGCGCAATTAATATAATCAAGGACGTGTCCCGGGGAAAATTTGGGCACTCGCTGCTCTGGCGGCACTCTCTCGCTAGCGCTCTGGTATTTCATAGCATAAAGCCTACTTAAAATACGTCGCTGACTTGAAGATACTTTAAGTCTACTTCAAGCGAAAATGAAAAGTACACTTTAAGTTTTGAAATACCAGAGCGATCACTAGCGAGAGCGAGAGCCAGAGCGAACAATCAATTGAGCTGCTTTCCCATAATTTGGTTTATATAGGATCGTAATTAATCAGGCAGCGGTCTCCAGCTCTCAACGAAATGGCAACATTGTTATTTCGAAGAGATACATAGGTGAGAGATTGAGCTGTACGGAGAGAGTGTTCTAGAGAGCGAGAGAGGGTCAGAGAAAGAGAGAGAGTGAGCGAGAGCGAGAGAGAGCGAGAGAGTGAGAGATAAAGAGAGTTAGAGACGCAGACATACCAAACAACAAACACCAGTGTACATTCGCATGCTATGCACATGCAGTGCACAACCGGTAATTAGCGACAACCGGTAATTAGTGACAACCGGAACACCACTATATCTATTCGTTACCGTAACCTTGATCTATCCTATCTTTAATAGACGTAATCACGTGGGATACAAGTACGACAAAGCACGAGGATGCCGATTGTGGTGGACCACCGCGTGGTTAGAACAGGGCCAGAGAGTGATGAGAGAGCGTGCGAAACGAGAGAGAGTCAGGCAACGAGAGGATTTCTTGGCACTGTCGAAATTCGGTGGAGTGATTCAATTTCAACAGAAAAAGGAACACACCACACTGGCTACACTAGACCAGCTGATCTTTAACAATGTGTATGTTACACTGTGTGTTACACTGCAAAGAACAACAGGACGATATTGTTCTTTTTTCCTACATTATTCATGTTTTAACTGATGGATAAACAAACAAACAAATAAATAAATATTAAAGGATTGAGAGTAATCATAATGTCAAAACACTGATCGCAAAACTCTCTCATACTTGAGCTTATCTAAGCTTGTAAGACGCGAAAGTTAGAAAAAAGCTCTCGCACATGTAAGATAGCTTAATGAGCTTACTCCAGTTCCCGTTACAATCTCGAGCAAGAGAATAGTTTATCGAACGTGTTTTGAGAGAGTTTGGAGCAAGCTAAACTCTCTCTAACACTAAAAGAATTTGATTATGGTATAGTAGTGTGAGTGAAATACTTCTTGGAAAGAGTGCACTAGGTATGAAATGTAATCGATTGAGGCACAAGGGGACAAAAAATATCTCCATTGTTAGAGACCAAAGGTGGGCGCGTTAAAACGAATTATTTTTGCGACCAGCCTTGCCTTCCCTTGCGGGGCCTTGCGCATAGCATTGCCTCGCAAAAATGGAAAATTTCTCATCAAAAATGCAAAAAAATGACCATGCGCATAGCCTTGCCTTACAATTTGCCAGTTTGCGCACAGCCTTTCCCCCAGCGTGCCCACATATGGTTAGAGACAAAATTACCGCTTCTTTTAAAAACGCTAACCATCAATCTATTTATTATTTATTTTTCATACTGTTTCAATTTTTTCTAAAAAAACGAATAAAATTTATGAAATTTATGTTTTGCTAATCATAGAAGAGAACAACTCTCATTTTCATGGCACAAGAAACGGGACAGAACAATACTGGGTGAAAGAGAACATAAGCAGAGTAGTAATCAGAAATATAATCAAGACTAAATAAATCGACAACCTGCGCTCTACCGACTTTGTTAAAACATCTGTCTTATCGGCGGGACTCACTCAACCCAGATCACGCCATGTCACGTGTCTCTCTCTACCTCTCTATTTTAACTAGACTTTATTTTCCACTCTCTGCCTCTCTATCCGCCTGTCAATCTCTCTCCCCGAAAGCAACAATCATCGCACAACGATCAATGATCGACCTTGAAGCGAAGAGGAACAAACATGTTTATAACTAGTACGTTCTAGGAAAATCGGCAAAAGAAAGCTGCCCCATGCTGGAATCGAACCAGCGACCTTCTGTTTACAAGACAGACGCTCTGCCACTAAGCCAATGAGGCGGACGGGGAAAGCGATCGCAAGTGAGCTCTTGAGCGCGATTGCTAGAGGTTAAGAGATTGCAAAAAATCACGACCACGGTAGGGATCGAACCTACAATCTTCTGCTCCGTAGGCAGACGCGTTATCCATTGCGCCACGCGGCCACATGTATGACCCTCTCAGTAGGCGTTGTTCTTCTTCAGCTATCGTGTTTAAGAGACCGGCTCGGTAAGACTCGAGCATTTTGACCCCCTGCCGGACATTCGCGAGGACTTTCGATCTGGCCCTCAATACTTTCATCATAGACACATACCGGGGGGAGACCGATGAAAGTTATAGTGAAAATGCCCTTAGGCTCAAACCCGGCTCACATATGTCGCATAAAATAAAAAATTGAAAAATTCATAACTTTTCAATCGCGATAGCTAGGACTTTTATTTCTTTTTTTGGTGAATAACATGTCATGCACTCTTACAAACACAGTTGAGCAGTAATATCATGTCGTTCTGGATATGTTTTTTCGTGTATGATTTTCCGATTTTTCCTCTTCCATCCTCGTTGAAGAGAGACGGCAAGCATTGACATAGTACATATTGTAGCCCTGACACTTCTGTACATGATGGTCACATTCCCTTGGAAATCCAACTTTTCTGAAGCATCGAGAATTGCAACTGAATGTGAGATATGTGTAATTTGTAAAAATCGAAAATTAAATTTCTTGTAAATCGCAAGAGTAGTAGGTAGCTTTATTATGTCATTTTACTTGTAGTGATGTGCCTACACAGAAAAAATATACTAGTAGACTCAGACTACATTTTTTAAAAATTTTAAAAATAATTATTTTATTTTTATTTTTTTCAACCCTGACATTGAGTCGACCGTCAAGGCAAGTTGATTCATAGGGCGGATGGTAGCTGATGCATGTCCGTTTGCGAAAACAATTGCCACGAAAAGAATCGTCGTTTCGCAGATCTAGAATTTATTTTTTTAATTATCAAACTTGAAAAAATACATGTTTCTTTCACATAAATCGGTTGGAAGGTGGCGTATGGCAACCAAAGCTGTACCATTGTTATCAGTGGGAGTGAACTGTACTTGAATACCATAATCGTCAGGAATCGCGAACTGATTTTTTTTCAGTCGACCCATGATTCTCAACCATGACCCGGGGTTCATGGTTGAGAATAGCTGAGGTCGAAAAATTCATGATGATCCCAGACCAAATACTATTTGGCAATATATCAACAGTGAGACAACTTCTAGTTTTCTGGATACCGTAACCCAAACTACAGTAATTGTAAGGCACGCACTTGAATTTTCCGAGAATTTCACCACATTATTATAGGGTACGGTAACTAGATTACTGTATTTTGGGTTACGGTATCCAGAAAACTAGAAGTTGGCTCACTGTTGATATATTGCCAAATAGTATTTGGTCTGGGATCATCATGAATTTTTCGACCTCAGCTATTCTCAACCATGAACCCCGGGTCATGGTTGAGAATCATGGGTCGACTGAAAAAAAATCAGTTCGCGATTCCTGACGATTATGGTATTCAAGTACAGTTCACTCCCACTGATAACAATGGTACAGCTTTGGTTGCCATACGCCACCTTCCAACCGATTTATGTGAAAGAAACATGTATTTTTTCAAGTTTGATAATTAAAAAAATAAATTCTAGATCTGCGAAACGACGATTCTTTTCGTGGCAGTTGTTTTCGCAAACGGACATGCATCAGCTACCATCCGCCCTATGAATCAACTTGCCTTGACGGTCGACTCAATGTCAGGGTTGAAAAAAATAAAAATAAAATAATTATTTTTAAAATTTTTAAAAAATGTAGTCTGAGTCTACTAGTATATTTTTTCTGTGTAGGCACATCACTACAAGTAAAATGACATAATAAAGCTACCTACTACTCTTGCGATTTACAAGAAATTTAATTTTCGATTTTTACAAATTACACATATCTCACATTCAGTTGCAATTCTCGATGCTTCAGAAAAGTTGGATTTCCAAGGGAATGTGACCATCATGTACAGAAGTGTCAGGGCTACAATATGTACTATGTCAATGCTTGCCGTCTCTCTTCAACGAGGATGGAAGAGGAAAAATCGGAAAATCATACACGAAAAAACATATCCAGAACGACATGATATTACTGCTCAACTGTGTTTGTAAGAGTGCATGACATGTTATTCACCAATAAAAAGAAATAAAAGTCCTAGCTATCGCGATTGAAAAGTTATGAATTTTTCAATTTTTTATTTTATGCGACATATGTGAGCCGGGTTTGAGCCTAAGGGCATTTTCACAATAACTTTCATCGGTCTCCCCCCGGTATGTGTCTATGATGAAAGTATTGAGGGCCAGATCGAAAGTCCTCGCGAATGTCCGGACCATGCTCGAGTCTTACCGAGCCGGTCTCTTAAGAAGGTACTGCGTTACGAGTTCGCTGTCAAAAGCCCATTTAATTCCTCTTTGTGTTGTAGCCCTTTCAAAAGTACTGCCATGACATCACTTCACTTTTTATCACACATAAATTACAACTGATTCACGTTAGCAATTGACTTTTTACAGAAAATAATGATGTAGACGGGAGACAGAGAGACATAGGCGTGTGAATGCAGTCGATGTGGAAAGGTGATAGAGGACATAGGAGGAAAGATTGGGAAACGGAAAGAGGAGAACTCCTTCGATACGAGGAGGCGGAGCCAGAAAAAAGAGGGGGCGGGGCATCAGGGGCGGGACTTGGTACCCGGTAATTAATTCAGAAAGGAAGAAAAAAACATAGGAAACACAATGATCAGTGTGATCTTCAGACGAGTAGTCAGAGAAAGAGTGTGCTGGTCAAGCTCAGGGATACTGTAGGAAACGAGGGAAAAAAGAGGAAAAGGGGCGGAGCTTCTGAAAAGTATGGTTAGCTGGGCGGGTGAATTGATACGAGACTCGTGTGTGGTTCCATAGGAATACGAAAAGAAGAGTCGAGATAGGGAGAGATATATAGATCGCTGGAAATACATCCTAAAGTCGTAACATGGAAAAGTTAAGATGTGGCGGGGGGATAAATCGATAATCGGATCGTGGGGGCGAATGAATGAGTAGAGCGTTAAACCTTCCAGAGAGCAGAACGAGTAAGCTTCGAGAGTTTGGAGGGAATTGGATGAACTTCAGACATATAGCCCGTGGGCACGCACAGAACAATTACAGGTCAGTAGCGAAAACAACAAGTAAGGTGCGTGGTGTGGTGTGGTGCGGCGAGTGCTTCTTACAAGAACCACGTTTGCGACCAGAGAAAAAAAAAGAGGATAAAGGGTCAGGGGGGGGGGGGCACGAACACAGTTTAGCTTCATGGAGTCGACTAGATCGATACGGGATAAGGATAAGGTACGGTTTTACCAAATATCAAAAGTGGATAAAAGTTACGATAAGTTAAGAGGAAAAAAGAGGATAAGCACGGCCTACTGTATACGAACCAAGAAAAAACAATAGAAACAGACGTATTGAAAAAAGTTACGATAAGTATGGGGGAGGAGAATAATGAATGAATGAATGCTTCTATTCTACTATGGATATTTGTGTTGTTTTTCAGTCATCATTGTTCGATGTGTTATATGAGGCAGGGGGGCAGAGGTAATCGATAATTCAGGGGAAAAGCAGGGGACGGGGGAGCGTAAAATAATCAATAAATCGATAATCCTTATCGCTCCTCAACGTTGATCACTTCACGAGCGGGCCACTTGAGATCGGCGAGCGATGCAGTCGCGTCCATGGCAGATACCTGCAGGTGATTGTCGATAAGTCGATAAGTCTTTATCAAAGATCAAATACCCCCAAATAAAACTAATAAAATTAATAGATGTACAAGTATACGTCACGATGCATTTTAAATGTAATTTTTTTAAAAAATATATAGGTTAGCTAATAATGTGCCCTATGGTGTTTCGGCAGCTATGTAAAAATTTAAGGCCAGTCACATTCGTGTTTCGATTACCCAATAAGGGTAAACATATGGATTAATAACTCGATAGTTCGTGCTTACAATTAGAAGAGGAAAAATCATATTTATCGTAGCGTTCCCTATATCCTGTTCAGACTAAACTATCATTTGTAGAAAAAGTACAAAGCCAACATGAAAAATAATAAACCTTAAGGTCGATAATAAAAGTATTATAATAAACACCCACAAAACCACTTTAAACCAGTGACATTCAGGTTTCAATAAATAAATTAATAACTAAGCCACTTACATCCTTCTTCTGGGGAAACTCCGAGTTCATCATGCGATAGTCGGACACCGGGTAGCCCTCGCTCTCGAGATAGCTCAGCACCACGGAGAGCGGGTTGAGTTTGGAGAAACGACGGAGGGCCTGAAAATGAACAATTTATTTAATTTGATACACAAATAAAATTACAAAAAAATCGCTAGCAACATACACAAGTATTCTCCGATGGAAATCAGTTTCAATAGTTCATCAATAAGTTAAGAATAATAATAATAATAATAATAATAATAATAAAGCTGGCGCGTACCTGGCCAGCCTCTGGCAGACGGAATCGCACTTGCACGCACTCTGGCGAGCCCTCGGACGGTTCGGCAGGCAGAGCCGCCTTGAGCGCCGCACGATGCGCCTCCAGCTCCTCCTTGGCACGACGAGCAGACTCCTGTAATCAGGAGTGTAATCAATCGATACATAATAATAATAATAATAATAATAATAATAATAATAATAATAATAATAATTATACGTATTCATAAATATATAATGAAACGCGTGTGATGAAAGAACATAGGTCGAATAGCGAATTTTTTCGGTTTTCAAAATGTGGTCAGGGTTTTCGATTTTTGGGAAATTTTGGACAAAATGCGGTTGGAATTGGTACTTTGTAACATACTTTTCGACCTATGGAATACATGAATCAAAATTCTCTATTCCATAACCATATCACAGTACTGCATGGATTCTGAGTACATTTTCCTTTAGTGCACTTAATTTCACAAAAATCGGATGTGGACTGGTCTACAGATGAGGCCCAACCCACATGGTGTCTAGAAAGTTTACGTTGCTTATAGTCGCCTTACCTTATCTTCCTTCTCTCTTATTAACTGTACTTATTTGGTGCACATGTTATTCAACTTGTAAAACCGCGAATCATCCAGTACATCACAATTACAGTACAGTCCACCAACAGCCTGCCCAACCCATCAATCGATAAGACCGTATCCTCAATCCCCAAAGTGTACCCTACAGACTGGATATCCCTTGGGATAGACCCACCCACGTTTTTGCCGCAAAATCGGGGTACCCTCACGCATTTGAAGGGTCTTCTAGGATGCTAGGAGGATAGACCATCATTGGTACCGTACCTCGCGCTCTCGCGCCTCCGCCTCCTCTCGCTTCTGCTTGGCCACACGCTCGCGGTCCACCGCCAGCGACTCCTGCAGCTCCTGCTCCTGCTCCTGCCGCAGACGCTCACGGTCTATCCGCTCCTGCTCCTGCTTCTCCAGGGTTACCTGCAAGTATTTAATTGTATAATAATAATAATAATAATCATTATTATTATAAATAAATCAATTCATTATCATTATTATTACAGGGTTTTAGTAAATCACACTACAATTCAGACAAACACAATAACGTGTGAAAAAACTACGCTACTTTTTTTGAAAGTTTGGTTTTTTTTTTAAATCACACCCCGACCTAATTCTGCTCTCCGCTCTGGCAACGCCCTCTCGTAGGCATAGAAAGCCAGAGAACATTGTCAGAGCGGAGAGTTGATTTTAAAAATATTAATCTTCTTCACCTTCATGCTCGCGTATGCCTCCATGCACGTCAGAAGCTTCTCAACGGCCGTCTCCGCGCTGTCCGGACCTCAAATAATCAATACAATCATTATCGATTGGATTTACAACTAAATTTAATAACTGGGAGCACACATTTCCATACCCTCGCGATGCGAGGATTGACCCACTATATAAGGTCCATTTTAGGCAACTTGATGAGAAAGGAAGCTGAAGCGAAAATAACGAATTTTGTGAATCAAACCACCCTATTTGGAAAATTGACCCACTATATAAAATAATTTGGTGAGGGCACCGAAAATGTATGATCCCAAATACCATCAATCGATAGCCCATCGCTACAGTACCCATACTTAATACCGTACCTACGACAACGTCGACCAGCCTAATCGATGATCCCTCCTTCGACAGAAGCACGAGCAGTGGGAAGCGGTCGACGTCGCTCATGAAGCGAGCCACCATTGGACGAACCTAAATCAGGGCAAGGATTACTGTACGTCGAACCTGAATCAGGGGGTGAGGATTACTGTACGTGGACAGAGTACGGTAGGAAAGATCAGCATCGATCAGCGAACCAATCAATAATAAATAAAATACGGTGTAAACAGTGTCTAATCAATCAATCAATCAATATTTGAGGAACCATTCAATAATAGATAAAGTACTGTATGACCTAGTAGGGGTGTCTAATAATCAATCAATAAATCAATAATCGTACATCATAAAGATTGGAGTCCGTGAGGAACTGGATGAGCTTTTCCTCGTTCTCCTTCGTGGTCACGTCCCACGGCCAGAGGACGAACTGTGAACGCAGCAGTTGACAGACGCCATCGGCACACAGTACCTGAACGAGTGATTATTGATTGATTAATGATTTATATATGATTATTGATTGGTTAATGATTTATATATGATTATTGATTGATTAATGATTATTGAATGATTGATGATTATTGTACTACTTATAATGAACATCATGAAACCAAGAAGCGACTGGTTGACAGCGCCACGTCATACATTTTCGTACCTTCATAATGCAAGAATCGATCCACTATATAAGGCTATTTTTTTGCCGATTTAAATGATTTTACAATGTTACAGCCATAGGTCGAATAGCTACGTTACACATTTTCAAAATGCGGTCAGGTCTTTCGATTTTTCGGGAATTTAAATGCGTCCAGGCCTCGTAGTCTGCAAAGTGCTTTTTGACCCATGGATTCTGTGCCATATGCAAATCAACGCCAGCAATGCATTTGAACAACCATTGAAACATCCCTGAAACACGCAATCACCGGGTGAATTCATGTTCGATCCCTCGTTTACCACTAAACCTAACCACTCACGCTAAAAGTAAAGTATGATTGCACGCAGCAGTTGTCGGCTCCACTTGTTCCCCCCCCCCCCTAGAACCCCATCTGCGCCCTTCCTCCCTTCTCACTCTACCAGTTCCCGCTCCATGCACTCACTCACTCTGTGTCTCTCACCACACCGCCCGTCTCTAGTCGTCTGGCGTCAGTTTCTATTCCACTACTACCACACGCAAAGTGCATCTCTCACTCTCGTCCCCCAATCGTCTTCTCTTCTGTTCAATTGTTCGCACTCTTAATAGTTCAGCCCGTCTCATCCAAGAACTACACGCATCATGATATCATCCAATCGATATTAATCACATTTTAAAACCATTACAATCACACTAATCAATAGCTACCACCCTGGCAACAGTAAAAATGACACATTGGTGAAATAAAATTATTATTATTATTATTATTAAAAATCGATAATTAAACTCACATTATTGGGGAAGATGTTGCGTGCGATCGACTTGTCGTGGTGAATGTAGAGGGCGAGTGGGCGCCTGCAAGTTTCGTGTTTCAAGAACCAATTATGTTCCAACAGATTTGAATTTAATAATGGTGTTGTAGTCGTCATTCAAACAAAAAAATTGTACACGATATAGAAGGATATAGGAAGATATATATTTCAAAAGACATGACATATATTTTCATGAGATATAGGAAGATCAAATCAACAAATCATAGTAATCATTCGCCTTGGCGACGGACATCCTTCAAAAATACTTATCTAACAAATATATCCCATCCCCGATGTGTTCTATTGAAGGAATAAATATTATTATTATTAGTAGTATTATCAATCAATACCAATCAACACTCACCTCTCACAAACTGGCCGATCGGGACACTCAAAGGCCTCTCTGATAGCGGCGGGCAGCGAGCCACAGAAGAAGGGCGGCATCAGATGCGAGCGACCATTCTGTCCGTACCTAAACCGATCAATCAATAATCTATAGATCAAACTACAAAAGCCCAAAGCTACCGTAGCATACCTGGCTTCAAAGACCGACTGGAAGTTCTGCGTGCCGTCAATGGCCGATTGGCAATCGACGGGAATGAGCGGGAGGGAGTTGTCGTTGTTGGTGCGCGCGTGGCTGCCACCGTTTGACGCGTGAGCAGTCTGATCAATGATCAATCAATAATCGATAATAATCAATAATGATAATCACGACAATCTAATCTACCTTGTTCTCGATTTTTCCATGATCTAGGGAATCTTTTTTATGATTTGTAAAGATCACCTCAGACCAAAAAATTACTCATGATAACAGTGTCATAAATGACATGAGAAAGAACATCAGCTGTTTATGCCAACAAATATACTAGTACCATGCACCCTGATTCAGAGCCCCTGACTGAATAATAGCCAGTTGGTAAACGCGATATCTTTCTACATCTTCTACATATTCTACATTTTGATTTGTTTCAGGAAAAAAAGGATGCAATAAAATAAATAAAATATTTAATATTAAATAATATTTAACATTTAAATATATAAATATAAAATACAAACACCAACCCGTCTGCTGTGCGCCGACTCCTCATCGGGATCGTTCTCCATGGCGAAATCGTACGACTCATCGTCCGAGTCCGATCGTGACTGGGAGCGGGTGCGTGCTGCGACCGCACCGCTGCTGCGACTGACGCCCGCGCCTCCCGCGCGGCTGCGGCCGGTATCGAGGCGAGGCGCGAAGGGCACTGCAAATAGAGGACCATTAAATTAATAGTATTCTCATTCTTTATTCCAGCGTATTATATGTTACATTAAAACGAATAACAAAGGGGTTGATGGATGTCCGTCGCTCGGTAGCGATATCGGTTTAGGGTGGGGGAACAGTGGCAGTGTATAAATAGATGTACAAGAAGAAGTCTGCATACACTTTAAATGAAGATTTCTTGAATAAAAAAAGTTAGGACTGCGAACGCGTAAATTAATTGTAAGAGGCAATAGTAAGAATTAAAATTTAAAATTATTAAATTAATTTAAATCAATTCTTATTGATTCACTTAATCGTAAGCAATTGGGTAAATTGGGGAAAAGCGGATAGACGATTTAGATATTAAATTTGTCACCCTTTTTCACAGCATAAAACATAAATCATACATTTATATTCTTATCTTATTTATTATAATCACCAACTGGACGAAAGTGACTCATAGGGGGAGTACGTCGCAAATTTCGTAATTTTTAAATTTATAAATATAATATGTTGTTTAACACCATCCCGAACGAACGAACACCATCCCCATATTGTTCTCCTGTGAACTTGATAACAACACTATGATTCACTAATAAAAGACCCTAACGATTTACCAGCTTTTAAAAATTGCATGGTGCAATCATTATAAAACTGATGCTACACGAATATCACAAGCTGCACACTTTGCGGATTGCCAAGCTAGAAACTTGGCAACGAGCCAAACACAACCGCTCTCATGCATGTTCACTACCCACGCCGTTTATTTTTATATAGCGCGTAATAATCGAAATAGGGTGGGTTGATTCAGAAAATTCGTTATTTTTCGCTTAAAAATCGGCTTTTTTACGCATCAAGTGGCCTAAAATGGGCCTTATATAGTGGGTCAATCCTCGCATTGCGAGGGTATGGAAATGTATGTCACAAGATGCACATCCTAGTAAATTGCCAAGCTAGAGCTAGAGCTAGCCAAGCTCTCACCTCTCATCGTGGCAGCTCTGGTGGATGCAGCGATAGCTGCAGCAATGGCCGCCTCCTCGTCCACCACTTCCATCGGTTCATCCTCAAACGGGTCGTATGCTGCCGCCGAGCTCGAAGCGGCATCTACCAATTAGATCGATTAATAAAAATAAAAATAATAATAATAATAATAATAATTTATCACATTCGCACATTGGTGCAGTGATTAATATTACACCAATTTAACATTCTAGTTTTAATTACAACAGGTACTCTAATATTTTCTGCAATTCGAAAGCAGTATAATAGCTGATACCAAATAATCTATCAGCTATTATACTACTTTTGCCATGGTAATATTATCATTGATTCAATCTCATTATTATTATTATCATTGGCACCTCGTAATATTACTATGGCGTCAATAAATAATTCTTTCTTTATTTTTTATTGAGTATTGACATTTAATATTCCCTCGGGATTAGGGCTTAAGTGTTTTGGCAAATAGTAAACAGGAATCGACAAGTGTCACACCACAATTAAGCGAGCGCGCGTCTTTCGTAATGTTTTGCATCCATCGGTAACTCATATCGTGGCTCCAACACATAGCGCGCATTGAAACACTGACAAAATGGCAAAAAAATACATATGGTGCACGACGGTGTGCTCTCATAGTTAAGGACTCTCACTTTTGCGAACTCTCTCATTGCCTCTTTTTCGCTCCATCTTTTTCTCAGTTACACCATGACCGCTCTCGAAACACTGTGCAACTCTTTGATATGCAATGCACCTCAAAAAACGAGGGCTTATTAACGATTGAACAACATAAATAATATAACTTTAGTTCCAACTATATTAACCATTGATGGTTTGTCAATATCCCCAACGCTTCTAACGTGTCAGGGTATTCACATACTTCAACAATTGGTTTGTGGGTCAATACCACTGGAACACCAGGGACCATCTGATAGTAATAGTCGTTGTGTTCACAACAGTGCTTGACAGTGATTGTCAACGAGTATGCAACACAACACTACCTTGCTGTGGGGGCGACCATCGCTGCTGTTGTGATACGACGGGAATGGGAGATGGCGCTTGTGCGGGCTCTCCGCCAAAACTCTCCGATAGATGGGCCTCGATCGCGCGTTCTTAATAATCAAAAGTAGTTAATTAATAAAAATACAAAACAAATAATAGATAATATTTATAGCTTCTTATGCAATCATCAAAAACAACACGTTACGTTTCAGTGGAAAGACACACTATTTAGAGGAATTCGGTAAATTCCGTTATTATTGATATTTTAGTAGTTACCGAGGTTCCAATCGAGTGAGGCGAGAGAGCACATCGCCATCTCAGGCTCGTCCACATTTGTGATCTCCTAAAATCAGCTCGATATTGTCGATTTCGTAATGATCACGCAAGTTGCGCAATCAATCAAAAACAGGGTGACACGCTAACCTGAAACTGCCGTAGCTTATCCAGTTGGTCTTCTGTTAAGCCGTCCATGCTTAGTGTGTATGTGTGAATTTGTCTCCGGGTCTTTCAGCGGAGCTCTAAACAGAGATGAGATACATACAATGCCAGATTCAAAAGAACAAATGCTCCGGTTTTGCAGGGTAATATTATAGTAAGTAGCGTAACTTATTTTTTCTCGCTATATACTCATGAAATAGCGAGACATTAACTAAAAGTAACTGAAAAGTAAGTTACTTTTCGCGCTACTTACCATAATATTACCCTTTAACACCGGAGTAGTACTTATCACGGCAAAGGAACACGTTAAAAGAGGACAAGGAACAGGATGATAAAGAAGATGAGTACAAAGTGCAAGGTGAATTGAAATTAGTAAGCCCACGTGAATTGCGTGAATAGCGAGAATTCCGTTTTCGACGCGTTCCAAGCAATTTTCAAGCTGTTTTCGCGTCGGATAACCATCTTAGATTAATCCAGCACTACATAAGTTTCACTATTTCAGAGGATGACGAAAACCAACAGAGATAAACGCAGAAGAACAGGTCAAAATGCAGATGTAAGATGGGCGGGGCGAACAGCTGATGACTTTGGAAAGCGGGCGTGGTGTAGCTGCTAACGAGCGCAAGTATGTGCTGTAAGATTTTCGCGCGATTTTTATAGACATTCTCAAGACATTTTTTTTAAATTTTAATTTTAGCAATTGATTCATAAGACCCGATGTTAGCTATCTAGGAAATTGGCGAACAGTAATAATCATAAATACCCTGAAGACATATTATTCGTTAACTAAATCTTTTCTGCTTATAGTCGAAATACCATCTCTAGAAAAGTCGTCATGGAGATGGGAGACATTTTATATATGAGAGAGTCGAGCTGTTTGCTAATAGTAGTAATACGGCAATCAATAAGAGCGCATCATAGTCTGGTGGAGAGACACGAAGAGATAGCATTGTATGTCTTAATCTGACAGACGCACAGCTAACAGAATTACTATAATACCACCATTAATTTCAATTTTATTGAAACGACTGGTTCGTGAAATTTCAAACTAATAGATTTAATGAAAAATAGCAAATGCTGTCATCTAAAAATAAGGAATAATACATCTTTGATTTAAATTAGCGTATTTGGTAAAGTATACTGTAAAAATAGACGCCAAAAGACAAGCTACAGTAATCCACTAAAAAGCGGACGTACACCGTGTCAACTGCATAAAAAGGACCACTGGCTTTCCAAAGTTTATTAGCAAAGAAAAGGACACAAAGTAGAAATGGGCGGGGCTTAGATGTGATCGTAATACATGGACATTCGCACACTATCACATGGTAAAGCGAACGAAAAAGGGATGAGACAGAACAGAATGAGTGGAGCGATTTAGACATCTTGATAAAGAATGGACATCTGAGAAAGGAGCAGTGGAATTGACAATGAACAAGGCAGGTATAGGTGGTACTCCCAGGCTAACTTGAAACTCTCCTCTCTGACAATAGCCTCGCGTTGACAAAGCAACCGAGAGCGTCTAATCAGAGGTTTGATAAAAGTAGCCTAGAGGTATCATTATAGGGATGAATCTCTTATAGTTTACAGTTCGAATAATGATCAATGGAAAGCGGTATCCGTGAACGTTGGCTAACCGTTTACCGACAAACATGACGTCACAAGGGGTAGAGGAGAAGAATTGACCTCTACCAACGGCTGTGGGGTCACGTTTGTGCGCAAACGGTTAGCCAACGTTCATGGATACATGTATGTGTGTGCACATACAGTGGTAATGGTGGTGGGGAAAATGGGAGGGGGGAAGCTCTGGGAGAAATGCAACGACAACGGAGTCATCGAATGAATGAACGAACAAAGTTTGAAAATATCATAGCAACTATACTTAAAGTACGTGAAAAAAGTGGGAAAAGGTCGACAAGTGTACCAGAAACATACAGCATATAGAAGATGATAGGAAAGAGAAAAAGAAAAAAAACAAAATTAAAGATATATATCGAAAATAGAGAAAGATTTGCCGTAGTCGGGTTCAGTAGAGGTACCGCGCGAGAAATATGGACAACGGAAAACGGTCTTACCTAGAAAAGAAGCGGAAAAATAGGAAAAGGGGCGTGGCTTAATCTGTGATAGAAAACAGCAAAACATCAATACGCCGTGATGGGTTGGCTATGATAAACATGATGAGACAGCGAGAGAGATTGATAAAGTGGTTGCATGGGTGGTGGAAAGAACGAGAGACAGTGAGAAGAGACTTTTGGAAAATCTAGAAAAAAAAGAAAAAAAAGAAATCAACACAATCCAATAGTAATATGACCTGATAGGATAGATTGATAGATACATTGATTAGCCATATAGATAGATAAGATAGGACAGATATAGATTTCATGGGAAACAGAGATGGACATGTACGGGGAAAGATATAGCGGGGCTTATTTAATTATTGAGCAATATTCGAAAAAAAGTCGAGATTAGCCTAAAGGACAGGGTGAAAAAGGGGAAAATGAAAACTAGGAAAGATCAAATATCAAAGTTCAAGGAAGGTTGTTCAACCGATCGTTATTCAAAGAAACTCAACTTAGTTTACATAGAGGTAGGCAGCGAAAGAGCTAATGGGAGGCGGGGAAACAACTTAATCAAAATAAGGCACATAGGACAGGCATGCTTTGAGATAGATATAGATATCGATTGATGTGGCTTACTGTAGATCGATATTTTTACGTTGAAGTCGTGAAGGGGCGGGGCAAAAGATAGACATGATCTGGATTACTGTAGGCGGGAAAAGAAAGAAATATTTCTAACTAAACATCTAGAGACTAAATTCACACACACGCACACAAATTAGCTAGAAGAAAAAAAAACACGAAATTCATCGATTATAAGGAAACACAAAATAAAGAGCAAGACGATGCGAGACGGGGATAAACCGATAATCTAATAGAACATATTGGAATGTTTAAAACAACGGACGAAAAAAAAAACAATCTGAAAAAAAGACGTATTACAGTGTACACTACGTGTTCAAAATGTGGGAAAAGAAGAAAAGGAATCGAATCGGAGATTACGGTGGTCAGTTCACGATAGATGGTCGAAGGAGTACGGTAGTCAGTTCACGATGGAATACGTGAGGGGAACGGTGGCTGAAGCTCATCTCATCTTGCTGCAGTCCGGGCAGAACCAAACTTCTGTGTCCGGCTCGGATGCCATGTTCAAGCAGCTCAGATGGAACCACTTGTACTCGCACTGTAAATGATGAGAGTTCAAAGATCAAACTACAGTATCAGGGATCAAAGATCAAAGATCAAACTACAGTAACCCACCTCCTCGCCATCGCAGGCCAACATCGTGCCGTCGGACGGCTTCTGGCAGTAGCAGTACAGCGTGTCATCCACATCATCCTGCAATCAATCAATATCTCATTGATTGCCCAAAACTACCATAATCATCGGTTGCTCATAACTACCGTACCTCCTCATCCCTCTGCCGCCGCTGCTTTTCCTTGCGTTCAATCTCACTTATCATCTCCTCTGCCCGATTAGTCAGCCTTAATAGTATGGTAACCCAATCAATCGATAAATCGATATTCCGCCTACTTTCTCGGTCGTCCATGCATGGACTCTCCGGTGCCAAAGACAAAATTGGGTCGAGGGGTGTGATGATGATGATGCTGCTGCTGGGGCTTAGCGCTCCCTCGCCTCCTCTCCCTATCCCTCTCCACTCTGGCCGCAGTGGTCGACGCTACAATGTGCGCACATTGAATACCAATCATCGTTCCATCTTTATTCGTTGTTTGAAACAAGAAATCAACAAGCCACCACCAGCTAACAAAACGAATGAATGAGTGAGTGAGAGAGGAAAGACATGGTGGTGTGTGAAGGGTTAAAACGTTCTTTATATGTATAAGTGAGGTAGATACAATCCACAGCGAAGATTCAACAACAATAGATATACAACGAATCCGAGGGCTGAGATGGTAAGTGTCGTCTTAAAGGCATACCCCAAGCTCATTTGTAACTCTCCGCTCTAGCCACACTCTCTCGCGTTCGTTGTCTACGAGAGGGTATTGCCGGAGCGGAGAGTTTCAAATTAGCCCTGGGTATGCCTTAAACTTTATAAATAATAATAATACTAAAATAAGACATGCACAGGATTAAATTGTTAGAAATCGGCATGATCAAAACAGACCCGGTGATTGCATGTTTCAGATCAGATAAATAAAGAAAAAAATGGATGCATGAAGACATGTGGGAAAAAAGACAGACGTTGACACGGGAGATGAAAAAGAATCATGGAAAGATAAAGTTAGATATTGATCAGGATTAGAGAGATCAAAGAGCAAAGATCAAAGATCAGGGAGTGCAACTAACCCGACGACTTGGTCAAAGATAAGTTAGAAATTGATCAGGATTAGATAGGTCAAAGAGCAAAGATCAAAGATCAGGGAGTGCAACTAACCCGACGACTTGGTCGGCGCATTCAGCGTTCCGTACGCGTTCAGACCAAGCGGCGAGGGCGGACGCTCTGCTTGCTGCTGCAAAGTGAGAGCGCATTATAATACGTTTTTTTACATAATAATAATAATTATTACTATTTTTAAAAAATCAAGTGAAACCAACAATCTTCTCCAGCTCCTTGCCCAGACCCGCTCCAAACTCGGCCATATCGAAGAGATTCTCGTCCTCCATTCCCTGCAATATTCACGTTTCACGCATGAGATTTGAGAGCTCTGGATCTATTTTCTAGTGTGCGTTTGAGGAAGCACTGAGTATGAACTCAAAAAAAAGCGAAAAGATATGCAAATTTGCATATTTCTGCCCTTGTTTGATAGCATTTATGTGAGCGCAAATTATGAATTCCACCCAATATGTTTCAGTTCACAAAATGATTGTCATTATTATTATTGATCATTATAAATTGTCACTATTCTATAAAGGCAGTGCGATTGAACAAAATGTTTCAAAATGCCCGGATTCGAAAAGAATGCTCATCTTTTTTTGTAGAAGAAACAACTGACTTACATTTTTACGTATTTAAAATGATTGCACTCCCATCAAATATAAAGACCATGACTATCAATCAGTAACCCATTGATGTACTACATCAATACTCAACATTATTGAAACCTAACAATAAGTGTACAGAAACGAGATGACAAAAGCCCTCCCCCATCTCCTGCAACATTGGCGTTTCACGCTATTCATATCATAGCTTTAGCTCTATCAACCAAAAAACAATCTGTCCGTGGAAATTAATCACAACATTATAGAACCCACCAGCTGAGGCTGTATGCATGAACGTTGGCAAACGGTTGGCCGACAAACGTGACGTCACAAGCGCAGGGGGAGGATCTTTGGCAAATCGCCTCCGCGTAAGGTTGTCTCGTCACACTTGTCGACAAACCGTTTGTCAACGTTCATGCATGTGCAGGTACTAAAAGGCAAAACCCTCCCCCAACATTCGCGTTTCACTCTCCTCATTTGAGAGCTCATGATGATGACCCATCAATTATAGACCGTGCCCAAAACACTTTAAAAATCTAATAATTGAATAGAATTTAGAAGGCAGAAAACATTCCATTCTCTCACTTCCTTTATTTGAGACCACACGAGCTCTATAATTCAATAATATATTGATTTCATTTTCCAACAACCCAAGAAACACAAAACTAATCACATAGAAACTAGAATACAAGCAAATCACTCCCCGCAAGATCCAAGTTTCATGTGATCTATATTACATTCCATAAGATTCTATAAAACACAATCTTTCATATTATTTTCTACTGTGTTTTCTTGTAAACGCTTATAAATTAATCTTATTATTATAACACTCACCGGCAGCAGATCGCTATGCTCTCCCATCGCCGGCATTTCATCCAGCAGGAACTTCATGAGATCATCGTCCTCATCCGACATTCCTCCGCCTGCCGCCGCGTCATCAGGCGCGGACGCCGCGTTACTGTCCGCGGAAGCGCGCGCGGACGCAGAGTCGATGAGACACGCGGCGGCGAGAGCGCGCGATTCACGCGACGGACGCCCGGGACCGCGAGCGGCTTTCGAAGGCGCAATGGGAGCCGCCACCACTTCCGTATCGTAGTCATCTGCAATGACATTTGTTCGATCATTACAAATCATACATTTTCATACCCTCACAATGCCCTCAATGCCCTAACAATAAGGCTCATTTTTATGCGAAAGATTGCAATTTAAGCAGAAAATAACGATCTTTTAAAGTTGAAACACTATATAAAAAATTTCCTGTGAGGGCTCCAATAATGAATGATTACAAAAACCACAGCCCATGAACATTGGCAAACCGTTTACCAAAAAAGCGTGACGTCACAAGCGTGGAGGGAGATCTTTGGCAAACGCCCCCGGCTAAGGTTGTGACGTCACGTTTGTCGGCAAACCGTTTATCAAAAAAGCGTGACGTCACAAGCGTGGAGGGAGATTTTGGCAAACGCCTCCGCCCCGACGTCACGTTTACCAGAGAATTTTGATCGATTTCGTAATAACTTATAATAAATACTTCAATAATCTGTTTATCTCTGTAGCAAAATATCCCATTTCAAAACATTTCGGGAGAATTGCGAGTATTGATCAACTTTGTACGTGTAAAAGGAATCATGCGAGTGCAACCCCAGTCAACTGTTTATTTATTTATTTCATCTTTGTTTTCCTTTTTTCCTGCAAAAGAAAGAGATCATTGACTTGCGCATACCCGCTGAACTCATGTTTCACGAAGATTCTAAAGGCTAATTGCATCCGTGCTCGACAGTATATAAGATAAAAAAATAGGAGATTAGACCGAAATAAGAACCAGTTGTTTCGCGGTTTCACGCGCATTAGAATATGGAAGATGAATTCAACATCATCGTTCAATACACGAGATTAAATGAAAAAAAAAACACATACCAATCGGCTCCTGCTTGACGGTGGGGTTGCCCTGGGAGCGCTCGCGCATCGCGTGAACCTTGAATCAA
Organism: Parapristionchus giblindavisi; assembly: GCA_943737045.1. NCBI lineage: Eukaryota > Metazoa > Nematoda > Chromadorea > Rhabditida > Diplogasteridae > Parapristionchus > Parapristionchus giblindavisi. Next base: position 1,527,552 of record CALSFV010000002.1, on the reverse strand, counting down.
TCGATCAATAAGTATATTCATACATTTTTATACCCTCACAATGCGTGAGGATCGACCCACAATATACGGCTAAGTCTCACGATCAACCCACTATGTAACGCTCTTTTTTATTCGAAAAATTACAATTTAAGCGAAAAATATCGATTTTTCTTAATCGACCCACTATATTTTAAAAATCCGGGGAGGCTGACGAAAATGTACATTCAATCAATCAATAATCATCTACCGTACCTCTCTCAACTTCTTCTCCTCCCGTTCCTTCTCCTTCTTCTTCCGCATATACGCCGACATCTGCATGGAGGCCGTGCCGCTCGAGCCACTGATGGTTGCGGGAGAATTACGATGCTGAAGAGGATATTGATTATTTTAATCGATCGATTATTGATTTACCTCGTTTTGCATTTTTCGTTCAACTCTCACATTCGTGTGCGAACAAAAAAACAGACCCCATTTATGATATATTGAGTGAACCTTAGCACAGTAATTTAAAGATCAATTAAGAGGACCAAAATTGTGTAGTAAGTATTTTCGAAGCTCGATTACATAGACACAAGTATGTAATTTGTTATGGCTTGTTTATACGAATAAAAAACTTCCCATCCCCCGTTTCACACTGCCCTATTCAGTCCAATCAATCAATACTCCATTCCAATCAATACCATTATTTCAGCAACTTACAGCATCCCTGTCCCGCTTGCGCTTCCTCTGCACCACGACCGCCTCCGGCTGCACACTGTTCGATCTACTCGATGACACACTGCAAAGGGGAGATTATTGATTGATTGATTATATTGTATTATCGATAGATTACTGATCGCTAACCCCAATATTGATTACAACAATATTCAATATTATCAATCATTTCATGTTAAAATTTAAAACAGTTAAATTGTCTTCATTCTAACAATAAAATGATTACGCATGAGTCATTTTCACAACCCGCCACATTCCCGTTTCATAGTGTCTAGAAGAAATTACGAAATCGACCATAAGATAACACGCGACACTATTCCATAAATAGGCAGTAAAGAGTAGCCAACAAAGATGACAACTGTGATGCATAAGTCATAAAGTACGTTACAAACTATGAAGCCCGGCCGTATTTTGGGATTTAAAAAAAACATGGCCGCGTTTTTATGGTAACTTTTTGATGATTTTTACGGCCATTTTGATGGAACATTGCCGCCGCATATTGTCTTCATTCCAACAATGAACTCATTCTCACAACCCGTCACATTCCCGTTTCACGCTTTCTTGAAGATATTTCGAAATCGACCATAACAATGATGAGACACCTTGTTACATAACTATCATGGCGTCGATAAATTATTATTATTATTATTTTTGATAAATATGCTGTAATGAGCAAAGCTGACAAGCGTAATGTCCTACTGACTTGCCTCAACATCACACATTGTTATACAGGAAACTACCGCCCAACTCCAAAATCTCTCAATCACGTTTCATGTCCTACATACCTTGCCATCCCCTCGCAGTGCGAGGATTAACCCACTATATAAGGCCCATTTTAGGCCACTTGATAAAATATGGAAGCTAAAAATGACGATTTTTAAGCGAAAATAACGAATTTTGTGAATCAACCCACCCTATTTCGAGAATTAACCCACTATATAAAAATAAACGGCGAGGGTACCGAAAATGTATGATATCCGACATACGACTGGGCAAATTCAATTGAAAGTCCCCCAGTCTGCCTACGGCTTTGATGTAATCCCATAGCCGCGATTCTCGGTCCCGCTTTTTTTTCCATTAGTGCATTAATTACTTAGCAACCAATCTCGCCAAATCCCTCCTCACCATAATCTGTCCTACTTAATCTTCGTGATAAACACGACTCCCCAACACCATGATATGGAGGAAGTAAACAGAATTTGAGGGGGGAAGAGGAAGATGAAGGAAATAGCGCGTGAGCGAGCATGCAAATCATACATTGCCATACCCTCGCAGTGCGAGGATTGACCCACTATATAAGGGCCATTTTAGGCCACTTGATAAAAAGGAAACTAAAAAATGACGATTTTTTAGCGAAAATAACGAATTTTATGTATGAACCCACCCTATTTCGAGAATTGACCCACTATATAAAAATAGATGGCGAGGGTACCGAAAATGTATGATGCAAATACTCCCCGTGTACACTATTAATATTTTACTAATAGAGTTGCGTAATATCTTAGTAATAAAAATAACACTAAAACCTAAAGCTATTACTAATCACTGTTTAGTGTAATTTATCAAACGTGGAGACCATAGTTGCAACGGAATGAGGAAACTCTAACACCGCAAATAGCCTAAGACTAGCACAGAGTACAGCCTGCACGAACGGTTTCACTGTCGTTTTGGTAATACCCCAATGAGCGAGTATGTGGTTGTTACACAGGGCTTCACTTCACTCCCTTTTAGAGTCTAGGATTTGTAAAGGGAACGAAGCCAAACAGTGTCTAATAATTCAGTGTGTCGGTAAATAAACATACATAGTAACTAAACTAGAGAACAGTGATCCATGAAAACTATCAGTCTATGTCATAGGACGACAGGTGCGTAACAAACTAAGCCTAGGCCCATTTTGGAAATGTATAACGTAGATATTCAATGGTCGTCCACTGAAGAACATGTAAATGCCTCCCCCCATCTAATTATTAATATGTATTAACGTATGTAATATTGTGTGCATACATTTTCGGTGCCCTCACCGAATTATTTTTATATAGTGGGTCGATTTAGAAAAATGGTTATTTTTCGTTTAAAATGTTATCTTTCACATAAAATAAGAGCTTTACATAGTGGGTCGACCCTGAAAATGGGCCGTATATAGTGGGTCAATCCTCACACTGCGAGGATATGAAAATGTATGATTGTGTGTATTAACCTAACATCTGCAAATCAATCGATAGCTTGCTCACCTGCTGCCCCTACTCCTCTTGCCCTGCTGCACGTTCGCGGCGAGTCGCTGCTGCAGCTGCTGATGGAGCGAGCCGTGCAGCGTCGGTGTGCTCTCACGACTCGTCGACAACGACGCACCGCCCAGCCGAGCCGAGCTGCTGGTCTCCCTAAAATAATAATAATAATAACAATAATATGTATTCCATCAATAGAACACATCGGATATGGGATGTATCTGTTAGATAAGTCTTTTGGAGGATGTCCGTCGTCAAGGCGAATCGGTGAGATAATTATTAATATATTTTAATATATAATAATAATAAACAGTAGTAGTAGTATTAACTACGAAAGATAATAATAAAAATATCAAATTTAAAAATTTCCCAACCCCCGGTGAATCCCGGTTTCACAATGATCATAAGACCATGAATCATGAAATGGACAGCCCACCTGTACGATCGGTCGTTGGGCGCGAGGAATCGATCCGAGGTGTTCAATGCGGCCGCGGCCATCATCAGAGCTTCGTTCACGAAGGCTACAAGCATACATTTGCACACCATCATAATGTGAGGATCGACCCACTATATATAGGTCATTTTTACGCGAAAGATAAATCGACCCATTATATCCCAAAAATCGAAAAACCTAACCGCACGTATGAGTTTTTTTTAATAAACTGACCGCATTTTGAAAACAAAATATAACATAGCTATCATACATTTTCGGTACCCTCGCCGTCTATTTTTATATAGTGGGTCAATTCTCGAAATAGGGTGGGTTGATTCACAAAATTCGTTATTTTCGCATAAAAATCGTCATTTTTAGCTTCATTCTTTTATCAAGTGGCCAAAAATGGGCCTTATATAGTGGGTCAATCCTCTCACTGCGAGGGTATGGCAATGTATGATAGCTATTCGACCTATGCTTAGATTCCAACTTGATGTGCGCGCAAACCTACATCGATTCGTGCATACGTCGTTGATAAAATATATATATATATAAATATATTATTTACAATGAATTAGTTAATATTATCATTATTATTGCGACTACAGCTACCAGCGTAGATAATAATAAACGACAGGTGTAGTCGCGGATATTCAGTAAGTTGATGACGAATAACTAACCAAAAAGGATAATAATACTCTGGTATTTCAAAACTTAAAGTGTACTTATCTTTTTCGCTTGAAGTAGACTTAAAGTACTTCAAGTCAATGACGTATTTTAACAAGATTAAGTTTGAAAATACCAGTAAAAGAAATATAAAGGGAAAAGAAACATGAACCAGGTCTTCCTGATTAATCTAAACAGATATAATACAATAGAAAGCTACCAAAAGCTCGAATCGCATCCCTACTCGTATAACGGTCTAAGAACTTATCAAGTAACACAAAGCGTGCGGGCCGAAAAGTTCGAGTTCAAATATCAAATATCGTTTATCGAAAACCCGTCAGTTCCACGTTTCAGCAACCCATCAAATATACTCACTTCTCTCGGTGGCCTCCGTACATCCGGGCGCATCCACTTCCAGCTCGAGCTTGCAGTGATACGCGTACTCCTTCACTCGCTCATAGAGTGCCTGAGGATAGTAAAGATTGAAAATAGTCACAGAAACTGGATTAATAATATAGACCGTAATTCGTCCAGTAATGAACATAATAGGTTATTCTATATATAACCAATAGGGTATCTTTATCTTTCACTAACTTATTTATTTATTCCATCAAATATAATGAGTAGGGGTGATGTGTATAAGGGCAGAAGAGGGATGCATGGATTTCCGTCTTCATAATGTAAGTATTTTTGGTTCGAGAAGCATGACAGCATGTTACATTACATTTTTCATATTTAAACCATGCGGTGATTAACACAAAACTAACGACTTTCTCAAACCGTCTTTCATTATAACAATTGAATAAGCATAAATGTTATTCATATTCATATTCATATTATTATTACTACCAACCTCAACAAGTCGATGGCATTTCGCAGCCAGATCCACCTTCTTCTTCGTCGCCTCCCTAGCTCGTTCCATTCTCTGCAATGTATACATGAATAAAGCCATTATAACGATCCATTATCATCACCACATATTTATCATACGTTTGCAATATCAATATTGAGAAAATGTTGTAGGTCTCGCAATTGCATATATGGGCTCTTTTTGGATACAAGATATGTGTTAATAAGGAGCACTAAATAATGGAATAATGAAACGATAAAATTGTATTGACTAATGATTAATGAACTTATAATTATGGCAAAAGAGAATTTTAAACATAGGTGGGCGCGTGAAAACGAATGTTTTTTGCACACAGCCTTGCCTTCCCATCGCGGCCTTGCACATAGACTTTGGAAAAAATTTTGGAAAATTTCCTGTTGAATTAGCTACAAAAACAATTTCATATAGCCATGCGCACAGCCTTGCCTACCGATTCCAGGGTTTGCGCACAGCCTTTCCCCGAGCGTGCCCACCTATGATTTTAAAAATACATCATCATAAATCTCTGATTTTCACGGAACATTAGACCTTTAAAATTTTGTGAATCGTCAAGTACTACACGGAAATCATATTTACTCGACTGAATACTCCCCATTCAATCCGATACCTCAGCAATCTGGAAGAACACTCGGGCTTTATCCTCTTCCGTTAGACTGATGTCCTTGTCCAACCGAGCCGTCAACCGATCCGCCTCACTCTTGTATTCTTAAATATATTATATATAATATTAAATATATTATATATAATATTAAATATATTATATATAATATTAAATATATTATATTATATTAAAAATATATCGTATTATAGCGAAGAGCAGGAATTGGAACGCTATGCACAACAGAATCTTCGACCTAACGAACTCTTGATAAATGTGATTGAAATGAAATGATATCGTATTCAACAGTATTTCCAGCTTTTTTACAATAACTTTCATCTATTTCGATGGCTGAACCGAGAAGGGATTGATAGTGGAGCAGCTACAATGTGATAACGATACAACAGGTGCAAAGTGTCAAAAATTATCCAATCATCTTTCCATAGTATCATTGCTCGAGATCATCATTCTCATCGCAATAACTTCATGTTATTTTTCGCGTTTCATTATTATTATTGTTAATATTATTATAAATCAAGTTACCGTAGGCCTGTCTTTCCCACTCTTGAATGATCGCGCCGCGCTTCTGCAGTTCTTCCGGAACATCTTCTATCACTATAAAAACGGAGGTTTACAGGATTCCTTGTCAACTTATAGTTTTTTTTGAAAGTATGCGGGAAAGAAATATTATAGAGCACTGCGAATAAACGTTGCAGCGGATTTGTTAATGGAAAATCAGTAAAAAAGTGTGTTTTCTGAATGCTTTATATCTTGAAAATGAGTTGTACGGCATTCCAAAGTAGATCATTGCTCATGCATTGTTAAGTCAGTCATGTTGGAATCCACGCGCGAACTTTTCGCGCACTTTGCCTAATGACGAAATTTTAGGGGACAGTGCGGGCGCTTACATTCGATGATGTCTTCGAGATACAGCATGTGACGCGACGGCCGAACTGAAGTATCGATTGATTAGCAAGAAAATCGATAATTCTATTTTACTTTTATAACAAAAATCGCAAAAATAATTTAGCGTGGTGTTGGATGAAGTGCGCAGATGATTGCGAGATGACGCAAAGCTCGCCAGATACTGTATTAGCGCGGTTTTGTTTATTGCAAACTGACTTTATTAACTTGTTTTCTAATTTTTAAAATTTTATTTTTCTATTTAACATTAAATATCCATAATAAATTTAACCCATTTTATTGAAGTAGTATGCTGAAACGATCTGCAAATAGAGAAAATATTTCAATTACATTTTAATAACTGCGAAAACACCAATTCACAAAAATACAATCTCATTGCACAATTGCAATTACATGCTCAAATCACATGTTCACAGTCATATCAAAACGATTGACAGTCTGGGATAATATTACTGAGAAAGTGATGGATATTATCACCTTTTTAATGGGTATTGCCCATTGACTGGAGATCGAGATGTGCCAGCGGGGATGCTAGAATACTATGGCTATGCTTTAATCAAGATACAGTGTTATCTTGCATTTCAAATATAATTATGATTACAAGGAAACTACAAGGGATATTACAAGGATAATGACTGATCCAGATACTCTGGTATTTTGCCACTTAAAGTCTACTTAAACTACGTCACAGACTTTAAGTAGACTTTAAGTAAACTTTAAGTGAAAGAACATTTGACGAAATGCATTACAGTATACCACACCACTTTAAGTAGACTTACGTCTCACTTTAAGTTTACTTAAAGTCTACTTAAAGTGGGAAAGTTTAAGTAGACTTTAAGTGGCAAAATACCAGAGTATGAGGGCGAATAGTATTGTGGAACTGCAACTGCACCATGCACCTGAACCGCCGGACATTTTTAAATGCTTAATTTTTATTCTGCTGAATGAATGTATCATGCTGTATATGTTCTGTGTATGAAAGATTTTTTTGCGCTATAAAAATGCTCGTGCTATATAGATTTCTATGAGAGGGCTCGTTAATGCGAGATCAACTTGTTTTTTTCAATTACGGATCCCTTAAACAAGCACACACAAAATCTAGTTTGGCTCTGCACTCTGGCAACACTCTCTCGCAGACAACGAAAGCGAGAGAGTATTACCAGAGTTTCAAATTAGTTTGAGGTGTGTCTTTAATGTACAGTAAGACTCACGCGCTGCTCAATATCGATCGTATCTTGAATCGATGAAAGGTCCGCTCGTCCCTCTTCGCCATGAAGACCACAACGGAGAACAATGTGGCCACTTCGATCAATAAAAATGACACCTGTGAGTACGGTAGGTTTTGGCACTTTGCCAAAAAATATTGGCACTCTGCCAACAAGGATTGGCACTCTACCAACCTTGATCATGATGAGGCTGTAGCCGTACTGGTAATGAAATAGTGGCTCGTCCATTTCCGACGCAGGATAAATCTTGTTTCCCACCTGGAAAATAATATTTATTGATTTTCCCAATCTGGTTACGGTACCTCCTTCGAGACAGCGTTCATGTATACAATAATGCAAGTAAAGTCACTCTCTAGGAATAAAAATGGATTGATCTTATAGGCTTTTAGTTCTTCAGTGGGCTACAGATTGAAAGTGTAGTTTGATCAGACGAGATATTATAGAGACATGAGAGAGAGAGTGCAGAGAGTGCATGGCAGAGAGAGAACGCTTACATTGGTCTGACCTCACTCTCTCTCTCATCAATCCAACAATCGACAGTCTATTCCCTATCCTATAGTTTGTCTCATTTCATCTTTTGATTATAATCATTATTGAATTTTCGTTTCATAAAGATCGATTCAGTTTTCATAATTAGTTTCCTATCACCTTTTCCAACAGTGCGTGCTACATTCCATTGTCTCGAGTAATTCAAAATTAGAAGTTTACTTAAAAAAGATGTTTCAACGCTTCGACTTGAAGGGGGCTAATTTGATTCTCCGCTCTGGCCAGACTCATTGCAGACAATACTTTATTTGTCAATGGAGATCATTACCAGAACGGAGTTTCAAATTAGATCGGGGTGTGCCTTTATACCTTATGTTTCATGCTCAAATCGTACTATATCATAGCTAGAATATTCGTTCAGATCTGACTGCCCTTCACTAGACAACGAACGATGGGCCTCAGTCAACAACCCCTCTCATATTCTTTTCTTTCCTCCGAAGTCGAAGCAATTTCACACCTTTTCGATTCGAAGATTCCTCAGATAACTTTGTTTTCCTTTTAAAATGCACAAAGAGTACGCTATCCTGACGGCAAATGCTCTTACTAGGGAATGGTATCTATGCCGGATGAAACTACGGGAAGTGACATACATAGCGATAATCAGCATGGCCGACTTAGTAAGAATCAATTTTCAAAGTCTTCTATTTATCGATTTTTTAAGCTAAACCCGTCACATATCCACCGCACGAATGACTATCAAAAAAAATTTTTTGGACTTCCATTAAATTTCCATTAAAACAGCAATTTCATTGCTTAAATTACCGGCCATACATTAAATGTTGTCGGGAGAAACGAATTCGTGTGCAAAAAGTGAAAAGAACAAAAAAATCAATTTTTGGCTGTCTTACGTGCGGCGGATATGTGACGGGTTTAGCTTTAAAAAATCGATAAATAGCAGACTTTGAAAATTGATTCATACTAAGTCGACCATGATGATTATCGCTATGTAGGTCACTTCCCGTAGTTTCATCCGGCACAGATACCATTCCCTAGTTAGGGGTTGTTTGTATTACTGAACTACTATAAAAAAATTAGCGTACCCGAGACGATCTCGAAAAAAACTTGATTTTTCCATCGTTTAAGGAAGTAATGCGCTCTCTAGTAATATAACTGACTGACGATAAGTTGGGATAGCGTAAATATGCAATAGCTTATAAAAAAATAGTATATCTAGTTCTTCTGAATGGTCCTTCTGAATGAAGATAGGGATCTTTCTCTGTTATATATTCTGATTCTTCTTACAGTCCCATTAATTAGTGACGGTAATCTATTGATTGTAATGAATATAATTTATTATAGATCCATCTACCGATTCTTGATTTCTCATCCTTCACTCTCGGCTTGGATCTAATTCTACGATTCAACTTCAATGATGGCGTTCCAGAAAATAGGACGACTTATTTACAACGTAGTTTCGACCCGGCTAAGATACGTTTCTTTTGAGAGTAAATAATGCAATAGTTTATACTCCGCTTAATGAAAGATTCTGTCCTTTTCATTTTAACAGAATATATTTAGATTCTTCGATCGTTCAATCTTCCCTTTCCAAGACTTCCCCGCTGTCAAACGATCTCGTTATTGAACATCGTTTCTGCGTTAACAAGGAGAGTAAACAGATTATAATACGGAGAGTTTTCTTTGTTTATCTTTTCTTTTCGTAACTTTTGAAGAAACTTTAAAACTCCACTGAATGATAGATTCTGTGTTCTTGATAGTATTCGATTACGTTTAGATTCGTCGAGATTTCATTATTTCTCCTCGATGTCTTTCTCGTTGACAAAGGATCTCTATGCTCAACTCCTCGAACTCTGTTACTCGAAGTGGTCCTGAATTCATCATCCCAAGTCCTTTCTGCGGAAACGTCATTCTCATACTTCGTCTATGAATAAATTTGTTGAAGTGTTATGGTGTGATTTGAATATCATATGGGTGTCCATCCCCGCGCAGTCAAAGGGGCGGAGCGTAAATCTCTATATATAGCTAGCCTGTTGAAGTAGACACGCCCAGTATATTACGACCATTCAATCTCACTACTAATGGGGACCCATGGTCTAGTGGATAAGGGGCCAGACCAGAACAACAAGGGTTGCTCGGCGAGAGAGGTTCAATACCCAAGCCGATCAGCAAAAGATTCTCCCTTCTATACCAACCTTTTTGCACTATATGATACATACAGTATTCGCCTCCCTCTACGCTTTTGTGCAGTGCTCCACAGAGGTCCATTTATTTGAATACTTATCGTGAAGTGACTTTTTTCTATTTAGTTTAATCTTTTTTCGCTATGTTTTCTATTATTATTTTTTTAAATAATTCTTTCTTATTTTAACTTTATCATAAAATTATTTATTCCGATCTTTGACCTTTCTCTGTCGCTCCGTATAGGAATGCTTCTCTTGTAAAACATTGATAAAAAATCTGTATATTTGATTTCGTTAATCTTATTTTGCATTTTGATAGTTGAAAAAAATTCATTAAAGATGGATGCCCTATCAATATGCTTGCAGACATAGCTTTTTTCCGATAAATTATTTTATACGCGCAACGTAAATTACCATCACTAGGACTATACAAACTGAGATCAAAGTACAAAAATCAAAGATCAGAGATAAAAGATCAAAGATATGGATCATTCTAGAAGAATATGACTTCTTCCTCGTCCTCTTCTTCGGTAGAAGGTGTAGGCGGAAGGGTGGATTGGGTGGATGAATGAACGGGCGAGATATGGTAATTGGGCGAGTTCGGCGTCTCCTGGGTCTTGCGAGGAGAAACACTGAAAGAGATTACGTGATATGGTGGAATTTATTGATTAGTAGTCCTGAATTTATTGATTAATTGTTTTTCTATGTTGAAGATTCACTATAATTTTAGACATCGTTTACCAGGAATATTTCCCAACACTTTGTCGATTTGTTTATGTTTATATATGTTTCAGCATATTCATATAGTCTTCGCTCTGCTAATCTTCGTTAATGATCACAATAAAACTTCAATTATTCTGCAATAAATTGGTACAGCAATTACGAAAAGACGCCTGCTGAATGAATGTATCATGCTGTATATGTTCTGTGTATGAAAGATTTTTTTGCGCTATAAAAATGCTCGTGCTATATAGATTTCTATGAGAGGGCTCGTTAATGCGAGATCAACTTGTTTTTTTCAATTACGGATCCCTTAAACAAGCACACACAAAATCTAGTTTGGCTCTGCACTCTGGCAACACTCTCTCGCAGACAACGAAAACGAGAGAGCATTGCCAGAGTTTCAAATTAGTTTGAGGTGTGCCCTTAATGTACAGTAAGACTCACGCGCTGCTCAATATCGATCGTATCTTGAATCGATGAATGAATCGACGTCCCTCTTCGTCATGAACTACGGAGAACAACGCGGCCACTTCGATCAATAAAAATGACACCTGTGAGTACGGTAGGTTTTGGCACTTTGCCAAAAAATATTGGCGCTTTGCCAACCTTGATCATGATGAAGCTGTAGCCGTACTGGTAATGAAATAGTGGCTCGTCCATTTCCGACGCAGGATAAATCTTGTTTCCCACCTGGAAAATAATATTTATTGATTTTCCCAATCTGGTTACGGTACCTCCTTCGAGACAGCGTTCATGTATACAATAATGCAAGTAAAGTCACTCTCTAGGAATAAAAATGGATTGATCTTATAGGCTTTTAGTTCTTCAGTGAGCTACAGATTGAAAGTGTAGTTTGATCAGACGAGATATTATAGAGACATGAGAGAGTGCAGAGAGTGCATGGCAGAGAGAGGACGCTTACATTGGTCTGACCTCACTCTCTCTCTCATCAATCCAACAATCGACAGTCTATTCCCTATCCCATAGTTTGTCTCATTTCATCTTTTGATTATAATCATTATTGAATTTTCGTTTCATAAAGATCGATTCCGTTTTCATAATTAGTTTCGTATAACTTTTTAGAACAGTCCATGTTCCATTCCGTTGTCTCGAGTAGTTCACAGCTAGACGTCTACTTAAAAAAGATGTTTCAACGCTTTGACTTGAGGGGGGCTAATTTGATTTCCGCTCTGGCCAGACTCATTGCAGACAATGCTTTATTTGACAATGGAGAGCATTGTCAGAACGGAGTTTCAAATTAGATCGGGGTGTGCCTTTATACCTTATGTTTCATGCTCAAATCGTACTATATCATAGCTAGAATATTCGTAAGGATCTCACTGCCCTTCACTAGATAATGAACGATGGACCTCATTGTCAGTCAAGAATCTCTCTAATTTTCGTGCTCCCTCCGAAGTCGAAGCAACTTCTCAACTTTATGACTAGAAGACTCTTCAGATAAGTTTCTTTTCCTTAATGCACAAAGTATACGCTATCCTGACGGCAAATGATCTTAATGAGTGACAGTAATATATTGATTGTAATGGATATGATTTATTATAGATGCATAGATCGATACGTCGCTTCTCATCGAATTCTTTATTCTCGGCTTGAATCCACTTCGATCATTCTATTTCAAAGATGACGTTCCAGCTAAAAGGACGACTTCTTCACAAAGCGGTCTCGGACCCAGCTCAGATACGTTTCCTTTAAGAGTAAATAATATAGACCTCCAAACGGCTATATCCCTTTGAATTGAGGAGCTCTCTTATTTCTGGAGATACAGAAGCGAAACATTGAAATCCTCTACGATATCCCTTCCGCTCTTTCGAATGAGCCTTCTCTCGATGCCCAATTCCGAAAAATTTTAATATGCAAATTTTAAAAATTTCTAATCTCTATAAAAAGTAGGCTCATTCGAAAGAGCGGATGGGATGTCGTGGAAAATTTCAATGTTTCACTTCTGTATCTCTAGAAATAAGAGAACGCTAGTGCCTCAATTCAAAGGGATATATCCGTTTGGAGGACTCTAGTAAATAATTCAATTCTGTATACTCCGTCTAATGAAAGATTCTGTCCTTTTCATTTTAACCGAATATATTTAGATTCTTCGATCATGCAATCTTCCCTTTCCAAGACTTCCCCGCTATCAAAGGATCTCGTTATTGAACATCGTTTCTGCGTGAACAAGGAGAGTAAACAGATGATAATACGGAGAGTTTTCTTTGTTTATCTTTTCTTTTCGTATCTTTTGAAGAAACTTTAAAACTCCACTGAATGATAGATTCTGTGTTCTTGATAGTATTCGATTACGTTTAGGTTCGTCGAGATTTCATTATTTCTCCTCGATGTCTTTCTCGTTGACAAAGGATCTCTATGCTCAACTCCTCGAACTCTGTTACTCGAAGTGGTCCTGAATTCATCATCCCAAGTCCTTTCTGCGAAAACGTCATTCTCATACTTCGTCTATGAATAAATTTGTTGAAGTGTTATGGTGTGATTTGAATATCGTATGGGTGTCCATCCCCGCGCAGTCAAAGGGGCGGAGCGTAAATCTCTATATATAGCTAGCCTGTTGAAGTAGACACGCCCAATATATTACGACCATTCAATCTCACTACTAATGGGGACCCATGGTCCAGTGGATAAGGGGCCAGACCAGAACAACAAGGGTTGCTCGGCGAGAGAGGTTCAATACCCAAACCGATCAGCAAAAGATTCTCCCTTCTATACCAACCTTTTTGCACTATATGATACATACAGTATTCGCCTCCCAATACGCTTTTGTCCAGTGCTCCGTAGAGGTCCATTTATTTGAATACTTATCGTGAAGTGACTTTTTTCTATTTAGTTTAATCTTTTTTCGCTATGTTTTCTATTATTATTTTTTTAAATAATTCTTTCTTATTTTAACTTTATCATAAAATTATTTATTCCGATCATTGACCTTTCTCTGTCGCTCCGTATAGGAATGCTTCTCTTGTAAAACATTGATAAAACATCTGTATATTTGATTTCGTTAATCTTATTTTGCATTTTGATAGTTGAAAAAAATTCATTAAAGATGGATGCCCTATCAATATGCTTGCAGACATAGCTTTTTTCCGATAAATTATTTTATACGCGCAACGTAAATTACCATCACTAGGACTATACAAACTGAGATCAAAGTACAAAAATCAAAGATCAGAGATCAAAGATCAAAGATATGGATCATTCTAGAAGAATATGACTTCTTCCTCGTCCTCTTCTTCGGTAGAAGGTGTAGGCGGAAGGGTGGATTGGGTGGATGAATGAACGGGCGAGATATGGTAATTAGGCGAGTTCGGCGTCTCCTGGGTCTTGCGAGGAGAAACACTGAAAGAGATTACGTGATATGGTGGAATTTATTGATTGATAGTTTTGAATTTATTGATTAATTGTTTTCTTTCTTGAAGATTTACTATAATTTTAGACATCTTTTACTAGGAGTATTTCCCAACACTATCGATTTGTTTATGTTTATATATGTTTCAGCATATTCATATAGTCTTCGCTTTGCTAATCTTCGTTAATGATCGTTAGGCAGAATTGTAAAAATTCAATTATTCTCCAATGAATTAATACGGCAATTACTAAAAGACTCCAGTTGAATGAATGTATCATGCTGTATATGTTCTGCGTATGAACGATTTTTGCGCTATAAAAATGCTCGTGCTATATAGAATGCAATAAGAGGGCTCGTTAATGCGAGATCAACTTGTTTTTTTCGATTACGGATCTCTTAAAGGAACACACACAAATCTAGTTTTGATCTGCACTCTGGCAACACTCTCTCGCAGAGAACGAAAGCGAGAGAGTATTACCAGAGCGGTACAGTAAGACTCACGCGCTGCTCAATATCGATCGAATCTTGAATCGATGAAAGGTCCGCTCGTCCCTCTTCGCCATGAAGACCACAACGGAGAACAACGCGGCCACTTCGATCAATAAAAATGACACCTGTGAGTACGGTAGGTCTTGGCAGTTTACCAAAAAATATTGGCGCTTTGCCAACCTTGATCATGATGAAGCTGTAGCCGTACTGGTAATGAAATAGTGGCTCGTCCATTTCCGAAGCTGGATAAATTTTGTTTCCCACCTGGCAAAGAGTAGATATTGATTTTCCCAATCTGATTACGGTACCTCCTTCGAGACGGCGCTCATGTAGACTATAATGCAGGCAAAGTTTGCGATGCCTGCAAAGATCAAAGATCAAATTTCATAATCTATCAAAGATTCTACTTCGAATAAACCCTGCAAAAACTATTTCAACTACGGGAATTTTTTCGAAATTACAGTTCTCAATAAAAAAAACATCTTTCCAACCCATGTTCAAGCGCTATTAAAATTTAAAAAAAACCAGTTCTCGATAAGCTACCGTACTTACCAGCCAGGATATGGAGTACGGTACAGATGAAAAGTGTGGCGTAAGAGTTCGTTCGGAGGTTGCACACGAGACAGGAAATGGTCCCGCAGATATCGAGAACCACCCCCGACAGCATGAAGACGAAGGCTTTGCGAACTCCTTCTGGAAGAGATCAAAGATCAAAGATCAAAGTTCAATGATCAATTTGCAAAGGTCAAAGTTCAAATATCATTTCATGATCCGAATACCATTCCCAATAAGAGGAAAGAGAATCAACACGGTTTTCATCACCGAAACTCCATTTTATTCAATTTTATGAGAGCAAGTTCAAAGTTCTTTTCCTCCATCTCCGGGAAGTCTACTTAATTCTATTTTATCAAATCAAATTTACTTTGATTTATTCGCTCTCATTCTTCGAAATTATGCAACAACGTCCGGAAAAAAAAACATTTTCCTTTCCAATAAACATTGGAAAAATCATGATTCGCTATGCGAAAATATTCGAATGATAAAAGTTTCGTTCTTATTAGAGATATGACACTTCATGACACTCCAAAGATCTACACAACATGAAATCTAGTTTTTTTTATACAAGCTAATCTTGATAAAAAAACAAAGTTCAAGTTCGATCATATAGTGCGCTGTGCACTGCTTAGTTTCTTTGAAATTTGCAATAACAGCGCCCATAAAATGACGGAAGTGTAGACAGAAAAACATCTCGTCAACTAAATTCCATTTGCATAATGTACGCAATAACAAAAATACATACACGTCAATTTATTGTTCATGACCAAATCTGAAAGCTCGAAAGTCCAATGACTTTTGATGATAAAAAAAATTAGTTATTCTCACACAGTTACTAATAAGTTGCTATCATTGATCGTACTTGCACTGATTTAAAATCGACGAGAGCCGGTAATTAGCAATTGGAGCCGGTGATTAGCAACTGGAGCCGGTGATTAGCAATTGGTAAACGTCGACTCACGTTGCACACCACTGGTCACATCGGCCGGATCGTCATCCTGGTCGTAGTTCACGGGATAGCACGTGAATGGGCAGAGGGCTGAATTATGATAACTAGAAGGGAGCGTGCATCGTATAAAATGTTTTAATTTCTTACTAATTGTAATTTTATTCATTTTATTTCATTTTATTATTTTGCATATGCACAAAAGGAGAAAAGAGTTTCGAATATTGCATTGATTACTGCGATGGAATTGCATTTTTTACAAGTTTTGAGCAGCTAAAAGCAGTTTTATCCTATTTTTCTTAGTTTATAAAGCTCACTTCCTCTCAATAATACTCATATGCATTCTTCCAATCTGAGGCTATATGAAAATATTAATAACGCGTTCAAGTAATACTCAAGGGCTCATTTTCCTGTTTACTTACGATCCAAGAAACAGTACGTCCACGGTCCAAGAGTTGCATTCTTCATGAACACTTCACTTTGCCCGAATTCATCATTCTTAGAGATCAAAGATCAAAATCCAAAGATCAAATATCAAAGATCAAAGACCAACTCACGATCGAGGAGGCATTAGGCAGAACAAAGTAGCGTAGCACCTCTTGAGTGTAGAGCCAATTGTCCGTGATTGAACCTGAAGTGGTTAGGTTTCAAATGAATTGAAGGCGTTGGAATTTTATTTAGTAAGTGATATTTTTATCAAAACTTTTTACTATAGCAAAAAAATATAAATAAATTTTCATTTTACTGCAAAATTTCTATCAAAACTATATAGTTTCTTTTAGAAGAAGCAACAAAAACAAGCCATGATTAATAAAAAAAAAATCAGCAAAACAAATAAACAATCAACAAATAACAGTTACCCGTCATATTTATGATAGTCGCCAGAAACGATGCCGTCAGCGCATACCTCAGCAGTCGTCGCCTGTTAACTTTTCTTATCTTGATCAGTCGATGCTCACCGCCCGGAATGACCATCGGCATGACTGCAACTGATCTTTGATCTTTGATCTTTGAACTTTCAATCTTCAGTCTATGATCTTTGATCTTTGTACTTTGAGCTTTGAACTATAACTGCTTAAACGACCACCCCGCTAATCTTATTCTCCGCTTTGGCTATACTCTCTCGCAGACAAAGAAAGCGAGAGGGAGTGGCCAGAGCGGAGAGTCTCAAAATAGCTCTAGGTGTCACTCTAAAAAAGGCTTGAAAGGCAGCGAAGAACGAACAAGACTCTGCGTGCACGATATATAATATAATATATGCGACGGAAATCCATCTATCCCTATTATGTGTACACATCACCCTGTTATTATATATATTTGATGGAATAAAGAATAAATAAATAAATAATCATGTTCGAATTGCAGGCATTTCAATTCGCTAAGAACAAGACAAAGATGGGCGAGAACAGCGGGAAATAGGTTTCACTACCTCATATAACTCATATAACAAACTCAATACGGGGCAAGGATATTCTAATATTGCTGAAAATGTACTTTTTGCGAGAGCAAATATACGCGACATAGCCTGAACTACACGTAAACCTTGAGACTCCTCCGACTTCTTTTTGAAGTCGTGAATCGAGTTAGACCTCGTCCATAAGGTAGAGGAAGCGTCCTCTTGAATCTCTCCCTCTCCTTATTCTCCCCCTCTCCCTCTCCTTATTCTCTCCCTCTCCCCTCTTTTTCCCTCTCCTTATTCTCTCTATCTCCCTCTCCTTATTCTCTCCGTCTCCCTCTCCTTCTTCCCTCCCTCTCCCTCTCATTATTCTCTCCCTCTCCTTTCTCTCTCTCTTCATTCTCTCCCTCTCCCTCCTCTTATTCTCTTCCTCTCCTTATTCTCTCCCTCGCCCTCTCCTTTTTCTCTCCCTCTCCCTCTCCTTACTCTCTCCCCCCCCCCCCTCAGTCTCTCCTCCGATGCAACAATCAAGAGGACAAGTCTAAATCTGAGTGAAATGTGGAAATGAAATGAGCACACTTGAGAAACAGAAAAGGGGATATGAATGTAGAAGGAACTTTCAAACGCTCGATAACCGCAGGAAGTCCGGAATCGAGCGATGGTATCTGACGTGTAGAAAAATGTCTGTGTGAGATCAAAGATCAATTGTTCCATTTCATCACACGAATTGCAAAGTTGCTACGCATATGAATTTGAAAAAAAAAGATCAGTGATTAGACTTATGACTCTTAAATAGTGCATTTAACTGTGCAGGAATATTTGTGAAATTCTTTTTTTCTTTCTCTTTTTCTTTTGGATATTAGCTGTTTCTACTTTCATGCTATTTTTTTTACTTTAACGAACAATTTTTCACTCCGTTTCTTTCCTTCCTTTGTCGACATGCACAACAATCTGTTTTGTTAATTTTCCAGAACTCATCCCGATGGACTCACTTTTGGCCCAGTGATATACATAATGTCTGTTCATTATCGAATTCAATCTCATACGTATCTCGTCATAAATCCAATCAATCATACCGTTTTGTCCGATGCAATTCTTACTTCGCGGACAAATCTAGTTGCATTATTTCATCTTTCATTAAACTTCACAATCCATGACCCACTGTGTTTCTACGGGTCTGGGGAAAAATTTAGAGGTGGAATGTGTTTTAAAAGTGTCCATTCCTGCGCAGTTGAATGGGCGGGTCCGGAATCTTTATATATGGTTGAAGAACAAAAAGTTGCCGAAAGATGAGAGTAGATATATGTAGGACGTCGGATTTCTTCATTAATAGATACTCATAGCCTACTCTGGTATTTCGAAACTTAAAGTCTAGTTAAACTACGTCACAGACTTTAAGTAGACTTTAAGTAAACTTAAAGTGAAAGAACATTTGACGAAATGCATTACAGTATACCACACCACTTTAAGTAGACTTACGTTTAACTTTAAGTAGACTTACAAGTCCACTTCAAGTGAGAACTTTAAGTAGACTTTAAGTTTCGAATTACCAGAGTAGTGGGTAACAGCTCGGACGTTCAATCCGATTTTTTTTTGTTGGTCCGCTCGAAAGTCCGATCAGCCTAGGTCTGAATGGCCAAAAATGGAACCCCTAGAAGTGTTTAAAGTTGGATCTTCTTGCCGTCCCCCCGCGCTCGTCTTATAATTAGGCTAACGCTCGGCTTGAGAGAGTGATCATGAATTGATAACTGCTTTTTTTTGCCCTAAAATAACTAGAAACACACTGTGAAAATGACAAATACAACGAGGCATTCATGAACTGAATAACCAAATATAAATTATGTTAATGGTTACGATCGTCATATCCTTACGATCGACGCAGTGCCAACAATTATTGGTGGACTCTGGATAGCTTATTCGAAAAATCTTACAAAATCAAACCTGCCGTTTTGTAAATTCCCGCGTTTCTCTGAATTCGTGATCGTAAAAATTGTCATTTGCTTATTTAGTTCATAAAGCGAACGGCTGCATATTTGACACGTCGCGTGCCGCCTTCAGACATGACTTGACTTGATAGGCCTACCGGACAAGCACACAAATTCCCGAATACACCAATCCCAATAGAAAACTTTAAATTGTATGAAAACAACATGATTCAGTTTTCAGCGTATTTCAAACTGTTTCAAAAGAATTTTCGGTATAGTGAATATTTTTCAAAGTCACCCCTCACCGACACACTACGTCACACATCTCAGGGATTGCACACAGTAATCCACTCAGTAGGCGGATGCAATGAAACATCTCGATATCCATCCAGAAACCAGCACAGACCAACAATACTGTCAGCGCTTATAATAAACGGGCGTTATGCAGTGGGTTGTTGTGCTCTTCAGAGATGGTTAGAAGGGCGGCGGTTTCGAGTCATTCCAAATTGGGAAAGCTTGCAAAAAAATACAAAACAAAGATCCGACGAATTACGGTTGCTCGCACAGTTGTATTCTCCTAGTCCTAGCATCGTACAACAATGACACCATATTCCATCCCATGTCCCCCATTTTGAATTCTTTAAATCAAGCACGAAATGTGAGCGAAAAAGCATCAAAAACAATACAGATGAGGTGATATGGCAAAACAATTCCGGACGAATAGTGAGTGAGAATCGGCGAAGAACAGCTCAGCGATGAGAGAGCTAGGAAGAATAGTGGACATTCACCGGAAGAAGGACCATCTGAATGAAAGTAATTATGTATAGTAATTATATATATATATTGACAATTATATATATTGAGATGTTGTGCGTATAGAAATGTTTTTGAATTGAACAGTAAACACTCATTGTCAGAAGTTTCGTATGTATACTGTATACAGATAATTATCAGCTCGAATGATAAAGATAAAGGATCTTCAAGGCACAAAAAGTCCTGCGGGTGATCACTGCTAAGCCAGTGAGAATTCAAGTCCAATTCAGTCCGTCTACTGTCTGGTATGTCTGGGAGAAGAGATAATCTAGTCATACGCTGGTACTCGAACAATATAACAAAGCTACGGTAATCAATCAAAGTCTTTCTCTTAAGCAAATCGATAAAATACCTACAGTATCACCTCATCTACAGTAATAAATCAGCCTGGGAGTACTACATAATCCAGTCATACGCTGGTACTCGAACAATATAACAAAGCTGCGGTAATAAATCAAATAAATAGTCTTAGATTACCTATCCCATTCGTAACTAATCAATACCATAATCGTACAGTATCAGTTATCCATGTGTTACATTTTTCAAAACGTGCGCACGCCGTAAAGACGGAGAGGCGGTGGAGGGGGTTACGGCGTGCGCCCGTTTCGAAAATGCTACCAAGTTTCATGACTGACCGTCAATCGTAGCAAATCCGATTCCTTGGAGCATTCTTCTCTTTTTCCATTGAACCACAACCGGAACTCAGCATTAGTATTCGTCGTCATTAGATACACAATCGTCCGTCATTCAGTTATTCTATAATTGATAATTTACCAATCAATGAATCAACATGGCAATCTGTTTCAGGGATTAGGAAACGTCGTCTTAAGTCAGTCGTGTGAAATCACTTTTTAATCTATGATTATTTGTTACTGTAACCAAGCATTACACAGGTCAATAAATATTGGGCGAATTAATTTTAAATATTCCAAAGTAGAAAAAAAAGGGCGACGTTTCCCAATTCACGAATCAATTCGCCTTACGGTATTGCATTCTCTCGCAATGACATATAACAATAGAAAAGAGTTCGCAATAATGAACTCATTTTCCATGACAATATAACACGAATACGCACACTTTATACATGAATTTGAATGATTTGAAGAATGAATAGGATGAAGAGAAGATCGGTAGGACGAATCCATCGGCGCAGATTCCAGGAGACACCTAAATGATAACAATCATTAATTGTTAAAAACCACTCACAAATAAAGTCAATAATCAATCAATTATTGAAGCCTGTACTTCCTTTCATCTACCAAAACACCAATTAATATAAACACGTTCGAAGATCAAAGATCAATGTACAGTATCCTATCACATACCGTCAATAGTATGTCTTGGATAGACTAATTCAAAAGTTCAAAGATCATCTACAGTATCCTATCACATCCCGTCTACAGTATGTTTTGGATAGACCAATTCAAAAGATCAAAGATCAATGTACAGTATCCTATCACATCCCGTCAATAGTATGTCTTGGATAGACTAATTCAAAAGTTCAAAGATCATCTACAGTATCCTATCACATCCCGTCTACAGTATGTTTTGGATAGACCAATTCAAAAGATCAAAGATCAATGTACAGTATCCTATCACATCCCGTCAATAGTATGTCTTGGATAGACTAATTCAAAAGATCAATGTACAGTATCCTATCACATCACGTCTACAGTATGTATTGGATAGACTAATTCAAAAGATCAAAGATCAATCTACAGTATCCTATCACATCCCGTCTGTCTACAGTATGTCTTGGATAGACTAATTCAAAAGATCAAAGATCAATCTACAGTATCCTATCACATCCCGTCTGTCTACAGTAGGTCTTGGATAGACTAATTCAAAAGATCAAAGATCAATCTACAGTATCCTATCACATCCCGTCTGTCTACAGTATGTCTTGGATAGACTAATTCAAAAGATCAAAGATCAATCTACAGTATCCTATCACATCCCGTCTGTCTACAGTAGGTCTTGGATAGACTAATTCAAAAGATCAAAGATCAATCTACAGTATCCTATCGCATCCCGTCTACAGTATGTCTTGGATAGACTAATTCAAAAGATCAAAGATCAATCTACAGTATCCCTTACCGATCGTTTGCTGGAAGCAATAGATGACGATCCAATGGATCGTACCGAGGGCATGGGTGATGGCATCAGATGGAGATGATCGTACTCATAGGTGTCAGTGGTGGGCTGCAGATGGCGAGGACTGAGGACGGGCCGGAGTTGCTGCACGGGCTGCACGTCGGACTGCGGCTGCTGACGAGGGCGGTGGACTCCATTGGAGCGCTGAAACAGGTTTAGCATGAGATGGGTTGCAAAGATAACAACCAGCAACTTTCTTGTCGCATTAGTTAATGAAATTGCGAAAACTAAGGCAATCACTGATATATAATGAATTCATCTTCACACAATTTTCATCTAAATTTAATTTTTTTCAATAATTTATGAATCAACATCAAACAGAGCAATCAGCAATTTTAATGTCACGCCTCTTCCTCGTGGGTACTGTAAATGGAATAATATCGATTAATATGTCTTTCTCAAACTTTTCTGAACTTTCGCAAATGATTTTCCCAGGGGATAAATTCTGTGCTAGAATACTGCGAAAGCTGGCAGCTCTCGGTAGCACAGAAAAAAAGTGTTCCGTTCTACATATAGGCAAAACAAATCGCTCTCTAAATTTCAAGTCTGCAACGACATTTTTGCTTGAAGTTGACTTCAAGTATGCTACAAGGAAAGCGCCAATGTACCTCAAGTCTGAGCCAAACTTTATGTTTAGGTGGTGTTACATTTTTCAAAACGTGCGCACGCCGTAACGACGGAGACGCGGCGGAGGGGGTTACGTTAAGAAAAATGTAACACCACTTTACATTTATTTAGCCTACAGTCTACCCACTACAAATGAAAATAGAACTACACGTCAAGTTCACTAAAATACCATAGTATGAAAATATCTCTTACCATTCTTCAGCTTACTCTCCATCTCCTCTTGACCTCCCACATCCTCCTCCTCTTCCTCATCTCTTCATCTTTCATTCACCACTGCCACTCCATCCCCGACTCCTCCTCCTCCCTTCACGTCCCCAGACTATTCGAGGTCTCACTGTGCTTTGACGATGATCTCCTACAGATAATCGATTAATTAACACAATCAATAATTGTGAAAGACTGGCCATATCGATTGCTAACCAATGAAAATCACTAATCCATCCAAAAAAACTAACTACGGTACAGTGACGGTGTTATACTACATCAGATACGGTAATCCATCATAGGTCGAATAACTACGTTGTAGATTTGCAAAATGCGGTCTGGTTTTCACAAAAAAAAATTCCAAAATGCGGTCAAGCTTCGCATAGTTTGCAACGTACTTTTCGACCCATGTAATCCACCAATCGATCGATCGATAAACCTACCGTATGATGAGCAGGAAGGATCGTAGGGTGAGATCATTGGACAGGAATCGCAGCTTCATGTGCGGCTGCAGGATGGCAGAGAGTGTGAATCTGAATTATGATAATGACGTTAGATCATAAATTTTATGTGCCCTCGCCATTGTTTTAATATAGCGGGTCGATTTATAAAATTCGTTATTTTTGCGCTTAAAAATCGTCGTTGTTAGCTTCGTTTCCCCATCAAGTGACCCGAAAATGAGCCATATATAATGGGCCAATCCCCGCATTACGAGGGTACGAAAATGTACATATGTGTTAGATCAGGGGCGTTTTCTTTCTATATCAATGTTGTATCACCAAGCAATGTTATATGACCGTGCTGAGACACAGAACTGCCGGGTGGCCAAGTGGGAGGGTAGGGGGTTGATGGGTGACTCTGTCTTCACAGATTTTCTTAGCTTTTTCATTGACAGATTCTATAGATATGATCTATCCTCCCCGCTTCCTATTCTATAATTGCATTCCAAACATTCTATTACACTTGAGTAAAAGCTATTGTCCATGATAAAGAATAGACAATAGCTATCTAGAGCAATAGATATATGGAACTCTTTACCCATCGAATTAGTTAAATCCCCACCATCCCCTTTCCGTGCAAGGCTAGTTAAGATCTCCCCAGATATAATTATACCTTCTTCTAAGATTCGCCCATAGCTCCCAAACTGCCACTGTACTCAAGAACCCTCACCGAAATCGCTACATTAGCGACGGACATCCATCACTCCCTTTATGTCCTTATTTTTCTTGTTATGCATATTATGATGGAATAAAGAATAAGAATAAGAATAAGAATAAAAATATTCCCCCCCCCCCCCCACTGATCTCATCTTGCCGACAATGGGCATAGTTTTTTTGTAATTTCGCCATGGATTTCATTGATTATTTACATTGCGAATTTCAATGCCTGCTGGAAATCAAATACGGAGACCGTATTTTCGCGAAATAAAATCAATATTTTCAAAAATATTATGTTAATCATACATTTTCGGCGCCCTGACCGGATTGTTTTATATAGTAGGTCGATTTCGAAATATGTTTCACATACAAATGACCCTTATAAATCCGGTAGATCCGGAAAATGAGCCATATATAGTGGGTCGATCACATAGGACGAAAAGTATGTTACAAAGTACCCAAGCCTGACTGCATTTTGAGCCACAATTTCCCAAAAATCGAAAAACCTGGCCGCATTATGAAAACGATAACCTAGCTATTGTCGACCTATGGTCGATCCTAACGCTGTGAGGCTATGAAAATGTATGATGTTAATTATCTCTCACCTATTTATTCATTCCCAACTGCCTCTCCATTCCCTTCCTCAACATGGTCACCGGAATCTCCGATCTCCGTGTCTCTCTGGAAAATGTAATATATTACTAATTAATTAAAAATAATTAAATAAATAATTTATTTACCAACGCCATAATAGTAATATAAAAATTCGAGACGGTATCGATAATAATAATGCGGTGTTACATTTTAAAAATGCGCGCACGCCGTAACCTCCGCCGTAAAGTCTCCGTCGTTACGGCGGAGGTTACGGAGTGCGCACGATTTGAAAATGTAACACCGCATAAGATTGAATATTGAATGAATGGTTCTACAGTGTGCGGCATAATTATGGAGACATGATCTTTGCAACCCCCCCCCCCCTCCCAGATCACAGGCGCTGATCCAATCTGGCCATGATACAACATTTTATCTACAAGTATCATAGTATATGGATCTATTTGTATCTTCATTTCACACACTATTTCGCATACTCTCATTCAGCGTGATCATGCAATCATTGGTCGGAAAGTATGTTACAAAGTACCAAGCTTGACTGTATTGTGAGCCAAAATCTCAAAAAGGTTCTAGGATCGACAAACACGCTTCAATTGGCAATCATAACAAACCTATGAAGCGCGCAATCAACCGGTTGAATGGAAAGAAGACAATGATTAGATATGATTATCCCCAAGTGTTTAGTTAAATTCTTAATGCTATTATTATTATTATACATAATTATGTATTATTATACACATACATTTTCGGCGCCTTCACTGGATTTTTTATATAGTGGGTCGATTTAGAAGAAGTGTTATTTTTCGCTTAAATTGATAGTTTTTTTGCATAAAAATAAGATTATATAGTGGCTCGATCCTCACATTGTGCGGGTATGAAAATGTATGAAGGGCAATAAATTTTTTGTAAGTACCCACATGCAAAATTTTTCCATTAGTTGACGCTATTGAATTTCACTATTTTTCAGGTACTCTCGCGCAATTTTGTTTGAAATAAAAAACCACGTTTGAAAAGTCGGGGGTATGCATAGATTCTGGGTTCTAAAGTGAGTGGCGAGCGGCCGGTTGCGATTTTCGTCCTGCTGTCTCCGATTCCCTCCGCCTAGTTCCCTCTCCCAGAAGCGTTGGCACGCGGGAGTTGTATGCCACCATCGATGGGTCGACTCTTCAACATCGGCACCATCAACGCCAGGACGCTCGCGCCAAAGGACAAGCAGACCGAAATGGAGCTCGCCCTCAACAAGATCAAATGGGACGTGATTGTGGTGCAGGAAGCGAGGATTGTGGGTTGTGCCTCTTTCAATCTTATATCCTCAGGTACTGTAGTATATCACTCTGGCGGCTCCACTGCGTGCCATGGTGTGGCCTTTCTCCTCCGTCCCTATCTCGCACGAGGAGCAGTGTTCCACGGTATCTCCCCTCGTCTGGCCACTCTACTACTTCCTGACCAACGGCTCTTCGTGGTTTGCGCGTATGCCCCAACGTCTTCATTCGACGACAACGTCTACAACAACTTCATGGACCAAGTGGAATGCGCCCTGCGGAGTGCCCCGAGAGGCCACATACCAGTTCTGGTCGGAGATTTCAATTGTCGAGTGGCAAGAGAACCCGGCAACGAAATATGTGTTGGCAACTTCGCCTCCGTGATCCCAAACTCACGTGGACGGACCTTCACCGAACTCTGCATGAGGAACAGATTGCGAATACTCAACACATTCCCCAAGAGAAGACATGGGAGGACCTGGACTTGGAGGTCACCAAACGGCTCAACTTTCCACCAAATTGACTTCGTTGCTGCACCAATCACTGCGAGAGTGGTCAATTGTGGTGTCGTTGGAAGGTTTGAATTCGTCTCGGACCACCGCCTGATCAGAATGTGCCTTTCCCTTCCCGGCAAGGTTAGACATAAGAGATCCATAAAGAGATTAGACTTCGATCGGGCCGCATTTAATGCCAACTCGAATCTCCTCGCGACGCTGCCACTTGGACGCCACAGCTCGGCCGCCGATGCCTACAATACCATCAAGGCCTTCGTGGAAACCGCTGCTGTAAACTGTTGGAGAAAGCGCCAAATTCCGACCTGGATCTCGAATGGAACAAGGAATCTGCTAGCGATGCGACATACTCTGCAGTCGAACCCCCAAGGTGCCGTTGCATATTCTGTGGCTTGCAAAGCTGCGCGGACGAACCTCATCAATGACATCAGAAAGCGGAAGGAAGCACAAGCACGTCATGCCGCCACTATGGGACGGAGTATCGTGAAGACTATGCTGAATCTGCAATCCTCGAAGAAGCGCCTTCTTGTTCCTGATCCTGTCACAGGAGCACTCTCACAAGCTGCAACCCAGACAGCCGTTCAGCACTTCTATGAGGACCTGTACAGCCCTCGAGTTCAGCTTCCACTCTCAGCTCCTCCTCGACCACTCGATCCCCTCCCTCCCTTCCTTCCTGATGAAATCAGTGAGGCGATGTATCATCTCAAATGTGGTCACTCTCCTGGATCGGACGGCATTCTTCCTGATATGCTTCACCATTCGAGGTACCATCTCGCACCCGTTATCGCTGATCTACTCAATCATCTGGTAGCCGGAGAAGACGTTCCCAAAGACCTGACGGAAGCCGTTGTCTCGTTGCTGCACAAAAAAGGAGATCCCACCAATATCGGAAATTTCCGCCCTATCTCCCTTCTTACCGTAACTCTCAAGACCATGACCAAGGTGATTCTGAAAAGGCTCGAGGTTGTGCTTGAAGAGACAGAGTCATCCACCCAGACCGGTTTCCGACGAGGACATATATATATATATATATATTTATTCACATTTAGCGAACAAATGATGTGAAACAAAGAAATGAAGAGTAGTAATGAATGGAATGAAATTGTGATAATGGACTGAGCCTAGTTGAGGATATCAAAAGGGGGAAAGAGAACATGTAAGTGATGGACAGATAAGAACAGGACATGCAGATCAGGCTCCTACATCAAAGGAGATTCTATTTTCGGGTTTTGTAAGCAAACGGGCCGCTCGCAAAAAGAAGCTATTGTGCCTGTATTGGAAACGGGACCCTGAATTGGAGAAGTTCAACCCATTTCTTGTAATATATGTTTTGAAATAGTGATTTTTCTTATTTGAAATCCTAAATTTGCCTCTAAGTAGTTTAATAGAAGTTTTAATGTCTATGATAGATCTACGGTGTTCGAGGGTTTCTAGATCAAGTTTTTCGTTGCGAACATTTGCCTGCGGCATATTTTCCCATGTTGATTTGAAACAACGGGCGAACAACCTTCTTGTGAAATAATTCTGTACCTGTTCAAGGACTTTTATATCCTTTTTCTGATAAGGATTGAACACCGTAGAAGCGCTTTCTAGAATGGGCCTGATGTAGATTGAATATGTTTTAAGGAGAATTTTGGGGTTATTAGTTCGAAGAGCTCGCATAATTATATGACAAGCCGACTTTGCTTTGATCGAGATTGATCTAGAATGTTCGGAAAATGTCAGGCTTCTTTGAATAATGAAGCCAAGATCTTTGATGGCATCTTTTTGATCTAAATTTACATTATTTATAGTATAGATTCTTTTAGGATTAGCCCTACCTAGATGCAGGGAATTGCATTTATGTGATGCAAGGGGTAATTGCCAATCAGCAGCCCATTGAACTATAGTGTCAACGGCCGCTTGAAGCGGTTGGGACGTTTCATTACTACTGAATGATTTATATATCTTTATGTCGTCTGCATATAGACGCGCTAGCACTCCATCTCTTTGGACTAACGAAGGTAACTCGGATGTAAAAATAAGGAAAAGTAAGGGTCCAAGCACAGAGCCCTGAGGTACTCCACTGGATACAGAGTAGGACTCTGATAGTTTATTATTTACTCTAACTTGAAAGGTTCTTTGAGAAAGGTAGCTAGTAATCCAGTTTGTAGTTTTGTGGGATAAGCCTATTGTATTTAGTTTGGCTAAGAGTTTAGGATGTGATACTCTATCAAAGGCTTTTGCGAAGTCAAAATAGACTACATCAACAGGCTGACCGTTACTAAGTGAAACAGACCAGTGTTCAAGGACCTCAAGCATTTGGAGTTCACGGGATCTATGTTTTCTAAAACCATATTGTTCGTCGGGGAAAATTTCTAATGATTCGCAATGTGCAATAATAGGCTTACTTAAAATGCGTTCAAAGACTCTACAGAAGAATGAAGTGATAGAAATTGGTCTATAATTTAATGGGTCAGAGAAAGGAGGGGATTTCTTGACAGGTGTAACAATTGAGTGCTTCCACTGAGAGGGAATGACGCCAGTTTCGAAAGATGTTCTAAAGATTATCTCTAGAGGTTCGGAAATGGGGATTGATATTTGTTTGATAAAATATAAGTCAATATTTTCTGGGGTTTTACAGGAGGACTTTTTCCATTTATTTATAAATTCACAGATTTCATGTCTTAGAAAGATAGGCTCCTCAAAATTTCCAGTGTGTGAAAGAGGGGTAGGAGTTGGAGTGATACCGTTGTCAGTAGTAAAGACACCGACAAAGGTTTTAGCAAGTAGATTTGCTTTTTCAGTGTCGTTTAGGACGGAAGTTCCATTTGCATCCTTAAGGCCGTCAATACCTTTTTGATTACTTGTACAACGTTTCATATAAGTAAAGAACTTATTATTATCCTCACTATCAATAATTCTTTTTTCTATGATCTTGTGATGACGAATAAGCTCCTTTCGGAATTTCTTATTTAGATTCTCAAAAGTATGTCTACTTTCAGTGGAAGGGTGACTAATTGATCTTTGCCATGCTATAAAGCGCTTGTTCAGTAAATCGGGTATTCAACGACATTAATGTGCACCACTCGAAACGCAGACTCACCGGGTGCGGGAACGCGCAGGCTCAGAGAGAGAGCAGTAGTAGTCGTGTGCGCAGTCCAGGCAGCAACAGCACCTTGTCCCTTGCAAGCAAATCAATCAATATTATGGTATTATTAAATTAATAATAGTAATCGATGTACAAGAATAAGTATGCATGCGCTTTAAATGTAAATTTTAAAATAAATAAGTTAGCTAATAACGTGCCTTATGGTGTTTCGGCCGCTACGTCTAACCCCACGGTTACAGTAAACCCCAAACCGGCTACCGTACCAGAGTGACGAGTCGGCCTGATCGCAGCAGATGCGACGACCCTTCCGGGATGGTCACTGGATGTAGACAGACTTGTCGCCAGCAGTCGGCCAGACCTCCGTCACGATCATGTTCTCGTCGAACGAGTTGAAGATCTACAATACGATCATTGATTGATTGATTGATGATTATTGATTGATTTATGAATCTACAATAGGACACGATTATTGGTTAATTTATTGATCTACGGTAGGACGAGATTATTGATTGATTGATGACTATTGATTGATTCATCGAGCGAAACAGCTAGTAGGACAAGTCGATATATTGATTCGGACTAGATAAAATCAAATCATTTATTTCCTGAATGGCATGGGATAGAATTCAGTGCTTCTTATCACGTTACACGAGGACAGGAATGACTAGTCTTCTTATGTCGATGAATACAATACATACAGTAGATACAATTAGGATATGTTTAAAAATTTTTCAGATTACCGTACCTGCAGGGTACGGTAGGACACACGACCGGGATGGGTCTTGACAAAGTTGAGCGTGGATGGTATCGCCACCAGGCGACCATTGGACACCTGAAACGAACAAGCATTTATGGGCACAGTGACCAGTTGATTTCGTGTAACGGGTAACATTTAGAAACTTCGTACGTGTATCTACAAGGCTTGGCATTGGACAATTCAATAACTAGAAGGATTAACATGACATAAAGACTCATACAAAAGTCATGAACATGAACTTTGGCACACCGTTTGTCGGCAAACGTGACGTCACGTGACGTCACAAGCGTAGGGGGAGGATCTATGGCAAACGTCTCCGCCTACGGTTGTGAAGTCCCGTTTGCCGGCAAACAGTTTGCCAAAGTTCATGGATACTGATACAGAAGGCGGATGCTCCCCACTCGCATTCATTTTTTTTACTAACGTTCCTCACAAATCGAAAATTGCGAGAGAAAAAGTACCCGAGGGCATCATATTCAATATTCATTGCATCTAGATGATCATCATACATTTGCATACCCTCACAGTGTGATGATCGATCCACTGTACATGGCTCATTTCAGGATCGACCCACTATATATAGCTAATTTTTTATGCGAAAGGTTAAAATTTAAGCGAAAAATAACGATTTTTTAGACGTAGCACCATAAGGCACATTATTAACTAATATATCATACACTATAAATAAAACAGAATAGCGATGGCGTTTGTTCAAGCCACGCCCACTTTTTTCTCTCTATTTCTCTTTCACTCTCTGCCCCACTCTCTCTCTCCGCCGCGCACCACAAATTTCATGTTTTAACAAGTCGCGGGCGCTATCTCTCTCCGCCTCTCTCTCTATTTCTCTGTTCTCTCCTCTCTCTCGAGCTTCCAGAAAGTTCGAGAAACTTGCAGAACATTAAGCTCCGCGTTAGCGGAGCTCACGTCTGGTCAGTTTTATAATATATTTTTAACGTGCTAGTACACCAATAATAGTAAATACATCCAATTATATTAATAATTTATCAACCCACTAAATAAAAAAATCCGGTGAGGGCGTCGAAAATATATGATGGCCATAGAAATCTCATCAATCGATCAATCACTCACTTCATAAAGTACTCTCCTCTCGTAATCCGTGCACATCACAAGCTCCCTCCCCTCTGCCCGAGGCGACGTCCTCATTGAGCACACGAAGGAGTAGATCAAAGTAGATTATCGATCGAGGAGGAATCACAATGTCCACCTGCGACCAACACAATGCTAGCATGGTCAATACCAAAGAATTGTTGTTGAAAGTGAGAGCACGCTTCTATCATACGGGAAAGTAAAAACAACATATCATCGCTAATAGAAACGCGAATTCAACAGGTTGCTTTCTCAACTACAGATTGTTATTGCCCAACTTCAATCAGTGGCCGTATGCAAGAACCATTTTCCGGGAAAATGTGACGTCATTAGCGTAGGCGGAGGCGTTTTCCAAAAATCCTCCGCCTACGCTAATGACGTCACATTTTCCCGGAAAACGGTTTTCCCGTTGTTCTTGCATACGGCCACAGAAGAACAAATCAGTGTACTGTACTAATTCATCACCGGCCAAATCAAGCAATAACCGCCAATTCAATTAAGCGTTTCTTTCACACTGAATAAAGTGTGCCGAGATCCACCGCTCTATATTGATGTTGCGTAGTGCGATGATGTGCAAGAAGTGTTTCGAGGCCCATATGAATTTAAAAAAAATCATTCTATCATTTCTAAATCAAAATTGACGCCCAGAATGATCGAAAACTTTGCAATAAAATCAATAAATCTACCGTACCCCTTGGAACTCTTCCTTCCGCTCGTCTTGCCACCACTGCGGAAGTTCGGCCGCTTCCATCACCAGCGGCATAGAGCCGCGAATTAGCAGACGAGCCATCTCCGGATACGGTAGTCGGACGGATACGGTAGACGGACGGATATGGTACACGAACGGAGAGCAGCGAGATGGATGAGGGATTTCGATTGCGAACCTCGAACTGTAAGGATAGACATTAGTCATATTATTGATGTAGTTAGTGATATTTTAAATCCAATTTGCATGACAAAGATACTGTGACGAAAAAATACTGTAAAAATATCGATCTTTTCATTCTTTAACATCGATAGAGCGATAATTAATATATAACAAAGATTTATATTGAGCGATAAAAATGAGATATAGATTTTTTTAAATTAAAAAAAAACAATCGATATCTCTCACTCGTATCGTTCACGAGACGTTGCGCTCCGCCAGACCATAGTCGAATGAGGCTTGCTGAGGAGAATGGATGAAGACCTTAATATTAAAATATTTAAATTTTATTTTAAAAAATGTATTAAACATTAAAAAAATGTTTTCACATTATTACATGACACACATTAAAGATATAAAAAAAGAAAGAACCTAGAAATCAATTCAACGTTTCTGATCAAGACCGCTTTCCCAGATACGCTCATCACCACGGTGATTTCTCGTTTGACTACACTTTCTTATTCCCGCTCGAACGTAAAATAACTCATTATACAACGGTTCGCAGTTGCAACAAAATAATTATATTCCGCACCTAGCTTTACTAAATCATACATTTTCATACTCTCGCAATGCGAGGATTGACCCATCACATATATTGCTCATTTTCAATCACTAAATGCGAAAATAAGTTAAAAGTTTCTTGCAAATGCATAAATGATTATTATTATATTAAACAGACATCACACTCTACAGCACTTTTACTTACTATTACGATAACAATAATTAGTAACTAATTTTTAGCTTTTGAGCCATGTCATCACAAAAAAGGAGTGGGGTCTTGGATATTTACCTTTTAGTCTTCCTTTTCATTGCACGCATACGACGAGATCTCGGTCTATACCCATCCCAATGAGAACCAAGTGGAGAACGTACCCCCGAGAGAATCGATCTGAAAGATATTATCAATCAATATTATGAATAGAATCCATATGAGAGATTGATGATCCACTCATACGATAAATTTTTGCACAAGTAGCATGTTACACAAAACAAAATCAAAAATCGCTTTAGCATCATTGGTAAAATTAGTGGTAGGGCAAATGAGAAAATCGGAAAATAAAAGTTTGCGATAGCATTCGATTACGAAGTAGCAAAAGGCAATAGCAAACATAAAATGTCATGACAGATAACAGATGAAAGTTCAATAAAAAAGCAAATATCAACCACACCGTACCTTGTTCATTCCAATCGATGAGATCTCATCCTTCTTGTTAAGATCATCGTTTGAGCAGCGATCGACATCGAAGATGAGAGTGAGAGGCTGGACACATCATATATTTATCATAGTCACAGATGTTGCAATCATTCCATTTCGGCTGTGCCATAGGTGGGCGCGTGAAAACGAATTCTTTTTGCGCACAGCCTTGCTTCCGTTGCGGTGCCTTGCACGTAGCTTTGCTTCGCAAAAAAAAAGATGAATTTCCAGTCAAATCTGCTAAAAAATGGCCATGCGCATAGCCTTGCCTTACAATTCCCCGGTTTGCGCACAGCCTTTCCCTCAACGTGCCCACCTATGGGCTATGCTTCGAAGATCGATGGGATCTTCACAGTATAGCCGAAATGGGGTGGGTTCATAATTTGATAAATAATTCATCAATCATAAGCATTGGGCAAAATTTGCCGGATACTTACTCGGAGTGCTTGAACATCGCGAAGAGGAAGTTCATCTCCTGACATGGAGTAGAACAAGGAGCACATCGAAGAACTCGTCACGCTTTCTTCGAGCCGGAACACATAATCACTGAAACAAAAATAATTAAAAGCAGATGAAACTACTTTTTCGAGAGTTCGAATTGAGAGTGGGAAGTGACCTACAT
Source organism: Parapristionchus giblindavisi (assembly GCA_943737045.1). NCBI lineage: Eukaryota > Metazoa > Nematoda > Chromadorea > Rhabditida > Diplogasteridae > Parapristionchus > Parapristionchus giblindavisi. Next base: position 1,492,775 of record CALSFV010000002.1, on the reverse strand, counting down.
CTACATAAAAAAGGAGAAAACTTAACAACAAGGGCTTTAAAATGTTGCAGAAAAAGCCAGCCCTCTCTTTTGGAGGATGGTCAAATCTACCGTATTTTACCGAAACTATCATTAACTGATTTATTTTTTAAATTAATATTAATTATCGATTTTTGTGGTATTTTCATTCGAACGGAAAGTGCAGTTCTAACTTCTGAAGAGGTGGTTTCTAGGAAAACAATTGGCAAGATTAAGAATACAACTTAAAATAAAAATAAAATTAAAAGAATCAGTACACGATCGGTGGTATACTGTACATAAAATGAGTGAAACTTTTGCAAAAACAAATCAAAGGCCGATCGACGATTGTTTCGTTTCTGAATAGTGCTAATTAGTCGCTTGCTTCTTCTAATTTTTCAATGTATTTTAGTTGTCGTGGAGCATAAGTCACAATGATCACTATGTTGCCCAACGCCATTCTCTCTCACCCGACTTTGTTTGAAAGTCAATTTTGATGTAGTCAAGCTTTTCCATTTTCTTTCAAACGCGTTTTATTGCTGTGAATTGACTGTAAATGTTGATTCAATTAATCATACTTTTGGTGTACCTATGCTACAAATCGTTGCAAGCTATTTTGGAACATTGCGAAAGCTCCGTGGGTTTGTGCTCAGGTAATTCGATCAAAATCTGATCAGGAGAAATCAAGATCTGATCTGGAGAAATCAAGATTTTTTTTTGGCACGATCAGATCTTGATTTCTCCTGATCAGATCTTGATTTCTTCTGATCAGATCTTGATTTCTTCTGATCATATTTTGATTTTATCTGATCATATTTTGATTTCTCCTTGTGTTTAAAAATATCTCAGTGGTATTAGAACCACTTAGGAATACATCGAAGCAATGTAAATGATTTATTCATGAATGAGTAAAGAAGAAGGTCGATCGGCATTGCAGTCTTCTTGTTGATTCTCGCCCGTGTACTGAAAAATGGACGTTTAGAGGGAGGAAATAAAAAGTATAGGTATAAAAGGAATGTAAAGCATATATTATTATACCGCAATTTGTTGTATTAGGTTGATGCATATGTTTGTTTACAGCACTTCAGCCCTCTTATTTCTCTTGTTATTGATCAAAGGGGACTCTACCCTCAATGTTGGAAGGTCATCCCCCCCCCTGCCTAGTGTTGTTTTCTCGTCAATCCATCTCGTCGTCCGGCTCAGAGGCTCATGTTTTCATCCCCGATCAAATTCACCACTGTGATGGCCTTATGAGATGACAATGCCATGACTAGAATCACTTTTCGATGGTGATTACGAATCCGTATTCAGAAAATGCCTAATCCACCTTCATTCTAGTCATGACATTGTCATCTCATATTGATATTGCGTATGGAATCTGACATAGCGCCAAAGAGAAATAGCAACTAGCGAGTGATCGAAAATTGCTTCAAAGTGCGACATAACACGAAAAAAGTAAATGAAATAAGAAATCAATACAACTCACGCTGTGTGATTGCCATAGCTAGCGGTAGACAGTATTAATCGACCTTCATTCCGCGCCTCTACATTACGAGTTCCTATAAAGCTCAGAATTAAACCGATAATATTGATTTAGAACTACTCTTCAATCTAATATCATACCTGGCTTCAGCACTTCCACATCCTGCTTGAAAAATTCGTGTCATTCAGAATGAATATTCAGTAGCTGCAGATTTGAACTTTTCCATGTTACAACAATTGTTGTAACATGGAAAAGTTCTAATGTTAATATGAATAATAAACTAAACAACTGTAGCATACAACAAATGGATATATAAATCTTCTAGTTCAATGTAACAACGTGATACGAAAATATGAAATATCTATCGATAATAAACGATTATTTCATCGTAAAAATATAAATTAAAACGTGCTCCCTCCTTATAATCAAACAAGCACATAAATTAAACGCGCAAGGCAAATCCTTTGCGCATTTGTTGTACATGATCCGAATCTGATCAGATCTGATCAGATTCTGATTTCATCTGATCTGATTCAAAAGTGGCCAAACTCCTGATCAGATTTTGATCGAATTACCTGAGTGACAGCCGGGGGTCTTAAATTGTGCATTTAGCGTATGTTGTTGCCAATCTCCGTGGGTTTGTGACAGCCGGGGGTCTTAAATTGTGCATTTAGCGTATGTTGTTGCCAATCGTAGCGTGATCTTTGTATTTATAATTGAAATTAGTATCACCCACGAGCATGAATTCGATAACAGGAAATACAAATCGTGTTTTTTCTCGATTCATGACCCAACCATAGGTCGAAAAGTATGTTACAAAGCACCAAGCCTGACCGCATTTTGAAAACCGATAACCAAGCTATTCGAGCTATGGACCCAACCCTGTTCACTAGAGAATATCTATTTATATTTTTTTCTGTATTCTTCTCCTTTCGTGACTGAACTCCTCATCTTTAAGCTACTTTCCTTCTGGGTTATTCGCCGTAGTCGTCTAACTTTTCAATGACACCGTAATGTTGATCTGCCTATCGCTCATTTATCTATACATGATCTTTTCTAGTTCGACCCCTCCCCTTTTGATGATCTACACGATGTCCTCGAACGAGATATACGGTATTTTGCTACTTAACTATTTAGTCGTTTTAAAAAATAAGAAAAATCAGAATTTTATTCCTCCCCCAGTACTTACCGTATCCCAGTGAGATATCGAGTGAATCATCCGTCTTGTTCATTCAGACAACCGACGAGGGGCCCTTAAATTGTATTTTTAACAATTACATTTGCCGACTTCATCTACATATGTTTTAGTATCAAAGCGTGAGATGAGAAACATTACAGTGTGAAGGGAATGTTGAAATAAGAGATATATATCTAATCTGTTTATTGTTGTACTAATCTTTCAATATACGTATTACCAGCTATTATGCGGTGTTACATTTTCAAAACTAACATTGTCTTGTTTTGGATCCTCTATCCATTCCAACTAGTTGTCCCTATCTCAGAAGACGGAGAAGCCGTTCTTTCGCTGTAACATGATATAACATCAGTATACTATATCTTTAAAAATGTAAGGCTTTCTCCTACCGTACTGCCAACCTTACCGTAACCTGGGGATCGTCTCGGGATCCTGAAATATTGATTTATTAATGTTTTATTTATCGAATGCGATAAGATGGCTATGGTTGAAAGCATACCGTCTATGTTCTACATTTCTTCTCACTATCGACTGAAGGCCCCTCCATCCGAGCGGTCGATCCTGGAAATATAATAATTAATGGGTTAGTGGTTAGTAGAGGAGGGGGGGGGGTTGTTAGTGGTTAGTATCGTGTTAGTGGTTAGTATCGTGTTAGTGGTTAGTATTATGTTAGTGGTTAGTATCGGGTTAGTAGATAAAACGTTTGTTAGTATTAGGATTAGTATATAAGACGTGGGTTAGTAAAATATTTATTTTTATTTTTTTCCTTCTTTTTTTCCTCTTTTTTCTTCTCTTTCTTCCTTCTTTTTCTTCTTTTTTTTCTTTCTTCTGTTTTCGTTATCCTTCTTCTCTTTTTCTCTTTTCTCATTTTTATGCTTCTTTCTTTGCTTGCGCCTTCTTTTCTTCCTCCTCTTCTTCTTGACCTCACTTTCTCCTTCTCAAGCACTCCAAAAGGTATGACGGAGGAGTTGGGTCATACGGAATGAAGATGCGAAGAGAATAAGGGCATATCATTCTGATGTGACATCCCTGATTCCCCACTGTGAGCGATGGGGAATCAGATCCACGCATGCATCGTTAACAAAACAATTTGCCAAGGTTGGGATCTTGCACATCCCATATCTATTATGAGCGAACGACGTGAATAATAGAGGCATTACGCGTTGCGATTAGGGAACGCGGTTTTTCCTCTTATATTCACTTAACTCGCTCATTTGTGTGCATGCTACATACTATGATTGCCGAAATATCAATATTTGAAGTCACGATAGAGATGAAGTTGATGATCATCGAAGATATCTTTAAATAGTGCAAGAGAACATAGACTTAGGCTTAGGCTTAGGCTAGAAAGTAAATCACTGTTGAGGTTGAGTTGATGAAAACGATCTATGGCATGCACTATGAATTTACGACGGTCTAGCATAGGCAAGAGATTTGACAAAAGTTTGTGTGCAGTGGATATGAAATCACAGGACAATAGATCTTTGTAAACATAAGGTAAAAGGGTAGCAAACTCTCAGCGTGGGACTTGTAGGATATACTGTGGAAAGGCTGGAACATTGACATTGTACAAGTACACGAGAAAAGTAAACTTTTGAAAGGTTATTGAAAAATCCCCAGATTCTAATCAATAAAGTATTCGGCTTGGGAGGAAAGAGAAAATCAAGAAAAGGCTTGTTTTAATTTGGGATAATATTGGATGCTCTTCTGTTGTGGTATAAAATTAGATCATTGAAAGGATAATTGAGCATTGAAGCACACGTTATGTAAAAACACGAGCATATCTTATCTTGCCGTAGGGGCACTTATTCCCAGCATTTTCGTTGAATAATTGAGAAAATAGAAAAAAAAGAAGAAGAAAAAAACGCATACGCTAAAACAGCAACGCGTATCTTGTTGACAAGACAACATCAAAGTATCTCGAATGGATAGATAAGCATGAGGATTAGGGGGATAGCGTTGAAATAGATAGGGCATGATGAGTATAAAATAGGGGTCTTACAATAGATATCATGAACAAATAAATCTAACGAATAGGTTTACAGAACCGTATGTACTGGCTAACTATACACACCATGGCCTACGTGTTTTAAATGAAATGAAATGAGTTCACAAGAGTAAGGAGAATAGGGGACTAAGGCTAAAGCACAGTAGATATAACAGCTATGGGGCTGGGTTATGTATATCTAGCAAGAATATTGTTGCTAGGTCTACATAAATAGTATTGGATAATCATTGAGACCCTAGGGACCTGTGTAACGAACATCATACAAATAGAAAAGTTGAAAGGTGTGCAAAAATTGCCAGAATAAGTGGGCATGGAAATTACAAAAGTTAATATCTATTCTGGCTGCAAAATGCACGGTTGGACTATGAGTTGCATGGAATTCAGGGAATTGAAGTAATAGTGAAGTGAATGAAATCGACAGTGGAAAAAGATTAATTCAAAAATGAATTTAAATGAATGAATGTTACTCTATCGAGAGAAAATAAACAAATAAATGGGCGAATTGATTCATTTAGCTAAAAATAGAAGAAAATCATTGCAATATTTTAAATGTAAGCTATCAATTGATGATGGGATTCGGGGGGATATGGCGATTTGTGAGATCGTTGCGATTCTTGAACGCGAACTAAAAAATCAAAGATGAGTTTATTGTCTGCCATGAAGCTGCACAGTTTCTCACCTTAGGTAAAGAAGTTGAAGTGGCATTATCGATTTGTCCGTACAGTCTGATCGATAACGCTATCCATTATCTACCGCACTCTTTGCTGTCCATCCATGAAGCCACCATATACTCTAAAATACATATCATTTATAGTTGTTTGGACTACCGTAACCCATGGTCACCCTGCGATGATATCTAGAGATCTAGAATGTACTGTAGTTACACTAATCTACTCTACAGTATCCAATGTTCGAACTGTAGTCATACCTGAGAGCTCAATTTCTCATAATTGTCTTCTTATAGGAGTGGTATTGATTGATTTATCTTCTTATTCGCCTTGTATTGATTGATAGCTGATCTGAAATTAAGTACACATTAGGTGGTAATCTCGCTCATGTTTCCTTCACACTTTTTACCGTCGCGAGAAAATGTATTTACGCTTCTTTTTCTCTTTTAATTATGAATCAAACCAAAAGAGTTCCCTCTTTCTGTCAATTCCGATCCCTGTGCTATACTCGAATCAAAATGCCAAAGTGACCTAGTGTTTATGATAATTTTCGCACTTTCCTCCTTCTTTAACTCTCCTATCCCCTCCTACTATAGCACACTTACCATGACGTCTAGCTCAACTCCTCACATCCAATCACACTCATTCTTCCATTCGATTTCAATCACTAGTCGGAATTGGAGCATTGCCAGAGATGAGACTGGTATGAATTCAGCTCATCTCACCGTGTTCGTTCTGAATATATTTAAATATAATCATTATAATTATTGATCACTCTATATACTATTTCGACCTATGTAGTTATTGGTTTACGTGGGCAACCTTTCTCGCTAGAAATTAAAATTGGGTGTGTCGGACGCAAACATCGGGAATGACATTGCCCAGTTGCGGGATTCCCTACTCATTTTTCATTAGATTTTTAGTGAATTTTGACTAAATCAGGTTTGTTAAGTGTAAACATTGGGAAGGTCTTGTTGCTAGCGACAATGCCGCCTACGTATGATTTGATTTGCTAATGAAGCAAGATTTAGGCCATTTTTAGAGTAAATAAATGGCATTCGAAGCCAGGTTTATCAAGTATTCCCGGACATATCCATACTATCGATAGATTCGATGAGCTTACCTCTCTAGCTTCATCTTCAACTTCATCTCTCCACTCTGAGAAGTATTTTCTCGTTCTCCTCTCCATGGTCTCCATAAATATTTCTTCTTCATCACCTCTCCGTGATTCATGAATGTCCTCCTCCTCTACTTCTTCTTTAGGTTGGCCCTCACTCTCTCTGATGACTCCCCCTCTCCTTAATCCCCCAAATCGCTCCGGTTCAACAAATTCAAATAGAGAAAGGTCACGTGCACAACACCCAAAATATATCACATAACTTGCATCGCATAATCATAAACTTTGATTAGGGAATCCCTAATGGTTCCTCAGTTGGAAGTTGAAGTTAGTGATATGTTAGAAGGCACACCGTTTCGGCATGACGCCTCAGAATACGTTTCCTGCCCCATTCCTGAATGTTGTTCAACTCGAAGAGAATGCATATCAACTGTTCTGACCGTACTTATTCCCGCCTAACTATCTACTCCCCCTCCCTGCTCATTTAGAGTCAGCCCAGAGCTGACGAGTCTCAGAATTTTATCAATTTCAACAGAATTTCAACTAATTGGCTACCGAATAGTTTGATTCGCTCATTGACTGTTAGTTTCCATACACAAGGGGAAGTTACTTGAAAGTAATGTATTAGAATAGAAGGCCAGCAATTATAAATATAAATGATGATGAAAGGGATGGGAGATATTGGGAAGAACATAGGAAATATAAAGCGGGGAGGGGGGGGGGGTAAGGGATATGGATGGAGATGTCATGGCGATCTCGAAGATCGTCCATAAAGAAGACGTTGACGCCATTCGAAGGTGACGTTGTTGATCAAGTCGAAGAAAGAGGCGTCGATGGCTACTTGAACCTGGAATGAATCAATCGATTAAATGATTCATGAGGGCTATCCTCTTCTCACCCTCAACGAACTCCTTCGTTCTGCGAAGACGGAGCTTCTGTCGCGTAAACGAATGCGGACGATCCAGTGCTGCAAAGAAATCGATTGATTAGATCTGCCTAGATCGCACTGCCGTAGTCTAGACTACACCAAACTACCATAATACTTTGTGTAAACTCTGCTTACCGGTAGAGCGTGTGCACTGTAGAAAGTGGGGACGCACCCCACCCGGGATCTTGCCCAACGCCGGTTTGGCTCAGCGGGGTCTTGCAGAGAAGATCCTCATCTCATTTCACATGTCGGTGATCCTGAATCAAAAAAAAGATTAGTTACCTAAATTATTATGCTGCTCTTGTTCGAGTAGCATGTATTAACAAGAGAAATTAAACTAAACTTACAATGAGATCATCTCTGTAGTTGAGTGAAGTCGGCACTTCACGACTCGAATGACGGCGCTTGGCGTCCGTCATGAGTGACAGACACCGATTCTGGTCGACGATGACTGCAATGAAAATCAATCAATATTTATTGTGGTTTTGGTTTCGTATTGTTTAAATGTATGCTAATCCAAATATGCTTACCAAGAATCGCGTGTACATCGCCAATTGTTGGAGTTGTATTGATTACTCTCCTATTCTTGGATACGATAAGATCTATAATTGACCAGATAAGTTACCGTATATTTCTCGGTCTCCTTACCGTATCCTGATCCGCCCTAACTTGTGCTCAGACAAGATGGGAGGTCCCGCACATCTTTATCTTCCCGTTGATAAAGGCGAGCGGGATCGGGCTGGATTATCCACAATTTGATTCTTCGAATAGAATCAGCTAAATGTAATCATATATAAATGAATGCATTAAACGATTGTTGATCAGAGATCAAATATCAAAGATAACAATGGGTACACGAACCCATGAGACAGGAACACATACAATAAATTATTTTTATTGAAAATTTTTATTAGCAAAAAACAGCCATGGCTCGAAGACGACAGAAAATACAATTATTAAAATTTAAAAAAAAGAATATAGTAATAAAAATAACAACAACAACAATATTAATAATAAATATTATAATAATAAAAATATTAATAATAATAATAATAATAATAATTGAATTAGATAAATCGTAAATAAACCGAAGACATGGCAACATATAAAAATCTGTAAGGTTGGGTAAATCTTACTAAGAAGTTATTATTATTCCTAATTATTCCTAACAAGCTTATAGTCAAGATACTTTCAGTCAATGAGCGAATCTTATTTTTTATATTATTATTTTAAATATGTATTTTTCCTTTTTTTATTGAACGTAATTTAAAAAAGGCCAATTATGTTCTTTACAATCTGGGACTAATCAGCACTGGGCCGACTTTAGATGAGCCGGGAGGGCAAGTAGGTGGTTAGGCGGAAATAAGTACGGTCAGAATAGTTGATATGTATTCTCTTCGGTGGAACAACATTCAGGAATGGGGCAGGAATCGTGTTATGAAACGTCGTGTCGAAACGGTGTGCCTTCTGACATATCACTTACTTCAACTGCCGACTATGGAACCATTTGGGATTCGACAATCAAAGTTTATGGTCGTGCGTGGCAAGTTTTATGATATTTTTGGTGTAACATTCCCCAATTTTCCAGTCGAAACGTTGTATCCTCTGACTTATCACTTTCTTCAATTATCGATTGAGGAATTTTCACCAATCAATACTAGCATATGATTGATTTTTGGAATCTAAGCAATCTAGAAAGACGCTTTAAACCGAAGCGATATAAGGGATCTGTAAGAGGGAGTCAACATTGAGGGAGGCACGAACCTTTCGAGTTCGAATGAGTTGGCTGTAAAGAACAGCAATTTTATAATGAGTCACCAATTGAAAATGAGATTTTAAATTCAGAAAAATATGATAGCAGTTACTGCATAGAATATTGGAAAAAAAAATAGAAAAAGCAAGGCAATTACTGCCCTTGAATAGCGAAATATTGTACAGTGAACTAACCAGAGTGGAGGAGGCGCATTGGAGGAGGTGGAGAGGTGGACGACGATGTAGATAGTAGATGAGGAGACCATGGAGCGAGCGAGATGATGACAGCGAGAGATGAGAATGTCGAGGGAGAGAGAGCCTGAATTTGGACACTGTGATAATAATTCACACCCTCATAATGTGAGGATCGACTCACGGCTCATTTTCAGGAGAAGCCTACTATATAGTGCTCATTTTTATGCGAAAGATTGCTATTTAAGCGTAAAATAACGGTTCTTCTAAATCGACCCACGTTATTTCGAAACTAGACCCACTATATAAAAAGATCATGTGAATCTCGAATCTGTGACTGTAATACGTTAGTTATGTCACTCTGTTCGTTTTAGATGGGGGGGGGGTGAATCTTTTCCGAATGAGTCTGCTGTAAAGCATATCATACATTTTCGGTACCCTCGCCATTGTTTTTATATAGTGGGTCTATTTTCGAAATAATGTGAGTCAATTTAGAAAATTCGCTATTTTTCGCTTAAAAATCGTCATTTTTAGATTATTTTCGTATAAAGTGGCTGAAAATGAGCCATATATAGTGGTTCAATCCTCGCACTGCGAGGGTATGGCAATGTATGAAGCATATACACCGTACCCTGTCATTGTATGTAGAAAATAGAATCAAATAATTTACAGTGATATTATTTAAAGAATAAATTCTAACTTTGCAGTGCACAGACGCTCGTGTACGTCGGCATCTTACAACGTGGATGGCGACCGATGAGGTACGGTGCCGATACAGTATTCCCCGCCCAGTTTTACTTAGGTACGGGTCCATATCGTGAGACCTGTAGATGTTGAGAATGATTGTGTGTGACTGATTTGTCATAACTTAAATTACGAATAAATACCTTTCATCTCATAACTTCGCTTCCAGATCGAAATTATCGATTGATGACGGATGGAAGATCATCTCATATCTCTGGATTTTCTTCACGCCAATCACTGTATGTTTCATAGTGATATTCATCTATAATGAAAGGAAATCAAGAAAATATTTTTATGTAAAGGGGAGACATAAGCATAGGTCGAATAGCTAGGTTATCGGTCTTCAAAATCCGGTCAGGTTTTTCGATTTTTGTGAAATTTTGGCTCAAAATCCGATCAGGCTTGGTACTTTGCCACATACTTTTCGACCTATGGACATGAGTAACGTAGTATACGTAGTAGTATAAAGTAGTATGCTGTATTGATTGATGAATAAACATACGTGTATGGTGCATGTCAACTCGCTCAATATCAATCCATATTCATCTTTCTTTCTTTTGCCTTTCATCAATAGATATTTGGTAGCCCTACCCGAGATCAAAATGGGTAGTGGCTACCGTGTGAGATTCCTGAAAGTAAAATGATGATCTTCACACGTTACATTTAGTTTATACATAATAGAGGGTATATAATAACCGGAGTGTTAACTATTAGTAAACAACGCATTTGGTGTGTTTGTGTATTTGAAATTAACTGTTTTGAAACTGATTTGATATATCATGTAACTAGGCTACACTTAAAACAAGATGAATTCTTGTATAGAGCGTACCTTCGATTGTCAACCAAATCCTTTAGGTACAGTAATCACAAGAGGCCAACTTCACGGACATTGCTCGATTGTATTGATTGATTACTGTAAGTATCACAAAATTATTGATTGTGATGACAGTTTATATTAGCCATGATTCGTTGAAATAGTTACTTACATCATTTAGAATCATTGGATGCATCACACGGAATCATCTACTCAACGTTTCTTCACCATTCAGACGGTATTGAGACATTTTCTAGAAGAATTCACTTGAAATGTGTTCCAAAAGCGCATAATTGATCTTTGATCTCTTTCCATAATTGATCTTTGATCTCTATGCATACCTGTGTGAGGTTCTGCCTCCATAGCGTATTCATCATAGTTTGTCATTTGGCCACACAAAACACGAATCCTTCGGCAACGCCCCATCCCATACGACCCATACTCGACAATGGTGCATCCGAGGGTAGCTCTACGTCACCAGCAAATGTACTGTAGGGCCTGCAAAACACCCCATTGATCTTTGATCTTTTGATCTCCTATTATCTCTAACCTCAGATGGTGCGATGTGAGAGCAGTATTACTGTAGACGACGTTCCTTTATCGATCATCTTCCATATTGACAATGAGGCGACCCCAATGAGGCCTTCAATACATCCAATTCCATGCAGAGACGAACAACTTCTCGCACTCTTCCCGAGTTCAGTTAACGATACATCCACGGACAATGAGCTACCGTAATCAATGCCGAACTATGCGGTCGGAAGTGTGGGAATGGTCATTCGAATCGATTCAGAGCTCACACACCTAAACAATAGTCGATTAGCTCATGATCTTTGATCTTTGATCTTTGATAATTAAACCTCCATACATATCAATTGCTGTTATCCTTCTCTTCCATCCAAATCTAACTTGTTCTTGGAATAGTCCTCGATCTCGTCACACATTTCATTCCCACATGAGTGAGATCTCCATTATGCTACATCCTACAAAGAGCAAAGATGAACCAAAAATCATGCGATTTTGCATGCCATATTACAAAGATCAAAGATCAAACGACAGTAAACTCACATTCTGCCATAGAATTGACTCCGCTTCTACTATTACTATTCATTCTCAAAGCATACAATTTGCCTTTATACAACTCGAGGTAGTTCATTAGTTCGATTATCTGGAAGACAATATTGATTCGATCAATGGTATGAACAGAGATCAAGGATCAAAATTCGATTATGACGTAGATAACTACCGATTATTGATTAATTCATTTCCAGACCAAAGATCTCTTCGTCTTCCACAATGCATTGGCTGGTCTTGGCGTCATCTCGGGCAGAATTCGCATCTGTCTGTAAGTGGATGGTGATTATTGATTATTAATTGAAAGCACATGTCTTGCTCTTGCAAGTTCTCTCGAGATCAATCGATATTCCATCACTTCCATTAAATAGAGAAACATTTTGCAGTGAACTAACCAGAGAGGAGGAGGAGTGGTAGAGAGGGATGGCCATGTTGATGAAGAGAGATGGAGAGTGTAGAGAGCACAAGCGGTATAATAATGTAGAGCGAGAGAAATAGTGAGAGCGTAACTTCGATTATCTCTTTTTCCTTGTACCGATCAAGGCGGTACACCCTGGATCTGGAAGAACATGAGTTATAAGATCAATGATCAAACTAAAGATCAAAGATCAATATGTTGTTATGATAAAGGTAATTACCGAGTATTGATTGATTCAATTTCAGATTCAGCATGATTCTTCATGAGATCTTTCATCAACTTTCATGTACTGATTTCGTGAATTCTGAAATTAAAAAAAAAGGTTTGTTCTAGTGCTGATTGTGCTCTAGCTGTTAGATAAGGAAATACTAGTTTTTGCTTTCAAAAGGAATAATCTCTTTCTTGGATATCGATTGATGTTTATTGATTTTGATATCACTTTGGATGTATACCGCTTATAGTATAAGAGAATCAATAGAATACCTTTAGGTATGTAAATTATGATCTCCGGATATTGATTAACCTCCAAATTGCAGATCCGGTTGATCAATCGATAATCGATCTTTGATCAATCGATAATTCGTCAATGGGAATTGATCCTGTAAGTGAATAAGTCATTTCCCAACTTAATCGTGATAGAAGCAATAGAATACCTTTTGATATGATATTTATAGAAGCTTATAGTCTCTTCATTTCTCTTCATATCCATAAGCATACGGTAGTACATAGATATGGTGGTGGGATACGGTAGATGTGGTAGGGTTGGCTTATAACGGTCTGTTAATGGGAATGTTCATTGATTTCTCATAAGACAACGAATACTCCACACCTGAACTCCTGGTGAATTCTAGTCGCAGTGACCATTATTGAAGCGTACCTTCTGTGTTCTCGTTCCTTCAGTTGGCGCCACAGGGTTGCCTTTTGTAGATGGCTCGACTTGTTATAGGATACGGTATAAATGAGCTTGGCGTGTGCCTGTAAGTGAAAGGATGACGAGGTGTGTGATTATTGATTGATACGAGGCGATGATGATGGACAGTCTTCCGTAAGAGGTCAAGATGGAGCGACCTCTTTTGGAAGACTGTTGGATGCACCTTTCTAAGCGAAGCTAAGTGCAAGAATTGGAATTCCATGCACATCAGAGCCCTTGTCTATGCCAACTCTTGATAAATGTGTTATAAATGAAAAAAATGAAACGAGGCGGCCAATCAATAATCGCACACATTGCCAATTGGGCTTGAATGATCACTGGCCTAGCAGTGATCACCCGCAAGACTTCGTATGCTTTGGATAGAGGGTTGGAAAGGTAAAAGGCAAAGGTACAACCCGTTATTCAAGGCACACGAAGCGAGTGATCACTGCTAGGCCAGTGACAATTGTGACAACGGCTTGTACCTTTACTTTTATCTTTATAAGTTGCCAAATTGAATTGGTAATATTCCTACTATTTACCTCTCAATTCATTCAGGATATACACTCATATCTATTCATCTCCATTCATTTCCGTCTTTACGATCAATGATGATGAGGACGATAATCAATAATAGTTAGTTCTTATATCATGTATTAGTACAATTCCAAATATGGAGACTCTGAAGATTGCGGTATGATCAGATAATTGATTGAATGAGTGAATGATTGATTGATTGATTCGTACCTCATGGTTCACTCAGCATAAAATTAGCAATAAAAATCATAACAAATCAATAAATACTCATATCGAAGTCATTAAGACGAAGAAAATCGATAGAACAATATCTTCCTGCAAATATAATGAATTTGCACTACCAGTTGATTTCAGGTTTCATCTACCTTATCAATTTCTATCGACTCCTCTGCCTGCTTTCATCATTCGGCAGTAGCTGTTGTGACGACGATAATGGATTGAGGTGAGTAGCGTAAAACAAACAGTAAGAAGACACGGCGAGATCTGAATTGAGCTTACTGTAATAATAATAATAATAATAATAATACTATTATTAATATTATTTATTATAATAATTATTTATAAATATATTAGATTATGGTTTTTATCTGTAAAAGTATGACTACTCACACTTGTTCGTGGACGAACATTCTCATAACAACAACAGATCGATATAACGAAAACAAATATTAATAACAACTAGTCAGTCAATCAATCGATATTTCGGCACTGTAAATATAGTATACTAGTCTTTCCTGTTTGTTTAACGTTGGAATGAAATCGAATGATGATCAATAATCAGCCAATCAGCCAATCAATCATTTCAGATTTCTCATTCCGTTATATCAAGTGCACACTAACCAGAGCAGGATATCCAGTCTATTCATCTCCACTCACTTCTAATCAATCAATAAATCGATCAATAATGAAGATGGGGAACATCAATGGTACGAGATCATATTATAGTACAATGCGGAAATTGGTAGTGATCTGAATTAAGCAAAATTACGGTATGATTAGATTATTGATTGAATGAATTGATTGATATCTTCGTACCTCATGGTTCACTCAGCATAACAATTAACAATAATAATCATAACAAATCAATAAATACTCATATCGAAGTCATTAAGACGAAGAAAATCGATAGAACAATATCTTCCTGCAAATATAATGAATTTGCACGACCAGTTGATTTCAGGTTTCATCTACCTTATCAATTTCTCGCGACGTCTCTACCTGCTTTCATCATTCGGCAGTAGCTGTTGTGACGACGATAATGGATTGAGGTTAGTAGCGTAAAACAGTTAGAAGACTCGGCGAGATCTGAATTGAGCTTACGATAATAATAATAATAATAATAATATTATTATTTATTATTATAATTTATTTATAAATATATTAGATTATGGTTTTTATCTGTAAAAGTATGACTACTCACACTTGTTCGTGGACGAACATTCTCATAACAACAACATATTCAATAGATCGATATAACGAAAACAAATATTGATTGCAATTAGTCAATCAATCAATCGATATTTCGGTCCTGTAAACATGTGATAATAGTCAATGCTCTGGATTAATGAAGATTACGGTATGATCAGAATATTGAGTGAATGATTCGTACCGTACATATCAAAACAATACGGCATAGCAAAACAATAAACATCAATAAAAATCGATCGATTGAGTGATAGAGCGCTATAATTTAACAATACTTATTATATTCATCATTGATTATCATTATATTTGATGGAATAAAGAAATAAATAAATATTAGTGACCTCTTCATTTCAGGTTTTCTCTACATAAGCAACAGTAGTGGAACTCACCACTGGACACTGACCAACTATCAATCGATAAACAAGTTACGGATATATCGGTGAGTCTTGACGAATAGCAAATTTAACGATAAGATCTGAAGATTACGGTATGATTAGATTAGGATGATTACTATAGCTACGGTAGACAAGGTACGGTAGTTTAGCCGAGTACTTACTTCCCATAACAAGTCAACAATATCAAACATTGTAGTAACAAGAAAACAATGTAGAGAATAGGGAGTGCTCTGAATTAGGAAAGATTACGGTATGACTAGATTATTGATTGAATATTCATACCTTTCGATTCACGAGAGAGAACACACAACAACAATAAGAGTCGGTAGACTGATAAAAAACAAATTTAACAAACCAAAATAACATTGGCAAATATATAATATGCTAATCAATCAATTGTCCTGTAAATATAGTTTAAGAGGCTTTCATGTTTGTCTGACGTTTGAATGACATCGAATAATGATCAATCAATCAACCGATCAATCAATCAATCATTTCAGATTTCTCATTCAGTAATATCAAGTGGGCACTCACCTCAACAATCTCGACGAAGCAACAGAAAAACAGGCAAAATTCGAGCCTCGAGGTGAGCTGTCGATCGATATATTGATTGATAAGGACATTCAAATCAACAAAGAGATCTGAAATAAGGAAGATTATCTCACGAATAGATTCAGTACTGTAGATTTGTGTTTAATATACTATTAATATGGCTTATATATCTAAAGGATATGTAATATTTGAAGTAATGATCTATGCTCGATGTGCTCTTTGGCTAACGCCTGTTGATTTCAGGTGTGTTATGCCCAATATGAACACATTGAAAGCATCGATCGCCTCACGTACCGGGGATAACAGACAACAATTAACAACTATGAAGTGATGGATGGCGGATATTGATTGATCGATGCGCAATCTGAAGTAAACACGGTTACGGTATGATTGGATTGTGAAGGTTACTGTGGATTTTCATAGACAAAACCAAAGAATGGGCATAAGTTCCGTTGAATGCTCACCTCATTATTAGATGAAAAATATTATACTTCTACGATGGTAAACAATATAACAGCTCGGGTAAACAATAACAATAACTAAGTGATAGGCGAGAACCTGTAAAAATAACATGTTGTGCGTTTTTTTAAATGTAAATGTAATAGGCTATTAGAAGATTATTTACCTGATCGATTTACTATTATTGATCGATTGATTAAAGAAGAAAAGATAAGAGCCTTGATAGAATGCTCATGTGCGAGGAGGAAACTATCATAAGTAAAGTAGACTAACGAGATGAAGGCTAAAATTTATTATTTATTTTTTTATTATTGCATGACCATAATGAACATTGTAATCACTTGCAGAGGCGTGAACATCTCGCTCGTGAAGAATTGAAGCGACGAAAGTAGACCAGAATCATCTGCAATAACTGTGGTCAGTTCGCCATGAAACGATACCGTACCCCTAGTTATGGCCCTGAGTACTGTATCTATCGGTCAATCAATTCTTGAATTGGCTCGTTGAATTCATGTTTTCGGCATCCTATGACAATAAAGTGTTGCTTACCTTGAACACATGGGGAAGGTAGAGAAAAGGATTAGATATATTGTAGATCACTGGTTACTGTTGATAAGAGCGTAAATGATGCTAGCTCAGGAGTAGTGAATGGAACGACAGTAGATGGCTAAAATTATTCCGTAATTATTATCATTTATTGATTAACATTATATCATTCTTCTTACTTGCAGTTGTCGTTGATCTTTCATCTTTGATCGATCCAAGAGCGAAGCGAAGACTACACGCACATATCGATCAATCTAAAGTAAGGATTACGATATTGAGAAGGGTGCTGTAGCTTGTCATAGATCAACTAAAGACAGTGGTTGACTTACCGATATTAGTTGCTCATAGAAAAGGATGAATAGATGATGGAAAGATCAAAGATCAAAGATCAATGAGTAATTGAAGATGTAGATGAACTAGAAGGAGTGGAGATAGTGGAGGAAGTGGAGACCGTGATAGGCATTGGGGGTTTGCATGGTGAGGGAGGCTGAACGAATATTGATTGATTATATTGATTGATTATTGATGAAGGGTAATACTAAGTATTAAGTATTATTATTATTATTAAGTATTATTAACTCACTTCCTTTACATTCTGATCTTTTGCCGAATCATCTCGAGGGGGTCTCATTCACCGGACTTAATGAGGGTCCGTAGTGATGGATGAGGGGAAGAGTGAGATGAAGCGGTGAGGATCGGAAAGACCTTAAAGAAAATAATAATAATAATAATAATAATAATAATAATAATAATAATAATAATAATAATAATAATAGTTGAGACAATATAGTATTACCTCCTACGCCCAAGCGTCGCCCGGTAGCCGCCCACTGCCTGCTCACAACAGTCACTACCGTACTCTGACGATCTACAAATGTATACTGTAGTCTCTGGATTACTGTAGTCTCTGGATTACGGTAGTCATTCGATTGGTGAGATGGCGAAGACACTCACCATATACAGTAGGTTGATGAGGAGATAAGGAGACAAAGGAGAAGAGGAAGAAGAAGATGATGACGATTTGAAGATGAAGCGGATGACGATGACGATGACGATACGAGGACGAAGCAGATGACGACGAGAACATGGAGGAGGCGGAGCTTGGTATCAAGAGCTCAATATCTACCAAGAGCTGTGGTGATACGCTCCAGTTCTCTCGCCATCTCATCGTTCTTAGCCCTGTAATTATTGATTTATTGATTGATTATCGATTGAATGCTTACTTGAAGGCGTCGAATCTTCTCTCCATTCCGGCATCGAATTCGATGAGTGGTCCTGCCACGACGAAGCGAATACGACGCTTGACGTACTAAACAATGTTATTTTTGTTATATATTTATAATAATTCCTATTTTTAGTACGATATGATGGTAAGGGTCTTGATAAGGCTACTCAAGGAGCTCTCACAATGGATTGTAAGATGGTAGTACGCTAGGTCGAATGAGAACCGATGAATAAAAACCGACTAGATGATAACGATTTGCATACTTTGTCTATTCATTAGCACTTGTATCTCACATGCAAATGGTTATCATCCAGTCGGTTATTATTCATCGGTTCCAATTCCATTGGAGGAACCGAAGAACGGTCCACTTTTTAACACACAAAAAGTGTTCAATATAACACTTCTCAGGTCTTATGCTCCGTGGATATCACTTTTTTCTCAGCGTGTAGTACTGTACTTGATATGGATAAATTGATTGATTGACATACCGAGCAGAATCGGTTTGCGAGTCCAATCAAGTCGTCCAGCTGATCTACCATTCGGTTGATCTTGTCAGCATAGTGCTGATATCTTCTCCTGCTCATGGTTCCATGGGGCTCGAGGAGCTTGAAGACCATCACGATCTGCTCCTGTAAATAGAGAGAGGGAGTCATGACTAGCTAGAGGAAGTTCTTTAGTAGTATCGATTTTATCTTTTAAATTATTTATTTATTTATCCTACACCACAAGTGTGCTTCATTATGTACAAACATAGGTCGAATAGCTAGGTTATCGGTTTTCAAAATCCGGTCAGGTTTGGTACTTTATGACATACTTTTCGACCTATGTGTACAAAATGTTCGAGTACGAATAAATTGAGTGGAATAAAACAAAATATCAAAGTTAATGAGCATACCAGCGTTCGCTTCCGAGCTACTCCAGACGATATGATGGATCTCTGTTTGGAGTGCACGAGAGGGACAGCGACGATGGTGACCTTGTTGAGCTTCTCGTCCATCTTCACCTCAGGAAGCTCCTTGAGGGACTCCTTGATCTGCTTCCTGAATGGAATGTTTAGACTACGGTAGATATCGATTGTTTATAGGCAAAGTATGGGGATCTTACTTGGTGCGTCTGTCCGGACGAGCCGGGATGATGACCGGCGGGCCGTCGGCGATGACGGGGCCGGGAACCACAACAGGGGCGATGACCGGAGCCGGAACGACAACCGGACCGGGCACGTTGACCGGGGCCGGGACGACAACCGGGTCGGGAGCGGCAACCGGGTCCGGGATGATGACCGGGCCGTTGGCGATGACCGGGCCGGGAACCACAACCGGGGTGATGACCGGAGCCGGAACGACAACCGGAGCTTGTATGGCGGCTGGACCGGGCACGAGAACTGGGCCGGGGACGACAACCGGGTCGACGAGGGCAGGAGGAGCTGCTACGATTGGATCATCGACGATGGCGAGAGCTGCAGGAGCTTGGACTGCTGCATCACTTAAAACAATAATGGTAATATGTATTTTTTTTAAAGATTATTGAGTGATGATTATCTATAGATTAAGAAAGGTTAGAATAAGTAGGTAGCAAAAATCGATATCTATCGGTTGAAATCGATTGTTTATAGGCAAAGGATGGGGATCTTACTTGGTGCGTCTGACCGGACGAGCTTCTGGACTCGGTGGTGGTGATGCGACTACAGGAGCAGCGGCGCCGAGTCGAGGAGGCGTGGCGACGTCGGCCAGATCAGGAGCGTCCGCCTCAGCGGGATCGTCAACCGGGTCCGGGATGATGACCGGGCCGTTGGCGATGATGGCTGGGTCGGGGGCGACAACCGGGATGATAACCGGAGCCGGAACGACAACCGGGTCGACGAGGGCAGGAGGAGCTGCTACGGCTGGAGCATCGACGATGGCGAGAGCTGCAGGAGCTTGGACTGCTGCATCACTTAAAACAATAATATTAATATGTATTTATTTAGATTATTGAGTGATGATCTATAGATTAAGAAAGGTTAGAATAAGTAGGTAGCAAAAAATCGATATCTATCGGTAGAAATCGATTGTTTATAGGCAAAGGATGGGGATCTTACTTGGTGCGTCTGACCGGACGAGCTTCTGGACTCGGTGGTGGTGATGCGGTTACAGGAGCAGCGGCGCCGAATCGAGGAGGAGTGGCCACGGCGGCCAGATCCGGAGCGTCGGCAGGACCGGGTCCGGGAAACACAACCGGGCCGGGAACGACAGCGACAACCGGAGCGGGTAGGACTGGAGCATCGACGACGGCGAGAGCTGCAGGAGCTAGGACTGCTGCTTGGGCATCGATTGGAGCTGCTGCTGCATCCCTTAAAACAACACTTTACCGGTAACATTTATTTATTTATTGATTATTGAATGATGATATCGTCATAGATTAAGAAAGATTCGAATAAGAATGTAGCTAAGAACATAGGTCGAAAAGTATGTTACAAAGTACCAAGCCTGACCGGATTTTGCGCCAAAATTTCACAAAAATCGAAAAACGTGACCGGATTTTGAGCCAAAAATTCACTAAAATCGAAAAACCTGACCGGATTTTGAGCCGAATTTGCCAAAAGTCGAAAAACCTGACCGGATTTTGAAAACCGATAACCTAGCTATTCGACCTATGGCTAAGAAATCAAAATTGTCTCTCATTTTTACACGCTCTCTCGTCTGTTAGAGAAAACATAGGAAAATGAGAGAGCGTGCAAAAGTGAGAGATCAAACTCCTTCCGTACCCCACCGTCAGCACTGTCACAGTCATACTGTGTACATGTGTGACTATATTGATTGAATAGTTTGGATATGGTAATCAAGTAATTATTGATTAATTGATATTAACATACTCGACTGCTTCGACGTCCACGTCTTCGTCGTTGCGACCGCGAGCATCGTCGATCCTGATATGAACATATTATCGATTGATATGAATATATTATTGATTGATACACTATCTATGTTTATAGTTCTAACTATTTGTTTGAAAAAAGATCTAGTTTTAATTTTCACTGACTTTAAAGGCACACCCCATGTTAATTTTACTCTCCGCATTGTCAATACTCTCTCGTAGGCAGAGAAAGCGAGAGAGTGTGGCCAGGGCGGAGAGTTTCAAATTAGCTTGGGGTGTCGCTTTAAGCCAAATCTTAGAACGGGATCTTCGAACGTTTGCTTGTTTGCTAGTAAATATGGTCAGAGTGATGATTGCATACCATAATACTACTGCACTATTCAGAGTATTGTACTATTTATTGTATGGGGCCTCAGCAGGCCCAGACTAATCAGTCGTTTAGTGGCAACCATTCCCTCCCCTATGGTTCTATGCTTGATAAAGGTCTTTAAAGGCAGCTGCCATCCAAAAATTTCGATTCGAAATAGTTAAAATAGTTGATCTCATGTTGATAAGCTCAAAGAGCTATTCAGAAATATGTATTTTAAAGTTTGAAAAGACGCTCTGGTAAGAAGTTGGATTACTGTAGCCTGCTCCACACCACGGGCGAGGTTTCCGAACTACAGTATGCTAACTCCATCGAAAAGCTCAAAATAGCCCATTATTGAGTTTTATTCTTCATAATTTCCCACTGCGGATAGAATTATCATCAAAATATTCAATTTTAAGTCGTATCCAAAGAGTTGGTGTGGCAATTAGGAAAAGGCTCCCGCTATCTGGAGCAGACTGTAGTTTTTTAACTGCGCCGTTCTCCTTACCAGAGATTTCTTATGATATAAGATTTATATATTTCGGAACAGAATTTCAAGCTCTTTTATATGAGATCAACTTGTTTTTCGTTTCCCGGTCCCTTTAAACTGTAACTGTAAACTATTCAGAGTGTTCTACTCACGCTTCTTCGTCATTGGGCCGGGCTCTCTTGTTCGATGTGGCATCACCAGCATCACCTCCAGCTCGTCTCTTCTTCGGTCTGAACATCATAAAGGTATATCAATCTACTTATCAACTAGTAGTCTATTTAGCATTTCCATTTGAAGTAGACTAATAGTTTACTTATCATTTTGTCAAATGTTCGTTCACTAGTAGTAAACTTCAAATCAGTAACGTGTGACGCTAGTGTTGAAATAACAGAGTATGTCTGTCTGTCTGACTTATATCTAATCAAAGATCAAAGATCAGTTCACTAACCGAACGAAGGCTGCGGTGGCTGAACGAGCGATGGGCTGACCCTGCAAAGATTACGATACTACAGTAGCTCATTAAGATACACAGATTACGGTACTGCAGTAGCTCATTATGATACAAAGATTACGATACTACAGTAGCTCATTGAGATACAAAGACTATGGTAATACAGTAGCTCCTTGGTATACGGTTCAGGTAAAGGGGGGGGGATGATAAGCGAAGGAGACAGATGGGCCCGTATAATCCGACAAGGCATCAAGATGTGGGCCAAAGATCAAAGATCAATAACGGTTATGTTTGTGTGTTCTATCTCTCTAGTACTATGGCACTTTTAATCCGAAAATCACATCTTTTCGCGCATACCGTGTGTTTTAATCGCCTATCGAATAATGATATTAACGTTAATAATACTAGTAATAATAATAATAATAATAATAATAATAATAAATCTTACGCTTGCCAGGCGGTGCAGCCATGCGATGGCGGATGCGGGCTCCTCCAATCGCTTCGATCGCCCGTGCTTGCCGTGCTCGATCGTCCCGACGACTACCTGAAATAATGATCTTTGATCTTTGATCTTTAATAGATTGATCTTTGATCTTTTTATAGATTGATATTTGATCTTTAATAGATTGATTTTTGATCTTTTATAGAATGATCTTTGATCTCTAACAGAGAGCGACGGAGCTATGATAGAAGATGATAGCGTACCACGTCTCCGCGGATGTCGACGAAGAGCGCGTGTCGCTCGGAGCGCCCGAAGGGCGTGACGAAGGGCGCGGCGGGTGTGGTGGGCGAGGTGAGAGTGTAGATGACACTCTGCCAACCCGCGCGGGCGTCGAAGCCGGAGAACAACAGAGCTACGCTCTGGCCGCCTGAATAGAGCATACTGTAGTGTGCACGGTGATGGAGTACGGTAGTCATTCAGGGTATGTAGAGATTATGATCTTTGATCTTTAATATAATGATCTTTTATCTTTAATAGATTGATCTTTGATCTTTAATAGATTGGTGGGGATGTTTTTTTATGAAGATGAAGATGAGGTAATGCAAACGGGGGTGGGGGCTTGAGAGGAAAGGGAAGGAGAGGCATAGATTAAAAAGGAGAGGTAGAGGCTAAGAAAGGAGATGTATAGATTAAATAAAAGAGAGGTATAGACATAGCTCGAATAGTTACGTTACAGATTTGCAAAATGCGCTCGTGTTTTCACAAAAAATACAAAAATGCGGTCAGGCTTCGTAGTTTGCAACATACTTTTCGACCAATGGGTATAGATTAAAAAATTAGAGGTAGAGATTGAAAAAGGATAGGTAGAGATTTAAGAAAACGAGAAGTATAGATAAAAAATGAGAGGTAGAGATTGAAAAAGGAGAGGTAGAGATTTAAGAAAACGAGAAGTATAGATAAAAAAGGAGAGGTATAGATTGAAAAAAGGAGAGGTAAAGATTAATGCACTCACCCTCCAGCGACTCCGTCGCCTGCTCCACCATGGGGAAGACCTCCTCGCAAGCGGATCCGAAGATCGCCTGAAATGTACGGTATGCGGTTACGGTAGGTATACGGTATAAATGGGAGAGGTTACGGTAAGAGTACGGTATATTCCCTTTACTATAATACTGCGACCGTCGATCGGTGATATACGACGGTGCAAATGAGAGTTACGTGCATGTGTGAGGTATATTCCCAGATACTACTACTAGCTATCTAGCTATCTAGCTAGCTAGATCTACAATGTATATAGGTGATTACGGTACCTGGAGTTGGCCATTGCTCTCTCGGGAGAGAAGAGCGGAGCCCTTGCTGTTCTCACGGACCGCGGGCGGGCTAGCACCGGGCCGTGTTCTTGCTGATGAGGACATTAGAAGAAGTTCTGCAAAGAAAAAGTCTCTTTCATGGCGTATTATGATCATACATTTTCATGTCTTCACAGTGTGAGGATCGACCGACTATATAAGGCTCATTTTTATGCGAAAACCGCAAACTAAACGAGAAATAGTGATTTTTCCAAATCGACCCAATATATCAAGAAAATCGTGTGAGGGCGTCGAAAATGTATGATTATGATAAGAAAAAGAAAAGAAAATAAGAAATGAAAAGAAACTCACCAAGTTGAACAGAACACAAAGAAACAAGGGAAAAAAAGATGACATGTAGTATTTTTTCAAAAATTTTTAAATTCGCGGCTAAAGACGAAAATGTGCGGGAATTCAAATTCTGACTCTCCTCATTTCGTGTACTCTCTCGCCCTTCCGTTCAGATAAAGTGACTCTCAATCTGGACCCCCTTCCCATCTTATCTTCCAATCATCGCCGTTTCTCTCATTCTCGCTCTGTGGCTGTTTTGTCATCCTTTCACCATTTTCATACTCGTTTAATGTTCATTGATCTTTAATCTTTGGCTATTTATCTCGTTGATCTTTGATCTTTGGTCTGTGGGATTCTGAATGCCATAGTATCTGTGTGTGCTCTATAATCGAACGGTTGATTGCTTGTTTCACCTTTTTGGCTATTAATGACAAGTGTCCGTTTAGGTCTTCAACAAAGTCAATTGATCTGTGCGCCGCAAAGGTTGCTGAAGATTATCGATTGATGGCGATTCAAAGTTGGTGAAGATTATCGATTGAATATATTGAGTAAAAGGTGAAGGCTCCAGAAATGTGCAGAGGCAAGCTATTAATTGATTCATTCTTATCGATCGGGCAGCTACTCGAATTTCTTTGATGGTTTATTCACAATTGATTGATCTCCCTGTCATCTACAGTAATTTCATTTTCAGTATCCATTCCTATTACCGTAATCTACAATGATGAGAGAGGAAACGGCAGAGGACAAATGTCGATTGATGATGATAATCCAGACTGAATATGGAAGAACTTCGAAGAATAAGGAACCCGTGCCAAGTGAGGAAAATTGTTGATTTGTTCAGTATCTTGTTGAATTTTAATCTACTTTTGAACATATCTTCATCTATGCTATGTTAATGGCACACCACGAGCTAATTGAAAATCTCCACTCTGGCAATGCTCTCTCGCTTTATTTGTCTACCAGAGAGAATTGCCAGAGCGGAGAGTAAAATTAGCTCGGGGTGTGCCTTTAATGGTTGCCTATGCCGAACCATCTCCATGTATCTTATCCATGCAGTCACATTGCACGGAGCTCCTATTGACACCGCAGATACTCAAAGACGATCAAGATATATCACGACGAACTAGCGAATAGACGAAAGAAAGGCCTGCATATGACCCCTGCCATGACTCAGTGCACCAATGTCGATCTTTGATCTTTGATATACAGACTTCTGATTGTGAATGCCGTAGTGTCTGCTTGTGCCATGGAATCGAACTGTTGATTGATTGATTCACCGGTTTGATTTTGACGACGAGAACTTATACTGAACATGGATATTCGTCGAAGAATAAGGAATATCGATCGGGCAGAGACTCGAATTTGATTGATGGTTTATTCACAATTGATTTATCTCCCTGTCATCTACAGTAATTACAGTATCCACTCCTTGTACCGTATCTTGACAATGATGATAGAGGAAACGGAAGAGGACAATTATTGATTGATGATGAGAATCCAGGCTGAATATGGAAAAACTTCGAAGAATAAGGAAACCTTGCCAAGTGAGTCAACTATTGATTGATTAATCTATTGATTTATATCATGTTTGTCTGATATGTTATTGTGAAATCTTCTGATCTTTGATCACCTAAGTGTATTTCTGCTATGGCGGATCATCTATGACGGAATCATCTTATATTCCGTTCATTTGTCGATGTGTCTTATCAGTTTACGCTGTATTGCATATCCTTTTGGTCTTAGAACTCCGATGCCACATACCGACTCCGTGAGATCAAAGATCACAGTGCAAAAAAATGATTCTGTTAAATATAATTGATAATGTTTTCAAAAAATTCCGGATTGTGAGACATATAGAAATAATATCTTCAAGTAGCTGAGCATGAATATATTACCGTGTACTTCGCCACAATAGGATAGGGTACGGTAGCTAGATTATGGTAGCTCGGGTTACGGTATCCAGAAAAATAAAAGTTGGTTCACTGTTGAAATAATTGGAAATAGTATTTGGTCTCTGGCTATCTTGAATTTTTCGACCTCGGCAAATTTCAAACCATGAACCCCATGGTTCATGGGTTGACTGAAAAAAAATTAGTTCGTGATTCCTGACGATTACGGTAGCCTCCTCCCCCCATCTTACCCTCCAACTCCCTCTGTTCGTCTCATTCTCGCTTGTCTGTCTATGAGTCTCCTCATTTCATGTACTCTCTCGCCCCTTCCTTTCAGACATAGTGACTCTCAATCTGGACCCCCTTCCCATCTTATCTTCCAATCATCTCCGTCTCTCTCAATCTCGCTCTATGGCTGTTTTTGTCTTCCTTTCCCCTATTTCATACTCGTGGAATGCTCTTTGATCTTTGATCTTTGGCCTTTTATCTCGTTGATCTTTGATCTTTGGTCTGTAGGCTTCTGAATGCCATAGTGTCTGTGTGTGCTCTATAATCGAACGGTTGATTGCTTGTTTCACCTTTTTGGCTATTAATGACAAGTGTCCATTTACAAGTTAGGTCTTCAACAAAGTCAATTGATCTGTGCACCGCAAAGGTTGCTGAAGATTATCGATTGATTGTGAATATATTGATTAAAAGGCTCCAGAAATGTGCAGAGGTAAGCTATTGATTGACTCATTCTTATCGATCGGGCAGTTACTCGAATTTGTTTGATGGTTTATTCACAAATATGTTGATTGATCTCCCTGTCATCTACAGTAATTTTATTTACAGTATACATTCCCCGTACAATGATGAGAGGGCTAACGGTAGAGGACAAGAATGGATTGATGACGCGAATATACATTGAATACATGAAGATTCCTCGAAGAGTTGTTGATTTGTTCAGTATCTTGCTGAATTATAATCTACCTTTGAACATATCTTCATCTATGCTATGTTAATGGCACACCACGAGCTAATTGAAAATCTCCACTCTGGCATTGCTCTCTCGCTTTATTTGTATACCAGAGAGTATTGCCAGAGCGTAGAGTAAAATTAGCTCGGAATGTGCCTTTAGTGGTTGCCTATACCGAACCATCTCCATGTATCTTCTCCATGCAGTCACATTCCTATTGACACCGTAGTTACTCAAAGACCATCAAGATATATCACGACGAACTGGCGAATAGACGAATGAAAGGCCTGCATATGACCCCTGCCATGACTCAGTGCACCAATGTCGATCTTTGATCTTTGGGGGGGGGGGGGGGCGAAACACCGATCACGTTTATCTAGGCTTTAAAAAACTATTAGACTATCTTAATAATAATTTAGCAAATTTGAATTATTGAATATTTGATATGCCGATTTCTGATTGTGAATGCCGTAGTGTCTGCTTGTGCCATGGAATCGAACTGTTGATTGATTAATTCGCCGGTTTGGTTTTGACGACGAGAACTTATGCTGAACATAGAGATTCGTCGAAGAATAGGGATACCTGGCGAGGTGAGTCAACTATTGATTGATTAATATATTGATTTATATTTTTTTGTCTAATGGGTTATTGTGATATGTTCTAATCTTTGATCTTTAATCCACCTCTCCCCAATTTATCGACTTACTGCTATGGTGGATCAGATATGACTGAATCGTCGAATATTCAGTTCGTTTCTCGATCTCTCTTATCAGTTTGCACTGTATTGCATATCCTTTTGGCCTTTGAACTAATATATCATATACCTACTCCGTAAGATCAAAGATCACAGTGCGAAAAATGATTATGTGAAATATGATTTTGTGCTCTCAGCGCTTTAAGATTGGACATTGTGCAGTTAAATTTTCGCCACAATATTATATGGTAGGGTAGCTAGATTACGGTAGCTAAGTTTACGGTATCTAAAAAATAAAGGTTAGCTCACTGTTGATAAAATGGGAAATAGCATTAGGTCTAGCACTATCTTGAAATTTTCGTCTTCGGTTAGTTCTCAACCATGGTCATGGGCTGGCTGAAAAAAATTGTTCGCGATTCTTGACGATTACGGTAGCCCAACATCGTACAATCCTAGTGCTAACAATGGTACAAGTTTTGTAGCCGTAGACCACCTCGCAACCGATTTATGATCCGTTACCGAAACGGTCAGCCCCTCCCCCCATCTTTCCCTCCAATCCCACCTGTCCTCTCATTCTCACTTGTCTCTCTGTGACTCTCCTCATTTCGTGTAATCTCTCGCCCCTTCCTTTCAGACATAGTCACTCTCAGTCTGGACCAACTCTTCCCCCCTTCCCATCTTATCTTCCAATCATCTCCGTTCCTCTCATTCTCGCTCTATGGCTGTTTCGTCATCCTTTCTCCATTTTCATATTCGTTTAATGTTCATTGATCTTTAATCTTTGGCTTTTTATCTCGTTGATCTTTGATCTTTGGTCTGTGGGCTTCTGAATGCCGTAGTATCTGTGTGTGCTCTATAATCGAACGGTTGATTGCCTGTTTCACCGTTTTGGTCACTAATGACAAGTGTCCGTTTAGGTTTTCAAAGTTGATGAACATTATCGATTAATAGCGATTCAAAGTTGATGAAGATTATCGATTGAATATATTGATTAAAAGGTTAAGGCTCCAGAAATGTGCTGAGGTGAGCTATTGATTGATTCATTCTTATCGATCGGGCAGAGACTCGAATTTGTTGGATGATTTGTTCACAATTGATTGATCTCCCTGTCATCCACAGTAATTTCATCTACAGTATCCATTCCTTTTACCGTAATCTACAATGATGAGATAGTAAACGGTAGAGGACAAATATCGTTTGATGATGAGAATCCAGACTGAATACGGAAGAACTTCGAAGAATAAGGAAACCTAGCCAAGTGAGTCAATTATTGATTGATTAATCTATTGATATGTATCATTTTTGTCTGATGAGTTATTGTGAAATCTTCTGAGCTTTGATCTCTTATGTGTATTTCTGTTATGGTGGATCAGATATGACGGAATCATCTTATATTCTGTTCATTTATCGATCTGTTGTATTAGTTTGCGCTGCGTTGATTCCGTAGGTATTATTTTATTAAAAAGGTTATTCTCAACTGTGCTGATCTTTGTTCTTTAATCCATCTTTTCATTATTTATCGATTAATCGCAATGTGTACTACTGCTATGGTGGATCAGATATGGCTGAATCATCGAATGTTCTGTTCATTTCTCGATCTGTTTTATCAGTTTACACTGTATTGCATATCCTTTTGGTCTTTGAACTGCCATACCATTTACCGACTCCGTAAGATCAAAGATCACAGTGCGAAAAATGATTATGTGAAATATGATTTTGTGCTCTCAGCGCTTTAAGAACGGTGCAGTTAAATTTATTCAATCGATAATTGATAATGTGTTACAGATAGAGACTACAAGAGATGGTTACTATAGTATAGTGACGCACTCAATCTCAGTCCTTCCTAATACATGAACAGATGAATGATAAACAACGGAAGTCCAAACGTATCTATTCGGATACACTACTCAAATACGTATCAGCTTGTGGCGAAGTTTACGGCAAATTGCGGATTATGAAATATATAGAAATAATATCTTCAAATAGCTGAGCTCGAATTTGTTTGATGGTTTATTCACAAATTGATCTCCCTGTCATCTTCAGTATTTCATTTACAGTATCCATTCCTATTACCGTACGTCGACAACGATGAGAGAGGAAACGGTAGAGGATAATTATTGATTGATGGCGAGAATGCAGCCTGAATTTGGAAGAACTTCGAAGAATAAGGAAACCTTGCCAAGTGAGTCAATTATTGATGATTATTCTATTGATTTATATCATGTTTGTCTGATGAGTTATTGTGAAATCTTCTGATTTTTTTACATTTGCTCACCTATGCGTATTACTGCTATGGTGGATCAGATATGACGGAATTGTCGAATATTCAGTCCATTTCTCGATCTGATTTATCAGTTTACACAGTATTGCATATCCTTTGGTCTTTGAACTCCGATACCATATACCGACTCCATGAGATGAAAGATCACAGTGTGAAAAATGATTCTATAAGATAAGATTTTTTTGCTTTCAGCGCTTTAAGAACGGACATTGTGCAGTTAAATTTATTCAATCGATAATTGATAATGTGTTACAGATAGAGACTACAAGAGATGGTTACAATAATATAATGATGCACTCAATCTCAGCCCTTCCTAATACATGTACAGATGAATACTAAACAACGGAAGTCCGAACGTATCTATTCGGATCAACTAATCAAATTTGGATCAATTTGTGGCGAAGTTCACGAAAAAATTACAGATTGTAAACTGTGTAGATAAGACCTCTCCGCTCCTCTCATTCTCGCTTGTGTTTCTGAGACTCCCCTCATTTCGTGTACTCTCTCGTCCCTTCCTCTCAGAGATAGTGACTCTCAATCTGGACCCCCCTTCCCATCCTATCCTCCAATTATCTCCGTTCCTCTCATTCTCGCTCTGTGGCTGTTTTTGTAATCCTTTCTCCTATTTCATACTCGTTTAATGTTCTTTGATCTTTGATCTTTGGCTTTTTATCTCGTTGATCTTTGATCTTTGGTCTGTAGGCTTCTGAATGCCATAGTGTCTGTGTTTGCTCTAGAATCGAACTGTTGATTGCTTGTTTCACCGTTTTGCCTATTAATGACAAGTGTCCATTTACTAGTTAGGTCTTCAACAAAGTCAATTGATCTGTGCACCGCAAAGTTTGCTGAAGATTATCGATTGATTGTGAATATATTGATTAAAAGGCTCCAGAAATGTGCAGAGGTAAGCTATTGCTTGACTCATTCTTATCGATCGAGCAGTTACTCGAATTTGTTTGATGGTTTATTCACAAATATGTTGATTGATCTCCCTGTCATCTACAGTAATTTCATTTACAGTATCCATTCCCCGTACAATGATGAGAGGGCTAACGGTAGAGGACAAGAATGGATTGATGACGCGAATATACATTGAATACATGAAGATTCTTCGAAGAATAAGGATACCTGGCCAAGTGAGGACAATTGTTGATTTGTTCAGTATCTTGTTGAATTTTTATCTACCTTTGAACATATCTTCATCTATGCTATGTTAATTGCACACCACGAGCTAATTGAAAATCTCCACTCTGACAATGCTCTCTCGCTTTATTTGTATACCAGAGAGTATTGCCAGAGCGGAGAGTAAAATTAGCTCGGAATGTGCCTTTAGTGGTTGCCTATACCGAACCTTCTCCATGCAGTCGCATTGCACGGAGCTCCTATTGACACCGCAGATATTCAAGATATATCTCGACGAACTGGCGAATAGACGAAAGAAAGGCCTGCATATGACCCCTGCCATGACTCAGCACTCCAATGTCGATCTTTGATCTTTGATATACAGACTTCTGATTGTGAATGTCGTAGTGTCTGCTTGTGCCATGGAATCGAACTGTTGATTGATTGATTCGCCGGTTTGGTTTTGACGACGAGAACTTATACTGAACATGGAGATTCATCGAAGAATAAGGATACCTCGCCAAGTGAGTCAACTATTGATTGATTAATATATTGATTTATATCTTGTTTGTCTAATGGGTTATTGTGATATGTTCTGATCTTTGATCTTTAATCCACCTCTCCACAATTTATCGATTAGTCGCAATGTGTCTTACTGCTATGGTGGATCAGATATGACTGAATCGTCGAATATTCAGTTCATTTCTCGATTTATCTTATCAGTTTACATTGCATTGCATATCCTTTTGGCCTTTGAACTCCTATATCATATACCTACTCCGTAAGATCAAATATCACAGTGCGAAAAATGATTATGTGAAACTTGATTTTGTTCTCTCAGCGCTTTAAGAACGGACATTGTGCAGTTAAAATTATTCAATCGATAATTGATAATGTGTTACAGATAGAGACTACAAGAGATCGTTACAATAATATATTGATGCACTCAATCTCAGCCCTTCCTAATGCATGAACATATGAATGATAAACAACGGAAGTCCGAACGTATATATTCGGATCAACTAATCAGATTCGAATCTGCTTATGGCGAAGTTTATGGCAAATTCCGGATTGTGAAATATATTGAAATAATATCTTCAAGTAGCTGAGCATCAGTATATTACCGTGTACTTCGCCACAATAGGATAGGGTATGGTAGCTAGATTATGGTAGCTCGGGTTACGGTATCCTGAAAAATAAAAGTTGGCTCACTGTTGAAATAATGGTATTTGGTCTCGGACTATCATGAATTTTTCGACCTCGGAAAATTCCAAACCATGAACCATCCTGGTCATCGGTTGACTGAAAAAAAATTAGTTCACGATTCCTGACGATTACGGAAGCCCCCTCCCCCCATCTTACCCTCCAACCCCCTCTGTTCCTCTCATTCTCGCTTGTCTGTCTGCAACTCTCCGCATTTCATGTACTCTCTCGCCGCTTCCTTTCAGACATAGTGACTCTCAGTCTAGACCCTCCTTCCCATCTTATCTTCCAATCATCTCCGTTCGTCTCATTCTCGCTCTGTGGTTGTTTTTGTCATCCTTTCTCCTATTTCGTACTCATTTTATGTTCATTGATCTTTGATCTTTGGTCTATAGTTTCTGAATGCCATAGTATCTGTGTGTGTTCTAGAATCGAACTGTTGATTGCTTGTTTCCCGTTTTGGCTACTAATGACAAGTGTCCGTTTAGGCCTTCAACAAAGTCAATTGACCTGTGCGCCGCAAACGATTATCGATTGATGGAGTGAATATATTGAACGAAAGGTTAAGTCTACAGAAATCTGTTGAGGTGAGCTATTGATTGACTCTTTCTTATCGATCGGGTAGTGAATCGGATTTGGTTGATTGATTATTCACAAATATGTTGATTGATCTCCCTGTACAGTAATTTCTACAGTAATTTCATTTACAGTATCCATTCCTATTACCGTACATCTACAATGATGAGAGAGGAAACGGTAGAGGACAATTATTGATTGATGACGAGAATGTAGTCTGAATGTGGAGATTTTTCGAAGAATAATGAAACCTTGCCAAGTGAGTTGATTGATTATTATATTGATTTGTATCATGTTTGTCTGATGAGTTGTCGTGAAATCTTCTGAGGCCGTATCCATGAACGTTGGCAAACCGTTTGTCGGCAAAGGTGACGTCATAAACGTTCGGGAGGATCTCTGGCAAACGCCTCCGCCTACTGTTGTGACGTCACGTTTGCCGACAAACGGTTTGCCAACGTTCATGGATACTTATACTGTTCTTTGACCTTTGATCACCTATGTGTATTACTGCTATGGTGGATCAGATATGACTGAATCGTCGAATGTTCAGTTCATTTCTCGATCTGTTTTATCAGTTTACATTGTATTGCATATTGTTTTGGCCTTTGAACTCCGATACCTTATACCGACTCCATGAGATGAAAGATCACAGTGTGAAAAATGATTCTATAAGATAAGATTTTTTTGCTTTCAGCGCTTTAAGAACGGACATTGTGCAGTTAAATTTATTCAATCGATAATTGATAATGTGTTACAGATAGAGACTACAAGAGATGGTTACAATAATATAATGATGCACTCAATCTCAGCCCTTCCTAATACATGTACAGATGAATACTAAACAACGGAAGTCCGAACGTATCTATTCGGATCAACTAATCAAATTTGGATCAATTTGTGGCGAAGTTCACGAAAAAATTACAGATTGTAAACTGTGTAGATAAGACCTCTCCGCTCCTCTCATTCTCGCTTGTGTTTCTGAGACTCCCCTCATTTCGTGTACTCTCTCGTCCCTTCCTCTCAGAGATAGTGACTCTCAATCTGGACCCCCCTTCCCATCCTATCCTCCAATTATCTCCGTTCCTCTCATTCTCGCTCTGTGGCTGTTTTTGTAATCCTTTCTCCTATTTCATACTCGTTTAATGTTCTTTGATCTTTGATCTTTGGCTTTTTATCTCGTTGATCTTTGATCTTTGGTCTGTAGGCTTCTGAATGCCATAGTGTCTGTGTTTGCTCTAGAATCGAACTGTTGATTGCTTGTTTCACCGTTTTGCCTATTAATGACAAGTGTCCATTTACTAGTTAGGTCTTCAACAAAGTCAATTGATCTGTGCACCGCAAAGGTTGCTGAAGATTATCGATTGATTGTGAATATATTGATTAAAAGGCTCCAGAAATGTGCAGAGGTAAGCTATTGCTTGACTCATTCTTATCGATCGAGCAGTTACTCGAATTTGTTTGATGGTTTATTCACAAATATGTTGATTGATCTCCCTGTCATCTACAGTAATTTCATTTACAGTATCCATTCCCCGTACAATGATGAGAGGGCTAACGGTAGAGGACAAGAATGGATTGATGACGCGAATATACATTGAATACATGAAGATTCTTCGAAGAATAAGGATACCTGGCCAAGTGAGGACAATTGTTGATTTGTTCAGTATCTTGTTGAATTTTTATCTACCTTTGAACATATCTTCATCTATGCTATGTTAATTGCACACCACGAGCTAATTGAAAATCTCCACTCTGACAATGCTCTCTCGCTTTATTTGTATACCAGAGAGTATTGCCAGAGCGGAGAGTAAAATTAGCTCGGAATGTGCCTTTAGTGGTTGCCTATACCGAACCTTCTCCATGCAGTCGCATTGCACGGAGCTCCTATTGACACCGCAGATATTCAAGATATATCTCGACGAACTGGCGAATAGACGAAAGAAAGGCCTGCATATGACCCCTGCCATGACTCAGCACTCCAATGTCGATCTTTGATCTTTGATATACAGACTTCTGATTGTGAATGTCGTAGTGTCTGCTTGTGCCATGGAATCGAACTGTTGATTGATTGATTCGCCGGTTTGGTTTTGACGACGAGAACTTATACTGAACATGGAGATTCATCGAAGAATAAAGATACCTCGCCAAGTGAGTCAACTATTGATTGATTAATATATTGATTTATATCTTGTTTGTCTAATGGGTTATTGTGATATGTTCTGATCTTTGATCTTTAATCCACCTCTCCACAATTTATCGATTAGTCGCAATGTGTCTTACTGCTATGGTGGATCAGATATGACTGAATCGTCGAATATTCAGTTCATTTCTCGATCTGTCTTATCAGTTTACATTGCATTGCATATCCTTTTGGCCTTTGAACTCCTATATCATATACCTACTCCGTAAGATCAAATATCACAGTGCGAAAAATGATTA
Source organism: Parapristionchus giblindavisi (assembly GCA_943737045.1). Lineage (NCBI taxonomy): Eukaryota > Metazoa > Nematoda > Chromadorea > Rhabditida > Diplogasteridae > Parapristionchus > Parapristionchus giblindavisi. The sequence continues at coordinate 1,456,952 of CALSFV010000002.1, read as the reverse complement.
TGTGAAACTTGATTTTGTTCTCTCAGCGCTTTAAGAACGGACATTGTGCAGTTAAAATTATTCAATCGATAATTGATAATGTGTTACAGATAGAGACTACAAGAGATCGTTACAATAATATATTGATGCACTCAATCTCAGCCCTTCCTAATGCATGAACATATGAATGATAAACAACGGAAGTCCGAACGTATATATTCGGATCAACTAATCAGATTCGAATCTGCTTATGGCGAAGTTTATGGCAAATTCCGGATTGTGAAATATATTGAAATAATATCTTCAAGTAGCTGAGCATCAGTATATTACCGTGTACTTCGCCACAATAGGATAGGGTATGGTAGCTAGATTATGGTAGCTCGGGTTACGGTATCCTAATTAATTAATTTATCTACGCCCGAGGCGCAACGAGACATGAGAAAAATAGAAGAGATCCTGAAAAATAAAAGTTGGCTCACTGTTGAAATAATGGTATTTGGTCTCGGACTATCATGAATTTTTCGACCTCGGAAAATTCCAAACCATGAACCATCCTGGTCATCGGTTGACTGAAAAAAAATTAGTTCACGATTCCTGACGATTACGGAAGCCCCCTCCCCCCATCTTACCCTCCAACCCCCTCTGTTCCTCTCATTCTCGCTTGTCTGTCTGCAACTCTCCGCATTTCATGTACTCTCTCGCCGCTTCCTTTCAGACATAGTGACTCTCAGTCTAGACCCTCCTTCCCATCTTATCTTCCAATCATCTCCGTTCGTCTCATTCTCGCTCTGTGGTTGTTTTTGTCATCCTTTCTCCTATTTCGTACTCATTTTATGTTCATTGATCTTTGATCTTTGGTCTATAGTTTCTGAATGCCATAGTATCTGTGTGTGTTCTAGAATCGAACTGTTGATTGCTTGTTTCCCGTTTTGGCTACTAATGACAAGTGTCCGTTTAGGCCTTCAACAAAGTCAATTGACCTGTGCGCCGCAAACGATTATCGATTGATGGAGTGAATATATTGAACGAAAGGTTAAGTCTACAGAAATCTGTTGAGGTGAGCTATTGATTGACTCTTTCTTATCGATCGGGTAGTGAATCGGATTTGGTTGATTGATTATTCACAAATATGTTGATTGATCTCCCTGTACAGTAATTTCTACAGTAATTTCATTTACAGTATCCATTCCTATTACCGTACATCTACAATGATGAGAGAGGAAACGGTAGAGGACAATTATTGATTGATGACGAGAATGTAGTCTGAATGTGGAGATTTTTCGAAGAATAATGAAACCTTGCCAAGTGAGTTGATTGATTATTATATTGATTTGTATCATGTTTGTCTGATGAGTTGTCGTGAAATCTTCTGAGGCCGTATCCATGAACGTTGGCAAACCGTTTGTCGGCAAAGGTGACGTCATAAACGTTCGGGAGGATCTCTGGCAAACGCCTCCGCCTACTGTTGTGACGTCACGTTTGCCGACAAACGGTTTGCCAACGTTCATGGATACTTATACTGTTCTTTGACCTTTGATCACCTATGTGTATTACTGCTATGGTGGATCAGATATGACTGAATCGTCGAATGTTCAGTTCATTTCTCGATCTGTTTTATCAGTTTACATTGTATTGCATATTGTTTTGGCCTTTGAACTCCGATACCTTATACCGACTCCATGAGATGAAAGATCACAGTGTGAAAAATGATTCTATGAGATAAGATTTTTTTGCTTTCAGCGCTTTAAGAACGGACATTGTGCAGTTAAATTTATTCAATCGATAATTGATAATGTGTTACAGATAGAGACTACAAGAGATGGTTACAATAATATAATGATGCACTCAATCTCTGCCCTTCCTAATACATGAACAGATGAATGATAAACAACGGAAGTCCGAACGTATCTATTCGGATCAACTAATCAAATTTGGATCAATTTGTGGCGAAGTTCACGAAAAAATTACAGATTGTAAACTGTGTAGATAAGACCTCTCCGTTCCTCACATTCTCGCTCGTGTTTCTGAGACTCCCCTCATTTCGTGTACTCTCTCGCCCCTTCCTTTCAGACATAGTCACTCTCAATCTGGACCCCCCCCTTCCCATCTTATCTTCCAATCATCTCCGTTCCTCTCATTCTCGCTCTATGACTGTTTTGTCATTCTTTCTCCTATTTCATACTCGTTTAATGTTCTTTGATATTTGATCTTTGGTTTTTATCTCTTTGATCTTTGATCTTTTTTCTGTAGGCTTCAGAATACCATTGTGGCTGCGTGTGTTCTAGAATCGAACTGTTGATTGCTTGTTTCACCTTTTTGGCTATTAATGACAAGTGTCCATTTACTAGTTAGGTCTTCAACAAAGTCAATTGATCTGTGCACCGCAAAGGTTGCTGAAGATTATCGATTGATTGTGAATATATTGATTAAAAGGCTCCAGAAATGTGCAGAGGTAAGCTATTGCTTGACTCATTCTTATCGATCGAGCAGTTACTCGAATTTGTTTGATGGTTTATTCACAAATATGTTGATTGATCTCCCTGTCATCTACAGTAATTTCATTTACAGTATCCATTCCCCGTACAATGATGAGAGGGCTAACGGTAGAGGACAAGAATGGATTGATGACGCGAATATACATTGAATACATGAAGATTCTTCGAAGAATAAGGATACCTGGCCAAGTGAGGACAATTGTTGATTTGTTCAGTATCTTGTTGAATTTTAATCTATCGTACATCGAAAATTCATTGGATCATGAATCGCCAGAAGCACTCTGAGCCACTCTGGTGATTCAACTGTGATTATGGCCGAATGAGGCATTTTCGTGCTCTCTCTTTCTTTTCATTATTTTTCTTTCACTCTAATCTAGTTAGTCCGCGAGAATCGCATTTTTATATTGTGTTTTAAGCAAAATCATCATGTTTATTTTTTTAATAAATCGTTCCGATGATATCACAGAACCGGAACCGGGAAATAGGTAGTCCCCAAAAATGATTTTCCTGGCACTTAGCCAAGTCTTGCTCAAGGGTCATCATTTTTCTTTCTTAATTTATTATTTGTGTAATTAACGTTCCATTCAATGATATTCCTGGTTTCAGTGCTTCACCAACGACACGGACGGTGTTCTATCGCGAAGTGACCCTTGCTAGAAGTCTGTGGGAGATTCAAATGTACTGCAAAGTAAGTTATGCCCTTTTTCCATGCCACATTACGGCTCGTTTCTTTTGCATTTATGATAAGTTCCCTCTTACCAGGGACGAAGATGACGTCATTCTGCTCCCAGCTGTGTAGCTTCGCGTCAGATAAGTCATGCTTCATTTATTTTTCTGGTTTAAATGTATGATGATCACACTTGATACTCCATGTACATTCATTTCTTTTTAAATACCCTGAAGCTTTGTGAAGACATTTCAGCACCCCGGATGGTGAAACTGCTCACGACGAGGACGAATCGGATGTACTTGGAGGAGAATGAAGAAAGGAATAATCAGGTTTATTCTATCAATATCTCCTTCATAATGTTCATAGGTCGAAAAGTACGTTACAGACAAGCCTGACTGCATTTTGAGCAGAATATTCACGAAAATAATCTAAAAACCTGACCACATTTGGATTTTGTTGAATGCCTGAGCGCATTTCAGCCGAGAATTCCTGGAAATAAAAAAAACCTGACCTATTTTTAAAAATGTGTAACGTAGCTATTTGATTATGTTTATCATTCTTTGTTCAGGCGATCGGTATCTGAGCTTGCCGATCTCTTCGTTGTTTTGGAAAGCATAGTTGTGCAGGATCTACATTGACTGAAAACGAGGTGAGAATATTTAGTTGATATCATTTTAATGTATACTATGCGTTGTTCCTCACTATTTTGACCGTTTTTTCTAGTAAAGCGGAAGGAAATCAAACCCGTAGTTATATACATTGGTATTTTGTGTTTACTTTCAGATTCACCGACATTGTGCGGGGGTTCCAGCGTAACCCAATGCTGCGATGTCTGCCGCATCCCAGTTCCACCTTTGTGCGGCGTCATCAGCGTCTACACTAATACTAATACTAATACTTTATCTTATCAGCACATTAAATGCAGAAGGGGCCAAAACAGGGGGAATCTTCTTATCCACAAGATTTATCCTTTCGTCTCTGAGAGAATTGATCTCCATTCAAGAGAACGGCAGCATATGATACTTGATTAGAATAATCAAATAACCCACGAAAACTTTACGTTGCTCGTCCAATCGGCCTGCTTGACAAGGTGGAAATACCGCTCCTGACTTTCCAAAGTCTGCTAGGAGGGGACTCAACTGTTGGTCCCTTTCTCTTGATGGAATAGGCGAGTGTAGTCGAGAGTGGAGAGAGAACAGTCCAACCGACCGAACCGCAGAGAGAAAAGGCAGAAGAATGTACACTGTGGCTGCATTTCCTTGCTGATGAGCAGGTACGACAAATTATCGATCTTTGAAACTGAAGTCGTTTATTTACGAAAAAAATAATTTTTAATGAATTGTTTAGTCAAACTTTAGATGGCTCATGAAATATATAAATTCGTTATCTCTACTGAATTACAATATGTGATGTTGGGCACTATTAGAATTCAAATTTCATTAATAATTCATTATTATTTTCTTCATTTAGGTGGTCGTTCTGCGAGTTGACGTACTCAACCCACACCTGCTGTCTCATCAGAGAAGTTTTACTTCACTATTTGTTTTACAAATTATGTTCTAGAACATTTTTCATAATCCAATCAAAGTTTCGTATCCAATTTCTTACTACTCATGGTACTTTGTGTGTACTTTCAGCTTCTTCGTCGGTGAGACTGTACAGTACGGGGGAGCTACCGTAACCCAGATGTGCGATGACTACCGTATCCCAGAGGTGTGATGACTACCGTATCCCTGCGGCAATGCGGTCACGAGGGCCGCATCATCATCGTCTTCAGTAGTGCTGCATCTACAAGGAACTGAGCAGGTACGACAAGTTATCGATCTTTGAAGGTGGTGGCGTGTATTTTATAAATTATTGATTAGCAAAACTTTAAAGGACACTCGAAATTTAAATTTTTATCTCAATCGATTTAGATTATGTGATGCACTATTAGAATTCAAATTTCATTAATAATTCATTATTATTTTCTTCACTTAGGTGGTCGTTCTGCGAGTTGACGTACTCAACCCACACCTGCTGTCTCATCAGAGAAGTTTTACTTCACTATTTGTTTTACAAATTATGTTCTAGAACATTTTTCATAATCCAATCAAAGTTTCGTATCCAATTTCTTACTACTCATGGTACTTTGTGTGTACTTTCAGCTTCTTCGTCGGTGAGACTGTACAGTACGGGGGAGCTACCGTAACCCAGATGTGCGATGACTACCGTATCCCAGAGGTGTGATGACTACCGTATCCCTGCGGCAATGCGGTCACGAGGGCCGCATCATCATCGTCTTCAGTAGTGCTGCATCTACAAGGAACTGAGCAGGTACGACAAGTTATCGATCTTTGAAGGTGGTGGCGTGTATTTTATAAATTATTGATTAGCAAAACTTTAAAGGACACTCGAAATTTAAATTTTTATCTCAATCGATTTAGATTATGTGATGCACTATTAGAATTCAAATTTCATTAATAATTCATTATTATTTTCTTCACTTAGGTGGTCGTTCTGCGAGTTGACGTACTCAACCCACACCTGCTGTCTCATCAGAGAAGTTTTACTTCACTATTTGTTTTACAAATTATGTTCTAGAACATTTTTCATAATCCAATCAAAGTTTCGTATACAATTTCTTACTACTCATGGTACTTTGTGTGTACTTTCAGCTTCTTCGTCAGTGAGACTGTCCAGTACGGGGGGCTACCGTAACCCACGTGTGCTTGCTTCGTGTGACTACCGTATTCGGTTGAGTATATGTGATCTAGAAACGACAGTTCTCACAAGCCTTTAACAAAAACGGTAAGCTGTGCAACAATGATATAATTTTAAAAAAAACAAACAAACATAAAAAGTTTTATGGAGTGATGGTAGCTATCGATCTAGGCAAAAAGAGTATTTGTTACATTTACCGTATGCGACTAGGCCGTCACGTAAACGAACGTTTATTTTGGAGTGTGTATAGTCTTAAGTGGAAAACCTTGATGTCTATGAAAATACTGTTAAAGGTTACGGTAGACAATCAATATTAATCGATGATTATCGTAGCCTTTTACAGTATCCCTATCGACACTCATGGTTTTTACTTGAGACCCAAGGCACACATAAAGACGTATACCGTCAAAACGAAAAAAAGTGAAACATTTGTCAAATAATTTGACAAAATTTGACAAAAGTTCACAAGATTTTGAAAATTTTGAATCATGATATCTAAACGCGGTTGCTATTTTTTAAATAGACAATAGGGTATTTGAGCATCACTGGGCTTGCCTATTTGACCTATGAACAAAAAAATTTAAATGAATCACTGTGAACGCTGTTTTGTGAAACTGGTATACGGTAGGATTTTCTACAGTATACCACTTTTGCAGTCTGATCTACGACATGATCCAAGCAGTGCACATTCGCTATATGAAGTCAGGTAATGCTATTTATATCCATGATTAGACGAAAAAAGAGCGATGGAAGCTGTTTTACAGTAAGATTCTACAGTATGCTACAGTATACCAATTCTGCTCCGCAATGCTCCAGATTAATTTTTTCACTTTTGTCGTGCCTATCTGGATTGGGCAAACACATCTACAAAACAAAATCTGAGATAAAACATCATCAAGATCATGAAAAATGCTAAAAATGGGAATCTTGTGAACTTTTGTCAAATTTTGTCAAATTATTTGACAAATGTTTCACTTTTTTTCGTTTTGACGGTACATAGCGAAATATAACGTTTGTTTACATGACGGGGTAGCCTCGTAAGGTAATTGTAACGACCCATAACATTAAATAGTAATAGTCGTAACATTATATACCATAATAAACGATTAATTAAAGAAAAATTCACATGAAATATGGCTAATGATAATGATGATTAATCTCACGCTCTATCGATTAAATATTTCATTTTTGATTTAGTAAACAAACTTTGATAACTAATCTATGAATAATAATGTATTGTTTTATGAATTATGAGCGGAGTTATTAGATTACTCATCATGATCACTGTCCATGAGAAGATCAATCGCTCTGTCCAGATCATCTTCACCCCACTGGCCATACAGTTCTCCCTCTTCCTATCCTCCTCTTCCTCCCTCTCCCTCATACTCTACCTCTTCCTCCCTTCCGGGCTCTCCCTCTTCCTCGCTCTCGTACTCGGTCACCGGTGGTCTTCTCTTGAAGATTGGTTCTCCATAGGCAGCTGCTCTCCTGGATCTTTCCTTTCTCTCCAGCTGTACCTGCTTCTTCTGATCTCTTTCACTCAATGGTGGAGGCTGATAACAATATTTTAAAACAATAAATTTAAATTTAAAATCAAACCAATCCAAGTGCATCTCTTAGACGACGACAATCCTGATTGAGTCGTTTCTTTACAGTGCTGCGAAGACTGGCGGCGGCTCTTCCGGTCGAGAATGCTCTTCGTCTAGCGATGATCTATTATGCTATTACATTATCCGTTTTCCTTTTTGTTTTGAAAAAAATTAATTATTCAATGACTACGGTATTCGGGAGACAACCCAATCGAAATTTTTATTCTGCTTGTATACAGTAATACTAATTTTTTCCTAAACTTTTCATTAAAAATTGAGAAACTCTCTTAGTTATGAGCTCTTATTTTATTTTTAAATTTAATTAATCGTATATCATAAAGATGTTTCAGCAAGTGAAATATCTTTAAAAAAGTTAAAAATTGTAAGAGGAGAAATGAATTCTTGGTTTGTTATTCCTTGTTTTGGTTTTATGTTCCTTATTGGCTAGATTTTCTGGACCACGATATAACACTAAATCGAGAAAAAAAACACGAAAATTGTATTTAATAAAAATTTTGGTTTTTTTCGAAATTTTCTGAAAGCTGTTTTTCGTAGTCTTGGTTTCCGAAATTTATGGTAGCCAGAAAATCAAGCCACAATGATTTAAATAGCACACTCACGTCTACCAGCCAGTTGAGTTTGTCCTGATTCTTTCTTTGATGGAATAGAATTGTTCTTTCCTCTTCAGTGAATAATTGACCATCCAGTTGGGAGGCGAATATTTCAGCGGAAGGAGATGAATCGTCTATGGCCGTAACTTGTGCCTCAGTCAGATAAGTGTACGGACATTCTAAAAAGTATCGGTCGAAACTATTGATTATTAAGCATTTCATACCGAGTTTTCTCGGCATTATCTCAATCATATTGGACACTCCAGCACAAATGGTCGCAGCCATTTCATTATTCTCTTTAACAACAACGGCCATTTGCTTGAACTAAACGATTTTGCATTTTAACCACGCATTTTTCGCACTACTCTACCTCCTCTTTTGAATATGCTTCTTCCCCAGCAAGTTGATCGGTAAAGGCTTCGATGGCTGTAGTCTTTCCTACAAGTGTATCCATGGAAGCCTTCACTGCTGCTAGGTCAGACTTGACCGACTTCAATTCATTATCCAAAGACATGACGTACTTCAGCACCGTTCTCAGTAATTCTAAAGCAATATCGATTTATCATTTCTATTACTTGATACAGTAACCTCGTTGATCCATATCATCGATAGCTGAATTAGTTGGAGCAATCGATGGTGATGGATTGACTCTAGGTCTTGCCTGTGCCTGTGCATAGTAGTCATTTATCTTTTAGGGTTATTGTATTCGTTGATCTACGCAGAGAAATAGTCTAAAGCCTACGGTCTGTGCATCATTTCAAACACTTTTTGGCAGAAAATTAAGAGATAGCATACAAAATGGTGACACCCTGGGTGGGTGCGCCCTTTAAGGGGTACTGTAGTCATTTATATTTAGATTGTAAATATGTGCACATACATTCTTTTGTCGTTGCTTGGCTATAGAAGGAGTAGGACACGGAGTGGAGGAACGATCACGAGGAGGTATCTAATACAATTTGATTCATCGAAAGTAAAGAATATTTGATCTTTGATCTTTTGTACAAGAGAATAGCATACACTGGCTTGTCTAGTTCTGCCCAATATAGGATCAGAACTTCCACCATTCTGTATATCTGTCAATCGATTGTTACACGTCGACCTTGCTCCGGTCTCTACCACATGCGCAAAGTAGTGAGACCCATCCTCGAGGATACGGACACGTTGACCATTAACAAACGATGTTTGTACTGCCTTTCCATCTTCATCCCTCATTACATCAAAGTTCACCACATTGAGATCTCCTCCCACCACAAGTTTGACTAGGGCGAATGGCATTTATCTAAAATATTTAACGAAAATATGTTAATATGATGTAAAATTAAAATAATCAATGAGATGTCGAACTCATGTCCATGCTTCATTGCTGTATTTCATTCTTATTTCTATATTATTCAATTTAATCTCTATTTATTCCTTTAGATGGAAAAGCATTGGAAAGACAGGGTATTCGCTCTTCATCACGAAAGAAAGAGCAAGAGAGCAATCGCTCGTATTGTTTCAACAAGGGCAAGAAAAATCGATTTCAAGACTGTGACATCAATCTTGAAATCGATCAATAAAGAAAAGAAATACAACCCACAGAAGATCAAGGACATCAAGAAGTGGCAAGAGATCAAAGATCACATTAGAGATCTGTACAAGGAGAACAAGGGGATTTTAACAAATGGAGTAATCTCAAGTGTGAAGCAGAAGTTTGATGAAGAGGTGAGAATGATAGAGTTCGTATGAATAACAGTATAGAATATCTAAAAAGTTTAGTAGTGATAAAAGTGTTTAGCAATGGTGCATTCACTGTTCTTATCGTAAAAAAAGCGGTCGCTATGTCTTAGATTATGATGCACAGATATCGTTTTTATATGGGTAACAGTGTATGCATCATAAGTACGAGAATGGAGGAAGAGGAGATAATACCGTCAAAATGAAAAAAAGGTGAATCATTTGTAAAATTTATGAAAAGAAAAGTACAGAAATTAGTGATTTCTTGAGTTTTTTCACATACTTCATTATACATTATATTTTAATGTTTTTTAGTGTGACCTGTTCGCCCAATGCACTTATAAAATCCTGTGATGCTCAAATAACCTAATTTCTAATAATAAATAAAAATATTTTTTATGACAATTTGTCAGAAATATTTCGCTTTTTTCATTTTGACGGTACAATTCAGAATTATATATAATACGGTATTTTGTCATCTATTTTAGGTGACGGTTTATATGGTTGGACGTGTTAGAAAGGAACTGAATCTTGTTCGCAGGCTTGCGAGATATGCAAGCATGGTTCGTCTTCCGAATCAATTGAAGAGGATCATTTACGTGACAAAGAAGAAGGAAGAACGCTGCGGGTTTCACAAATCCTTCTTTGCTGATGAAGCATCGGTTACCGTAAATCCCGGTGATCTACATGTATGGGTTGATAAGGATGATCCACATGCTCACATCCTTGGTAGACCGAAACATCCTATGAGAGTCAGTCTGAATCAACAATATTACACAGATAGATCAAAGATCAAAGATCAACTTCAAAAGATTTTGTTTCAGATAATGATCTGGCTTGCCATCTCCATGCAGGGTGCTACACGTATCAAGATCATGGACACTAAAGAACGCCTTGACAGCTATGCGTATTGTGTAAGTATACTCTCCATCTTTGTATCTCGATTCTCACACAAAGATTACGGTATGACAAAGCATGTTACGGTAACGTAACGGTTACATACTCTATGTTACGGTATCTATAGCATGCCTTTGTATACGGTATCCATATCAATTGTTGTAGGACATTATCGAAGATTACTATAAACCTGCAGCACAAAAACTGTATGGAGGAAACTGCAATCTCATCCACGACAACGCTCCTTGTCATGTGAGCAGGGAGACCAGAGAAACTCTGGCAATCATGAATGTCAAGGTTATTTCAAACAGATAAAGATCAAAGATCAATGCAATCTCACGCGTGATTCAAAAATTTTATTATACATGACAATTGTTTCAGACTGACGGATGGCCTGCAGAATCCCCGGATATGAATCCAGCTGAGTTAGTCTTTGGACATCTAAAGATGAAAATAAGGACTGAATATAAGCCTAAAAACAAGGCTGAGTTGATAGATGCCATTAGAGATTATGAAAAAAAGTATTTAACGAAGGAGCAATGCAGAAGATGGGTACGGCACATTCATACGGCTATGAATGCTGTATTAAGAAGAAAGGGTCAGCCTGTGAGAGGGAAAAACGATTAGTTTAGTTAGTTAGTTTCTCTTCTTGTAGTGAATTATCCTGGAGGATTAGTTTATTATAGTATTTCGACTTATTCAGATTCTGTAAAACACCAATGTGAAGCAGACCCTTTCATTTTTTGAAAAAAATCAGCACACAAATATTCTTCTTTCATATTTCCATTTTTTTCCGAATTTCTTAAAAGTATAAAAAATGATGATGAAGTCATGTTAAATATATAGAACACATTTTGTATGCTTCACATCGAGGTTTTATCAAAATTTGAAATTTGAAAACTTCTCCGTTTACTCCCTAAATAGATATTTCCACAGATTTCTACAATCTCGTGGTCAATAAAGTCATTTCATTTAAATAATTCTATTCGTGCAGTTATCGATCACATCTCTTTATTTCTTCTAGTTATTTCTATTCTACAGCAATCCATGCATCTCACCCATATGTTAGGATAAAATATTGAATTTGTTGTTTCACACATCTACGGTATACACATCGGACACAAGCACACGCAGGTTACGGTAGCACCCCCGTACTGGACAGTCTCACCGACTAAGTAAAGTACACACAACGTACTAAATCGATTGAGATAAAAATTTAAATTTCGAGTGTCCTTTAAAGTTTTGCTAATCAATAATTTATAAAATACACGCCACCACCTTCAAAGATCGATAACTTGTCGTACCTGCTCAGTTCCTTGTAGATGCAGCACTACTGAAGACGATGATGATGCGGCCCTCGTGACCGCATTGCCGCAGGGATACGGTAGTCATCACACCTCTGGGATACGGTAGTCATCGCACATCTGGGTTACGGTAGCTCCCCCGTACTGTACAGTCTCACCGACGAAGAAGCTGAAAGTACACACAAAGTACCATGAGTAGTAAGAAATTGGATACGAAACTTTGATTGGATTATGAAAAATGTTCTAGAACATAATATGTAAAACAAATAGTGAAGTAAAACTTCTCTGATGAGACAGCAGGTGTGGGTTGAGTACGTCAACTCGCAGAACGACCACCTAAATGAAGAAAATAATAATGAATTATTAATGAAATTTGAATTCTAATAGTGCCCAACATCACATATTGTAATTCAGTAGAGATAACGAATTTATATATTTCATGAGCCATCTAAAGTTTGACTAAACAATTCATTAAAAATTATTTTTTTCGTAAATAAACGACTTCAGTTTCAAAGATCGATAATTTGTCGTACCTGCTCATCAGCAAGGAAATGCAGCCACAGTGTAGACGCTGATGACGCCGCACAAAGGTGGAACTGGGATGCGGCAGACATCGCAGCATTGGGTTACGCTGGAACCCCCGCACAATGTCGGTGAATCTGAAAGTAAACACAAAATACCAATGTATATAACTACGGGTTTGATTTCCTTCCGCTTTACTAGAAAAAACGGTCAAAATAGTGAGGAACAACGCATAGTATACATTAAAATGATATCAACTAAATATTCTCACCTCGTTTTCAGTCAATGTAGATCCTGCACAACTATGCTTTCCAAAACAACGAAGAGATCGGCAAGCTCAGATACCGATCGCCTGAACAAAGAATGATAAACATAATCAAATAGCTACGTTACACATTTTTAAAAATAGGTCAGGTTTTTTTTTTATTTCCAGGAATTCTCGGCTGAAATGCGCTCAGGCATTCAACAAAATCCAAATGTGGTCAGGTTTTTAGATTATTTTCGTGAATATTCTGCTCAAAATGCAGTCAGGCTTGTCTGTAACGTACTTTTCGACCTATGAACATTATGAAGGAGATATTGATAGAATAAACCTGATTATTCCTTTCTTCATTCTCCTCCAAGTACATCCGATTCGTCCTCGTCGTGAGCAGTTTCACCATCCGGGGTGCTGAAATGTCTTCACAAAGCTTCAGGGTATTTAAAAAGAAATGAATGTACATGGAGTATCAAGTGTGATCATCATACATTTAAACCAGAAAAATAAATGAAGCATGACTTATCTGACGCGAAGCTACACAGCTGGGAGCAGAATGACGTCATCTTCGTCCCTGGTAAGAGGGAACTTATCATAAATGCAAAAGAAACGAGCCGTAATGTGGCATGGAAAAAGGGCATAACTTACTTTGCAGTACATTTGAATCTCCCACAGACTTCTAGCAAGGGTCACTTCGCGATAGAACACCGTCCGTGTCGTTGGTGAAGCACTGAAACCAGGAATATCATTGAATGGAACGTTAATTACACAAATAATAAATTAAGAAAGAAAAATGATGACCCTTGAGCAAGACTTGGCTAAGTGCCAGGAAAATCATTTTTGGGGACTACCTATTTCCCGGTTCCGGTTCTGTGATATCATCGGAACGATTTATTAAAAAAATAAACATGATGATTTTGCTTAAAACACAATATAAAAATGCGATTCTCGCGGACTAACTAGATTAGAGTGAAAGAAAAATAATGAAAAGAAAGAGAGAGCACGAAAATGCCTCATTCGGCCATAATCACAGTTGAATCACCAGAGTGGCTCAGAGTGCTTCTGGCGATTCATGATCCAATGAATTTTCGATGTACGATACTTTTGAACATATCTTCATCTATGTTAATGGCACACCACGAGCTAATTGAAAATCTCCACTCTGGCATTGCTCTCTCGCTTTATTTGTATACCAGAGAGTATTGCCAGAGCGTAGAGTAAAATTAGTTCGGAATGTGCCTTTAGTGGTTGCCTATGCCGAACCATCTCCATGTATCTTCTCCATGCAGTCACATTCCTATTGACACCGTAGTTACTCAAAGACCATCAAGATATATCACGACGAACTGTCGAATAGACAAAAGAAAGGCCTGCATATGACCCCTGCCATGACTCAGTGCACCAATGTCGATCTTTGATCTTTGATATGCCGATTTCTGATTGTGAATGCCGTAGTGTCTGCTTGTGCCATGGAATCGAACTGTTGATTGATTGATTCACCGGTTTGGTTTTGACGACGAGAACTTATACTGAACATGGATATTCGTCGAAGAATAAGGAATATCGATCGGGCAGAGACTCGAATTTGATTGATGGTTTATTCACAATTGATTTATCTCCCTGTTATCTACAGTAATTACAGTATCCACTCCTTGTACCGTATCTTGACAATGATGATAGAGGAAACGGAAGAGGACAATTATTGATTGATGATGAGAATCCAGACGGAATATGGAAAAACTTCGAAGAATAAGGAAACCTTGCCAAGTGAGTCAACTATTGATTGATTAATCTATTGATTTATATCATGTTTGTCTGATATGTTATTGTGAAATCTTCTGATCTTTGATCACCTAAGTGTATTTCTGCTATGGCGGATCATCTATGACGAAATCATCTTATATTCCGTTCATTTGTCGATGTGTCTTATCAGTTTACACTGCGTTGATTTCGTAGGTACTAGTTTATTAAAAAGGTTATTCTCAACTGTGCGGATCTTTGATCTTTAATCCACCTCTCCACAATTTATCATCTAGTCGAAATGTGTATTACTGCTATAGTGGATCAGATATGACTGAATTGTCGAATATTCAGTTCATTTCTCGATCTCTCTTATCAGTTTGCACTGTATTACATACCCTATTGGTCTTTGCACTCCAATACTATATACCGACTCCGTGAGATCAAAGATCACAGTGCGAAAAATGATCCTGTACAATGTAATTGATAATGTGTTACAGATAGAGAGTGCTAGAGATGGTTAAAATAATAGAGTGATGTACTCAATCTCAGCCCTTCCTAATGCATGAACAGATGAATGATAAACAACGGAAGTCCGAACGTATCTATTCGGATACACTACTCAAATTCGGATCAACTTGTGGCGAAGTTTACGGAAAATTCCGGATTGTGAGACATATAGAAATAATATCTTCAAGTAGCTGAGCATGAATAAATTACCGTGTACTTCGCCACAATACGATAGGGTACGGTAGCTAGGGTTACGGTATCCTGAAAAATAAAAGTTGGCTCACTGTTGAAATAATGGTATTTGGTCTCGGACTATCATGAATTTTTCGACCTCGGAAAATTCTCAACAATGAATCCCAAGGGTAGACTGAAAAAAATTAGTTCGCAATTCCTAGGCCAATACCGTTTCGTGTACTCTCTCGCTCCTTCCTTTCAGACATAGTCACTCCCAGTCTAGACCAACCCTTCCCCTCTTCCCATCTTATCTTCCAATCATCTCCGTTCCTCTCATTCTCGCTCTATTGCTGTTTCGTCTTCCTTTCTCCATTTTCATACTCCTTTAATGTTCATTGATCTTTGATCTTTGGTTTTTATCTCGTTGATCTTTGATCTTTGGTCTGTAGTTTCTGAATGCCATAGTATCTGTGTGTGCTCTATAATCGAATGGTTGATTGCTTGTTCCACCATTTTGGTTACTAATGACAATTGTCCGTTTAGGTCTTCAACAAAGTCAATTGACCTGTGCGCCTTAAATGATTATCGATTGAATGTATTGAGTAAAGGGATAAGGCTCCAGAAATCTGCTGAGGTGAGCTATTGATTGACTCTTTATTATCGATCGGGAAGTGATTCGAGTTTGTTTGATGGTTTATCCACAATTATGTTGATTGATCTCCCTGACATCTACAGTAATTTCATTTACAGTATCCATTCCTTTCATCGTACGTCGACAGTGATGAGAGAGGATACGGTAGAGGACAATTATCGATTGATAACGGGAATTCAGACTGAATATGGAGGTTCTTCGAAGAATGTGGAAACCTGACGAGGTGAACTATTGATTGATTAATCTATTGATTTATATGTTTGTTTGATGGGTTATTGTGAAATGTGCTGATCTTTGATCTTTAATCCAACTCTCCACAATTTATCGCAATGTGTAATACTGCTATGGTGGATCAGATATGATTGAATCGTCGAATATTCAGTTCATTTCTCGATCTGTCTTATCAGTTTACACTGTATTGCATATCCTTCTGGTCTTTGAACTCCCATACCATAAACCGACTCTTTAAGATCAAAGATCACAGTGCGAAATGATTCTGTGAAATATGATTTTTTGGTCGCAGTGCTTTAAGACTTTGTGCAGATAAATTTATTCAATCGATAATTGATAGTGCATTTAAGATAGAGATTACTACAGATTGCTAACATAATGCAGTGATGCACTCAATCTCAGATCTAATACACATCCTGTTGTATGAACCAATGAATACTAAACAACGGAAGTCCGAAAGTATCTATTCGGATCAACTAATCAAATTTGGATCAATGTGTGGCGAAGTTCACGATAAAATTACAGATTGTAAACTGTGTAGATAAGACCTCTCCGTTCCTCTCATTCTCGCTTGTGTTTCTGAGACTCCCCTCATTTCGTTTGACTGAAAAAAAACTAGTTCGCGATTCCTGACGATTACGGTACCCCCCCCTCCCCCATCACATCTTCCCTCCCATCCTCTCCGCTCCTCTCATTCTCGCTTGCCTGTCTGTGACTCTCCTCATTTCGTGTACTCTCTCGCCTGTTCCTTTCAGACATAGTGACTCTCAATCTGGACCCACTTCCCATCTCATCCTCCAATCATCTCCGTTCCTCTCATTCTCGCTCTATGACTGTTTTGTCATTCTTTCTCCTATTTCATACTCGTTTAATGTTCTTTGATATTTGATCTTTGGTTTTTATCTCTTTGATCTTTGATCTTTTTTCTGTAGGCTTCAGAATACCATTGTGGCTGCGTGTGTTCTAGAATCGAACTGTTGATTGCTTGTTTCACCTTTTTGGCTATTAATGACAAGTGTCCATTTACTAGTTAGGTCTTCAACAAAGTCAATTGATCTGTGCACCGCAAAGGTTGCTGAAGATTATCGATTGATTGTGAATATATTGATTAAAAGGCTCCAGAAATGTGCAGAGGTAAGCTATTGCTTGACTCATTCTTATCGATCGAGCAGTTACTCGAATTTGTTTGATGGTTTATTCACAAATATGTTGATTGATCTCCCTGTCATCTACAGTAATTTCATTTACAGTATCCATTCCCCGTACAATGATGAGAGGGCTAACGGTAGAGGACAAGAATGGATTGATGACGCGAATATACATTGAATACATGAAGATTCTTCGAAGAATTGTTGATTTGTTCAGTATCTTGTTGAATTTTAATCTACTTTTGAACATATCTTCATCTATGTTAATGGCACACCACGAGCTAATTGAAAATCTCCACTCTGGCATTGCTCTCTCGCTTTATTTGTATACCAGAGAGTATTGCCAGAGCGTAGAGTAAAATTAGTTCGGAATGTGCCTTTAGTGGTTGCCTATGCCGAACCATCTCCATGTATCTTCTCCATGCAGTCACATTCCTATTGACACCGTAGTTACTCAAAGACCATCAAGATATATCACGACGAACTGTCGAATAGACAAAAGAAAGGCCTGCATATGACCCCTGCCATGACTCAGTGCACCAATGTCGATCTTTGATCTTTGATATGCCGATTTCTGATTGTGAATGCCGTAGTGTCTGCTTGTGCCATGGAATCGAACTGTTGATTGATTGATTCACCGGTTTGGTTTTGACGACGAGAACTTATACTGAACATGGATATTCGTCGAAGAATAAGGAATATCGATCGGGCAGAGACTCGAATTTGATTGATGGTTTATTCACAATTGATTTATCTCCCTGTCATCTACAGTAATTACAGTATCCACTCCTTGTACCGTATCTTGACAATGATGATAGAGGAAACGGAAGAGGACAATTATTGATTGATGATGAGAATCCAGACTGAATATGGAAAAACTTCGAAGAATAAGGAAACCTTGCCAAGTGAGTCAACTATTGATTGATTAATCTATTGATTTATATCATGTTTGTCTGATATGTTATTGTGAAATCTTCTGATCTTTGATCACCTAAGTGTATTTCTGCTATGGCGGATCATCTATGACGAAATCATCTTATATTCCGTTCATTTGTCGATGTGTCTTATCAGTTTACACTGCGTTGATTTCGTAGGTACTAGTTTATTAAAAAGGTTATTCTCAACTGTGCGGATCTTTGATCTTTAATCCACCTCTCCACAATTTATCATCTAGTCGAAATGTGTATTACTGCTATAGTGGATCAGATATGACTGAATTGTCGAATATTCAGTTCATTTCTCGATCTCTCTTATCAGTTTGCACTGTATTACATACCCTATTGGTCTTTGCACTCCAATACTATATACCGACTCCGTGAGATCAAAGATCACAGTGCGAAAAATGATCCTGTACAATGTAATTGATAATGTGTTACAGATAGAGAGTGCTAGAGATGGTTAAAATAATAGAGTGATGTACTCAATCTCAGCCCTTCCTAATGCATGAACAGATGAATGATAAACAACGGAAGTCCGAACGTATCTATTCGGATACACTACTCAAATTCGGATCAACTTGTGGCGAAGTTTACGGAAAATTCCGGATTGTGAGACATATAGAAATAATATCTTCAAGTAGCTGAGCATGAATAAATTACCGTGTACTTCGCCACAATACGATAGGGTACGGTAGCTAGGGTAACGGTATCCTGAAAAATAAAAGTTGGCTCACTGTTGAAATAATGGTATTTGGTCTCGGACTATCATGAATTTTTCGACCTCGGAAAATTCTCAACAATGAATCCCAAGGGTAGACTGAAAAAAATTAGTTCGCAATTCCTAGGCCAATACCGTTTCGTGTACTCTCTCGCTCCTTCCTTTCAGACATAGTCACTCCCAGTCTAGACCAACCCTTCCCCTCTTCCCATCTTATCTTCCAATCATCTCCGTTCCTCTCATTCTCGCTCTATTGCTGTTTCGTCTTCCTTTCTCCATTTTCATACTCCTTTAATGTTCATTGATCTTTGATCTTTGGTTTTTATCTCGTTGATCTTTGATCTTTGGTCTGTAGTTTCTGAATGCCATAGTATCTGTGTGTGCTCTATAATCGAATGGTTGATTGCTTGTTCCACCATTTTGGTTACTAATGACAATTGTCCGTTTAGGTCTTCAACAAAGTCAATTGACCTGTGCGCCTTAAATGATTATCGATTGAATGTATTGAGTAAAAGGATAAGGCTCCAGAAATCTGCTGAGGTGAGCTATTGATTGACTCTTTATTATCGATCGGGAAGTGATTCGAGTTTGTTTGATGGTTTATCCACAATTATGTTGATTGATCTCCCTGACATCTACAGTAATTTCATTTACAGTATCCATTCCTTTCATCGTACGTCGACAGTGATGAGAGAGGATACGGTAGAGGACAATTATCGATTGATAACGGGAATTCAGACTGAATATGGAGGTTCTTCGAAGAATGTGGAAACCTGACGAGGTGAACTATTGATTGATTAATCTATTGATTTATATGTTTGTTTGATGGGTTATTGTGAAATGTGCTGATCTTTGATCTTTAATCCAACTCTCCACAATTTATCGCAATGTGTAATACTGCTATGGTGGATCAGATATGATTGAATCGTCGAATATTCAGTTCATTTCTCGATCTGTCTTATCAGTTTACACTGTATTGCATATCCTTCTGGTCTTTGAACTCCCATACCATAAACCGACTCTTTAAGATCAAAGATCACAGTGCGAAATGATTCTGTGAAATATGATTTTTTGGTCGCAGTGCTTTAAGACTTTGTGCAGATAAATTTATTCAATCGATAATTGATAGTGCATTTAAGATAGAGATTACTACAGATTGCTAACATAATGCAGTGATGCACTCAATCTCAGATCTAATACACATCCTGTTGTATGAACCAATGAATACTAAACAACGGAAGTCCGAAAGTATCTATTCGGATCAACTAATCAAATTTGGATCAATGTGTGGCGAAGTTCACGATAAAATTACAGATTGTAAACTGTGTAGATAAGACCTCTCCGTTCCTCTCATTCTCGCTTGTGTTTCTGAGACTCCCCTCATTTCGTTTGACTGAAAAAAAAACTAGTTCGCGATTCCTGACGATTACGGTACCCCCCCCCCCTCCCCCATCACATCTTCCCTCCCATCCTCTCTGCTCCTCTCATTCTCGCTTGCCTGTCTGTGACTCTCCTCATTTCGTGTACTCTCTCGCCTGTTCCTTTCAGACATAGTGACTCTCAATCTGGACCCACTTCCCATCTCATCCTCCAATCATCTCCGTTCCTCTCATTCTCGCTCTATGGCTGTTTCGTCATCCTTTCTCCATGTTCATACTCGTTTAATGTTCATTGATCTTTAATCTTTGGCTTTTTATCTCGTTGATCTTTGATCTTTGGTCTGTAGGCTTCTGAATGCCAGTATCTGTGTGTGCTCTATACTCGAACGGTTGATTGCTTGTTTCACCGTTTTGGTTACTAATGACATATGTCCGTTTAGGCCTGCAACAAGGTTAATTGAACTATCCATTTCAAACGTGATGAAGATTATCGATTGATATCGTGAATATATTGATTGAAAGGCGAAGGCTCCAGAAATGTGCAGAGGTAAGCTATTGAGTGATTCATTCTTATCGATCGAGCAGTTACTCGAATTTGTTTGATGGTTTATTCACAATTGATTGATCTCCCTGTCATCTACAGTAATTTCGTTTACAGTATCCATTCCCCATACGTCGACAATGATGAGAAGGGAAACGGTAGAGGACAATTATCGATTGATGATTAGAATCCAGACTGAATATGGAGATTCTTCGAAGAATAAGGATACCTGGCCAAGTGAGTCAACTATTGATTGATTAATATATTGATTTATATCTTGTTTGTCTAATGGGTTATTGTGATATGTTCTAATCTTTGATCTTTAATCCACCTCTCCCCAATTTATCGACTAGTAGCAATGTGTATTACTGCTATGGTGGATAAGATATGACTGAATCGTCGAATATTCAGTTCATTTCTCGATCTGTCTTATTAGTTTACACTGTATTGCATATCCTTTTGGCCTTTGAACTCCGATACCTTATACCGACTCCGTGAGATCAAAGATCACAGTGCGAAAAATGATTATGTGAAATATGATTTTGTGCTCTCAGCGCTTTAAGAACGGTGCACTTAAAATTATTCAATCGATAATTGATAATGTGTTACAGATAGAGACTACAAGAGATGGTTACTATGACGCACTCAATCTCAGCCCTTCCTAATACATGAACAGATGAATGCTAAAGAACGGAAGTCCGAACGTATATATTCGGATCAACAAATCAGATTCGAATCAGCCTATGGCGAAGTTTATGGCAAATTCCGGATTGTGAAATATATATAAATAATATCTTCAAGTAGCTGAGCATGAATGCACAAAGAACCGATTTCAAAAACGAATTACGAAAATAAAGTCAGTTTGTGATATACCACTGCATTCAGGATTACTTTGACTAGGGTTACTGTAAGCTTGGTACGGTACTCATTTCAGTCCATTCATACCTGACGTTTAAAATCAGTTTACCGTGAAGTTCGCCACAATGCGATAGGGTACGGTAGCTTGATTATGGTAGCTCGGGTTACGGTATCCAGAAAAATAAAAGTTGCCTCACTGTTGAAATAATGGTATTTGGTCTCGGACTATCATCAATTTTTCGACCTCGGAAAATTCTCAACAATGAATCCCATGGGTAGACTGAAAAAAAAATTAGTTCGCGATTCCTGACGATTACGGTAGCTCCCTCCCTCCATCTTACCCTCCAACTCCCTCTGTTCCTCTCATTCTCGCTTGTCTGTCTGTGACTCTCCTCTTTTCGTGTACTCTCTCGCCCCTTCCTTTCAGACATAGTGACTCTCAGTCTAGACCAACTCCCCTTCCCATCTTATCCTCCAATCATCTCTCATTCTCGCGCTGTGCCTACTTTTTTGTCATCTCTTCTCCTTTTTCATACTCGTTTAATGTTCTTTGATCTTTGATCTTTCGGTTTTACCTCGTTGATCTTTGATCTTTGGTCTGTAGGCTACTGAATGCCAGTATATGTGTGTGTTCTAGAATCGAACCGTTGATTGATTGTTTCACCGTTTTGGTTGCTAATGAAAAGTGTCCGTTTAGGTTTTCAAAGGTGATGAACATTATCGATTGATGGCGTGAATATATTGAGTAAACGGTTAAGGCTCCAGAAATCTGTTGAGGTGAGCTTTTGATTAATTCATTGTTATCGATCGTGGAGTGACTCGAATTTGGTTGATGGCTTATTCACAATTATGCTGATAACTGATCATTGATCTCCATATCATCTACAGTAATTTTTTTTACAGTATCCATTGCTTTTACCGTAATCTACAATGAGGAAAGAGGAAACGGTAGAGGACAATTATTGATTGATGACGAGAATGTAGTCTGAATATATGAAGAATAAGGAAACCTTGCCAAGTGAGTCAACTATTGATTGATTAATCTATTGATTTATATCATGTTTGTCTGATATGTTATTGTGAAATGTGCTGATCTTGGCCCTTTGATATACAACGTGTATTGCTGCTATGGTGGATCAGATATGACGGAATCATCTTATATTCTGTTCATTTCTCGATCTGTTGTATCAGTTTGCGCTGCGTTGATTTCGTAGGTACTATTTAATTAAAAAAGGTTATTGACAAATGTGCTGATCTTTGATCTTTAATCCAACTTTTCATTATTTATCTATTAGTCGCAAGGTGTACTACTGCTATGGTGGATCAGATATGACTGAATCGTCGAATATTCAGTTCATTTCTCGATCTGTTTTATCAGTTTGCACTGTATTACATACCCTTTTGGTCTTTGCACTCCAATACCATATACCGACTCCGTGAGATCAAAGATCACAGTGCGAAAAATGATCCTGTATAATATAATTGATAATGTTTTCAAAAATATTCCGGATTGTGAGACATATAGAAATAATATCTTCAAGTAGCTGAGCATGAATATATTACCGTGTACTTCGCCACAATAGGATAGGGTACGGTAGCTAGATTATGGTAGCTCGGGTTACGGTATCCAGAAAAATAAAAGTTGGTTCACTGTTGAAATAATTGGAAATAGTATTTGGTCTCTGGCTATCTTGAATTTTTCGACCTCGGCAAATTTCAAACCATGAACCCCATGGTTCATGGGTTGACTGAAAAAATATTAGTTCGTGATTCCTGACGATTACGGTAGCCTCCTCC
Source organism: Parapristionchus giblindavisi (assembly GCA_943737045.1). Taxonomy (NCBI): domain Eukaryota; kingdom Metazoa; phylum Nematoda; class Chromadorea; order Rhabditida; family Diplogasteridae; genus Parapristionchus; species Parapristionchus giblindavisi. The sequence continues at coordinate 1,433,524 of CALSFV010000002.1, read as the reverse complement.
CCCCATCTTACCCTCCAACTCCCTATGTTCGTCTCATTCTCGCTTGTCTGTCTGCAACTCTCCTCATTTCATGTACTCTCTCGCCCCTTCCTTTCAGACATAGTGACTCTCAATCTGGACCCCCTTCCCATCTTATCTTCCAATCATCTCCGTCTCTCTCAATCTCGCTCTATGGCTGTTTTTGTCTTCCTTTCCCCTATTTCATACTCGTGGAATGCTCTTTGATCTTTGATCTTTGGCCTTTTATCTCGTTGATCTTTGATCTTTGGTCTGTAGGCTTCTGAATGCCATAGTGTCTGTGTGTGCTCTATAATCGAACGGTTGATTGCTTGTTTCACCTTTTTGGCTATTAATGACAAGTGTCCATTTACTAGTTAGGTCTTCAACAAAGTCAATTGATCTGTGCACCGCAAAGGTTGCTGAAGATTATCGATTGATTGTGAATATATTGATTAAAAGGCTCCAGAAATGTGCAGAGGTAAGCAATTGATTGACTCATTCTTATCGATCGGGCAGTTACTCGAATTTGTTTGATGGTTTATTCACAAATATGTTGATTGATCTCCCTGTCATCTACAGTAATTTTATTTACAGTATACATTCCCCGTACAATGATGAGAGGGCTAACGGTAGAGGACAAGAATGGATTGATGACGCGAATATACATTGAATACATGAAGATTCCTCGAAGAGTTGTTGATTTGTTCAGTATCTTGCTGAATTATAATCTACCTTTGAACATATCTTCATCTATGTTAATGGCACACCACGAGCTAATTGAAAATCTTCACTCTGGCAATGCTCTTTCGCTTTATTTGTCTACCAGAGAGAATTGCCAGAGCGGAGAGTAAAATTAGCTCGGAATGTGGCTTTAATGGTTGCCTATGCCGAACCATCTCCATGTATCTTCTCCATGCAGTCATATTGCACGGAGCTCCTATTGACACCGTAGATGTTCAAAGGCGATCAAGATATATCATGACAAACTGGCGATTAGACGAAAGAAAGGCCTGCATATGACCCCTGCCATGACTCAGCACTCCAATGTCGATCTTTGATCTTTGATATGCCGATTTCTGATTGTGAATGCCGGTATTGTCTGCTTGTGCCCTGGAATCGAACTGTTGATTGCTTGATTCACCGGTTTGGTTTTGACGGCGAGAACTTATACTGAACATGGAGATTCATCGAAGAATAAGAATACCTCGCCAAGTGAGTCAACTATTGATTGATTAATATATTGATTTATATCTTGTTTGTCTAATGGGTTATTGTGATATGTTCTAATCTTTGATCTTTAATTCACCTCTCCACAATTTATCGACTAGTCGCAATGTGTATTACTGCTATGGTGGATCAGATATGACTGAATCGTCGAATATTCAGTTCATTTCTCGATCTGTCTTATCAGTTTACATTGTATTGCATATTGTTTTGGCCTTTGAACTCCTATATCATATACCTACTCCGTAAGATCAAAGATCACAGTGCGAAAAATGATTATGTGAAATATGATTTTGTGCTCTCAGCGCTTTAAGAACGGACATTGTGCAGTTAAAATTATTCAATCGATAATTGATAATGTGTTACAGATAGAGACTACAAGAGATCGTTACAATAATATATTGATGCACTCAATCTCAGCCCTTCCTAATGCATGAACAGATGAATGATAAACAACGGAAGTCCGAACGTATATATTCGGATCAACTAATCAGATTCGAATCAGCTTATGGCGAAGTTTATGGCAAATTCCGGATTGTGAAATATATAGAAATAATATCTTCAAGTAGCTGAGCCTGAATATATTACCGTGTACTTCGCCACTATACTATAGGGTACGGTAGCTTGATTATGGTAGCTCGGGTTACGGTATCCTGAAAAATAAAAGTTGGCTCACTGTTGAAATAATGGTATTTGGTTTCGGACTATCATCAATTTTTCGACCTTGGAAAATTGTCAACCATGAATCCCATGGGTAGACTGCCGCCGTACCAAATAGGTCGACCCCTTTTTTTAGTCTGCCTTTTTTGTGTCAATCGATATTTGAGATGGGAAGACGTTTATCGCAGTAGATCAAAGGGGCAATCAACAATGGTAAGGCGGCTGATTGTGAAAAAAATTAGTTCGCGATTCCTAGGCCAATACCGTTTCGTGTACTCTCTCGCCCCTTCCTTTCAGACATAGTCACTCTCAGTCTGGATCAACTCTTCCTACCTTCCCATCTGATCTTCCAATCATCTCCGTTCCTCTCATTCTCGCTCTATGGTTGTTTCGTCATACTTTCTCCATTTTCATACTCGTTTAATGTTCATTGATCTTTAATCTTTGGCTTCTTATCTCGTTGATCTTTGATCTTTGGTCTGTGGGCTTTTGAATGCCTAATAGTATCTTTGTGTGCTCTATAATCGAACTGTTCATTGCTTGTTTCACCGTTTTGGTTACTAATGACAAGTGTCCTTTTACGTTTACAAAGTAGATGAAGATTATCGATTGAACATATTGATTAAAAGGCGAAGGCTCCAGAAATGTGCTGAGGTAAGCTATTGATTTATTCATTCTTATCGATCGGTCAATGACTCGAGTTTGGTTGATGGTTTATTATATTGATTGATCTCGCTGTCATCTACAGTAATTTCGTTTACAGTATCCATTCCCCGTACGTCGACAATGATGAGAGAGGAAACAGTAGATGACAATTATCGATTGATGACGAGAATGTAGTCTGAATATGTAGGTTCTTCGAAGAATGTTTGTCTGATGGTTGTTTATGAAATATGCTGATCTTTGATCTTTAATCAACCTGTCCATTATTTATCGCATAGTCACAATGTGTAATACTGCTATGATGGATCAGATTTGACTGAATCGTCGAATATTCAGTTCATTTCTCGATCTGTTTTATCAGTTTGCACTGTATCCTTTTGGTCTTTGAACTCCGACACCATATACCGTCTCCGTGAGATCAAAGATCACAGTGCGAGACATGATTCTGTAAAACATGATTTTTTGTTTGGTGTGCCTAATCTCTTCTTCGGACTTACTATACCACGTGAATTTTTCGTTGATCTCCACCTTTAAGGCAGAATAATATTTAGCCCTAAATTTGCACTGAAGTCATTATGGATTTTGTTCCGCATATTGCATTCAGTTCTTTCCAAATTTCTCACTTTTCATATTCAAATAATGACCACGTTGCTAATTGCAGTAAGTCACAACTTGATGTCTCGTCATTCCGAGTACCGGTATACGAATATATTCAATGAATATATTCAAATGAATAAATATATTCGAATAAATATAAATATAATGAATATATTCATTAGATATTGATAACTTCATGGAATCTAACAATACAATAGCGTGCACTGGTAACAAGGTATTGTTTAAAGAAGGGGGACCAGGAGATTTAGGGTGCACTATTGTCGCGGCTAACATGGGAGGTAGCAAGTGACACTCTATTCTCTATTAGAATTGAGAGATTGTGCGCATAGAGCGTATAGCTCAGTGGTTAGTAGTCGGCGCTTGTAACCGCGCCACGCGGGTTCGATCCCCGTTTGCAATTTTCAATGCATTTGTCTTTCATATTTGAAATTGCGCGCGTTCCCTGAGGATTTCTTGGGGTAATAACGAGCTTTGAGCTCGGATTACGGTATTACAATGCACTTATAATTTTAGAGAAAATTGTTTTTGGATACAGGGAGATGAGATCTATAGTTCAGCCTGGCCAGTTTAGTCGCGAAAAAACTCGTGGGTCCCCTTCTTTAACCGTTCGATTTTGTAATGTTCTCTAATATATTTCTTATATCTCTAAGGTGAACTTGACAATTTATTAGAAATACCCCGCAAGTCCCCTATTCCATTACCTAATATAGTAAGAATTCCGTGATATAACACTTATCAAAAAGTCGCGATAATGCAATAAATCTCGCCATAAACAATTATGTGACCACTGATCATGCAATCAAAGTAACGCATTGACTTGAAACAGCATCATTTTCATTTTGTCCTCTCTCACTAGACACATGTAAAAATCGAACCACTATGACATTACCATCTATAAAACATGAGAATAATGAAGAGAAACGGTTGACCGCGAAGAAAGTTACGCCTGAAAAAACAAAAAAATATATAGATAATAGTGGCCAGCACTACATTTTCAAGCAAATTGAGCGTTACTCGAGGTGGCCAACTTAGAATTTGTATGAACCCTTCATGTTATCATGTAAGCACATGTTATCAATGATTTTGTTGTCAAATCGTATTGTCCGAAAATGTAAAATTTGAATCGAACTATTTTCACATCAAGCTGCGCTTAATAATTCTTTAAAAGTTGCATTCCAAAATATTGTCGCAACTTGTTTTGCATAATATGTATTTTAATTGTCTAATAGAAAAAATTCTCCTCTCTTTTCTCCAAGATGCGGTAAATATATTATTATCAAACCCTTGAAAACATGAAACTATCAACAGACCTTACCTTACAATACATGAGATGATTTAATTAACCGAATATTGTTCGGTTTTTTCTAGATCCTGCTTGCCGAAACAGTGAATCGCGCCCTTACTATCTATCTACAATTTTTGATTCATTAAATCCAACTCTTTCACTACATTTGCATGTATATTATTATCTATTTCTATTTTAATAATACATTAGGCCAAAGAACAGTCACAAAACATTTAAGCTCCTCTCGGGGGCTGCTAAATCCCTCTTTCCACGAGTGGCGGCCCCATGGGAATGGGCTAATGTTCGTTCAAGTCCAATCCGAATGTATTTATGCACCCATTTCTTCATTGGAAACACGCAGAATTGCCTACTGCGTAAGCTCCTTTCACTCGGCTCCCGACCACTTCCAGGAATAGAGCAGTGTATCTACTCTGTGTGCATACATTAGGGGAATTATGCCAAACAGAATATATTATGAAGCGACTTTGGTCGATGCTTTTTTTTCTAGAATTAGGATTAAAATCGCACCCGAGCTAATTTATTTATTTTATTTATCGTACACCACAAGGCTGTTTCGTCAAGTTAAAATGTTCGAGTGCAATGAATACAACTCTCTGGTCTGCCAGTGCGCTCTCGCTTTGCCTGCGAGAGAGTGTGGCCAGAGGGGAGAGTTTCAAATTAGCTCGGGATGTGCCTTTCAGGTATCCATGAAAAGTAGCAAGCCGTTTGGTCTCGCGTTTGCAAGTGGGATGTTAGGGATCCGTCTTTTATTATTTTTATACTAATCTTACATAAACGAATTAGCGTATAATTGAGTAAAATTCTCGGATAATTTTGGTTCTTAATCGATTCGAGTGGTCATATAGCCGTAGAACATTTGAACGAACATCGGTTTCGACGTCGCAATGTTCCAACCTTGCGTCTAACACCGCAACGGCATCACACAAATGTTCAATGGCCTAACAAAATACCTTGAGAAAGAATGCGCGCAAATCTCACGTATTCTTTACAATATATAATAATTGTTTTGTTGCGCAGTTCACTCGATTGTTTTGGTTTTTTCCTTCCCGTTCACGCCAAACGATTACTGTCCCAACGCAGAAATATTCTCACATGATACTATCAATTTATGTTAGATCACTTGATCAATTCCCACTTGTGACTAATCAGTTCTCAAGAGTCATGGCAACAGTTGAAATATATTGTGTGAATTTTCCTTATTTTCCTTTAAACGAATATCACGTGTATGCGTTTTGAAATCATGTTGAGATCACTTACGCCGACTGCCAGACATTTTGTCAAGACAAGAGGGTTTTCAAATTCGCTTGGGTTTTCATTTCATTTACAACACGTTTCTCAAGAGTTCGCATAGACTAGGGCACTGGTGTGCATGGAACTCCAAAATTCCAATTCTTGCACTTAGCTTCGCTTGGGTATATTTTTAAGGAAATAATATATAGGCTAACTACTACCTGGCTAGCGTCTGCCCAAAATGTGCAACACATAAAGGAAATCATGAACGGTTGTGACTTGTTATTACTCTTTAGCCAGAGCCTATTTACCATTAATACTGCGAGTAGACGGACGTGCGAACACAATAAAATAACTAAATGTCAAGCACCAAGCTCGAGGAGTTCCAGGCTCAACTCGAGCTCCAGGTCCAACTAGAGCTCTAATTCCAGCTATATCCTTGGCTCTAGATCTAACTGAGCTCCGATTCTTGCGAAATATAAAGTAACTCTGATATCATTGCGAGAGCGTTCTCTTTTTCGATAGTCAAGAATTTCGTAGGCGGAGTATTAAACTTCTCCAAGTTTAGCTTACTACAAATTTATTTTGGTTGCACCCACCTAAAAATTCTCGAATTTGTAGCTTTGCAAAATTGTGGTTTCGTCATCTCATGTAATTTGAGATCTTGCAGGAGATCATTTTTAAAGGGAGAGTGACCTCTCTCAATGGTCTCTTTATCGCGCACATTATTTCTCTGTTCTCTAACAACAAGAGAGCGTAGAGCGTTGAAGAGACCGTTGGCAGAGGTTTCAGTTCCATTAAAATTATTTAGATTATAAAAAGTCCACCGCATTTTGTTTTTGTTTTTTTCCTTTCGGGAGTTCTACTATAAGATGCTGATAGATATTATGGTCAACATGATATCACATCGGTTTCCCGTTAGTTATCTATGTCTAGATTGCACTAAAATATCCATCAAAATAATGAAAATGGTCAGATATTCTCTCTTTTTCTCTTAGAAATCATCTTCTAGCACTGTCGGTGCATTTACTCGGTGTATTTGTGCCAATGTTGTATCCTTTCCGTTTTAATGTAAATCATTCACAAAATATTCAAAAATAGATGAGAGTGGTCAGAAGAGAGTGTTATAGGCACACCCCAAGTGATTTTTTAAAGATTTTACTATCTGCATTGACAATACTAAGAGAGTAATGCCAGAGAGTTTAACTTGGGGTGTCATTTTATGCAACTCTTCGAATATGATTGAAAATGATCTTTGATCTTCTGATTTTTCGATTCCCCCGAAACGGCCACAACAAACGAGTAAGTCATTGCATGCATGTCAAACGCGTTCGAATTTGTGAGAAAGACGAGAAAATTAAAGAAAAAGGAGGAAGAAGAAAGAAGATCGAATACGTGATGAAAGAAATTCTAATATCACTAGCAAATGTTGTTTCGTGTTGCGAGAATACGCAATATCGACAACAAACATTAATGTCCCCTCTTTTGGGAATCGGTGTGCCCTGCTGAATCTCTCCCTCTCCTTATTGTCTCCCCCTCCCTCTCCCTCTCCCTTTCCCTTGCAACATTGAAAAGGACAACGGCCTCTAGTCTTTATTCGAGAGGATTAATATATGGATAGTTTAGAGCGACGAAGAAACAACCAGGATATATTTATGTATAAGAATGTATACGAAACTTTGATAGGTCGATAACCACAGTAAGTCCGAGTGAGAACAACGGTAATCTACCGTACTCTAGATAGGGGTGAGTGAGTGAATGAGAGAGGCTGGATGCTGTAGTCCGGAAGGGTCATGCGCTAGGGCAGCACTAGGATTGCACACAATATTGAACAGAGATCAAACAATAGAGAGAATATGAACCGACATAAAGAGAGAGATGGGATGGATCGAGTCTACAGAAATCGTCTTGCGAGATCAAAGATCAAAGATCAGAGATCAAAGATCAAAGATCAAAGATCAGAGATCATAGATCACTCTTCATCGACAGCGTAACGAGCCGGCATGGATCGACCGAAGCGTACAAATGTCTGGGCGCGTTTGCCGAATCGAACAAAGGTCTGGGCTCGCTTGGCTGGGGCTTCTGCAAAGATCAAAGATGAAAAATTAACGATCAAACATTGAAGACCTAGTTTCTCAGTAATTTTTGCACAAATTTAAAAAAAAGAGACACGTGAATCCGAATTAGAAAACCGTATATGCATTCCATCATTCAATCCTAATCTGTTGATAAAGTTGTTTTAACGTAATGCAATGTGCACACCCGAAACACTATAATATAGAGCGTTTTGCAGCCCTGGAACCCGCACGCTATGTGTTTCACTGACCCACTCAAGCATGTTCTGACGTCCTATATTCCTCTATCCCGACGAACCCCACGATTTCCGAGGCATAAATGTATATGGGATTGGGAAAATATAATAAAATTGGACGAGATGGAGGGAAGGAGAGTCGGATTGGACTTGGCTTTGGATTGGTTTCTGGTCCCGAAACACTAGAGGCTAAGTCTATATCTAGTCTATATCCCCTTGCAATGACTCCCAGGATCTACTTATATATTCATTCCTCCTCGTCCTATTCCTCCTATTCCCACCATTGTTGATTCCACCTCACCTAGCCAATCTAATTATCCGCGACCATGACAAACACAAAATCGACTATAAGTCTTAAACTTGGCACTTAAATGTTAAATGTATCGATTAAAGTGACACCCTGAACTAATTTAAAACTCTTCGCCCTGGCCACACTCTCTCGTAGACAAAGAAAGCCAGAGAATGTTGTCGGAGCGGAGCGTTTCAAATTAGTTTGGCGTGTTACTTTAAGCGTTACTTATCGAATAAGTCATAAGAGTAAGGCACTTACCCTCCAGGTATTCATCAAAGTTGTTCTGACCGTATGCGGCAGCGGGGAACTGTCGCTGCTCTGGAAAATTCCGGATTTAATTTAATTTAATTCAAATTAAATTTTGTTTATCCATTAAAGTACAGTCATGCTCTGTTTGCACAAGTTTCGTTAACATCTCTCATAAATCCCCCTAGACGTCTCCTATTTCCGTATCCAACTTCATAAATAAACATATACGACTTTCCGTTCTCAGGCTCAAGCTGCGCTAGAGTTTCGCCCCGGTCCCACGCGGATTTCCCGGTGTACGGTAGACTCACGTCATGGATTAAAGGGAGCGTAACCTCACTCAATGCTCTCTTCGACGTGCAATGCTCTCTCGTTGTTGGAGAACAGAAAAATAGTGTGCGCAATGAAGAGACCATTGAGTGAGGTAAAGCTCCCTTTAATGAGCATACCAGCGTTCGCTTCCGAGCGACTCCTGACGAGAAGTCCTTTAAAGGCACACCCGAGCAAATTTAAAACTTACCGCTCTGGCAATGCTCCCACTTTCTATGTCTACGAGAGAGCGTTGCTAGAGCGGAGAGTTTCAAATTAGTTCGGGGTGTGTGCCTTCAAAGGACTTGAGGCATTTGCCGAGGACTATGAAACATTTATAACTCTATCGTGGGCTAATTAAATGCTAGCACACCCTTGTGTGAGGAAAATGAGAGCAAGAAGAGAAGTAATAGAAGACTTGACAGTGTCTAGAGTTGAGCCTATGTTTATCTAAAGTTTCAGCAGTTGAATTCTGGCACAGAAAAATGATGAAAACGGGTGAAAACCGAAACTGACTTAATCTTGATCAAGTCGATTTGGATAGTATTTTTCAGCAAAACATGATAAAATTGAAGAATTAAAGGCACACAGTAAACTAATCTGCCTCTCCGCTCCTGAGCGGAGACTTTCAAGTTAGCTCTGGGTTTTGCTTTATCGATAAAACACATGAATTTATCCAAGAGAAAGCTAGTTCTTATCTGAATATTTACATAATCTTAGATTAAAAACCATATGCATTAAGCTTCCAACAAGTGATGAATATCAACAATATGAGAAACATCATCAAGTACTATTATAAGCATGGTGCATCGAAAACTCTTTTCGACCAATTTTTCGATTTCATTGTTCTTTCAAACGAAAATAGCAACAAATCACCTCATCAGGATTGCAGAACTGTCAGGGTACTTCTTCATCTCTGATGCATAATATGTGTGAAAATTCCACGAGGAACCCACGATATCATAGGCCATACTCTTATTTCTTGGAATGATTGTCGAGCATTTTTATGACTCCAAAGTTGGTCGTCCCGACAAACAATGTACTTGCAATATATTCGGGATGAATTAATTATTCCTTCCCCAGACATTATTCTCAGAAGTCTAGGAGTTGGATAAGTTTTTCGCCGTAAAGCCCTAGAACTCAGATGATCAGAGCAGTAGCTCTAATTCGAGTTAACTCCGATCAGTAGAAGTGTGTAAGTTAACTCTGAGTAGTAGAAAATGGGTGAAAAATCTCTCGTAAGTTTCAGGGAGTTCTCGACGAAAGAAAGAGAATAAATGATGTAGGTACCCCGTCTCATAGCCCATTTTAAGCACAGGGAACTTCCGATGTCCATTCTTCCAGGACTGGCCTCATTTATACGAGGACCTAATAAATCTTTTTGCCAGACTCTACACATTTGCTCTGTACTAACAATCAGAAGGGATACAAATAAAGCTAAATCCCGTTATTCAAGGCACACGAAGTCCTTCGGGAAATCACTGCTGGCCAGTGATAATAATGCTTATTATTATAAATATTGTAAAGAATATAAACAATAATTTCTAGTCTTATCCAGGTCCGGGACAAATCTAATCAATAAAGTTTAAAATCAATAAATACTGAGTTTCTCGAATTCTAAGAACTCAGTACTTCGTCGTATGCTACTATGTTCTTGACACGATACTGCTCCTCTCCATTTTCCTCTTCTTCTTATATTCTGTCGCGATGACATTAAACTAATTTTACTCAACGTGTTTGGAGATGCTTGCGAGGTAGAAAGGAGAGGTAGAGGTAGAGGTAGAGGTAGAGGTAGAGGTAGAGGTAGAGGTAGAGGTAGAGGTAGAGGTAGAGGTAGAGGTATAGGTATTGGGAGATGTAGAGGTAGATGTAGAGGTAGAGGTAGGAGTAAAATTCATCATGTATCGCTTACAAACACCTTTTTGACGAGAGGAGGGAAATTACCAATCTCATTTTTCCCATTTCAATCACGAGAAACTTTGCGCTATTACTGACGTCGGTTGTAGTATATTATATGTAGAAATATTTATATCGTCATCGTCGACTACAGTAACCATCGTACACCCACTCGCACACGACAAATACGAAGATACTAACACCCACGACCCCCCCCCCCTGTCTGGGACCTCGACCTGTCAATTTTCAAGCGCAATCTATCTTGAACGACACATTTATTGGCTAGTATAGACGCTAAACGCAGTACGGACGGAATTGCGCGTGCACAGGCGGAACGAAATATAGCGCCAGCTTTCACCTGGCAGGGTTAGTATAGTGACAGTTACTGTAGTATGAAGAAGTTGTTGTGGACATAACTGGCTGTACAGTAATTGAGATATATTACGATTGATACTAATATGCCTAAAGGGCAGTACTTGTAAAGCAATGAAAACGTCATATTTACCAATTACGTCAGGCTTATCAATTACCGATAATATCAAATTGCATCTGCTTTATGATTATTTGACATGCCAAAATGTCTAATGCATAAATGTCCAGTTATAAAACAGGTTCTCAATTAAAATATGCGATGAAAGTTAGATTTCCTTAATGTGAGACGTCCATGTAAATTAGTAAATTTCGAACGGAAGTTAGAGCTTAGAGCTTTTTGTTACTGATGATTCAAAATCTAGTATTCACAGGAAACTGGCCGGGACTGTACGAGTTTCAATAACCGATACGATTCGGAACGTTTTCAGGCTCATTTTAGTGAAATATCAAAGTATCCTTAACTATTTCTATGTTACATGTTACATTGTATTAATAGAAAACATTTGCATACTTTCTCATGATACAATTCAATTATCATAGTAATCTTCTTCACAAGACTGATCAAATATTTGCCATCCCCGATGCGTTCATTTGAAGGAATAAAATAATTTTATTTTTATTATCATAATTCCTGACCTTGTCCTCCTGTGAGAGCGGCCATGGACGCAGCGATGAGACAGAGGAAGGGAATAAGAACTGCTAGGACATTCATGTCGCGTGAAGAGTGTCGGAGTACCCTGGAAATGCTAGTTTAGCTGAGGCGGAGGCCAGATGGGTTTGGTGGGAAGGGAGCAAGGGACAGAAAGCGGAGGAGTCAAGCGACAGCGAATTCGGTGTGAATGACAAATGGAGCGTAGCCATCGCCCCAGACGACCGAAAATGAGAAAGGCGAAGGAAGAATGTACAATGTTTGATCGACAGAGATGGGAAAAGGCTCAGTACGGTTTTGAACTTTAAATTTTGAAATACCATAGCTGGTGGGACCAAGTCTGGTATTTCACAACTTAAAGTATACTTTCATTTTCACTTGATGTTGACTTAAAGTAAACTCCAAGTCAGTCATGTATTATAAGCTGACATTAAGTTTTAAAATGCCAGAGAATGCGTCACCTAAACGCTATATTCAACTCTTCGGAAGTTTTGCAAAAGACAGTGTTGGTGTGCGAGCTTGGCAGTATTCCCTGCGAGGTGCTACAATAAATTTGTAGGAGACATTCTGTAACAGCATGCAAGAAATATAGTCAGCGAACACGAATATATCGACAAAAATGTAACCACAGAGATGTAAGAGATGTTCCAGAACGCAATGGTGATCACAAAAACATCCGTAGAAGTCCCAAAAAAGTGTCGCCAGCACCCATTTCATCAATATCGGAAAGCCACATCTGTGGCGAGAAGATGTCACTCATACATACACTATCAGAAGGGGCACGCCATCGAACAAGGGACCAATCGTCACGTATGCACCACCATACATACGGCACTACTTCAGAACAAGGGGCCAGAACACCTGGCAAGTCTGTAGAAGGATGTGAATAATGAAATAAACACAAAGGAAAGAACGTTTATATTAGACATTTATGCAATATTTTGGATTGGTACCCTATTCTGCAGTAGTGCCGCCATACATACATCATCCGAACTACTGTATGCACAGGGGGTCACAGCGGACAGATTGGAATCACGCAGCAATAAACGGAACAAGAAATTATTCGGGCCTAAGTGCCTACCGAAGAGGGGGGAGAGAATGGGGAAGGGGCGGGACTTGACGGGGGTAGAATAGTTGGGAAGAGGCTCCGCCTACATGGGGGCAGGACTCTATACTACTTGGAAACGTGATGGGGGTAATTAGAGAGTGGGCGAAGACGGGCCTGAACCTGATGTCACTTACTCTGCTTTTATCCGTGGAATTTACTCGAATTTCGAGTTTATCGCCAAAGTTTCGGGAGGGTCTGTGAAATTAAACACTTGGTTGTAGTTTGTGCTCCATAGTTGAGAAGTATGCCAATGTGCCCATAGTTTGTTGAATAGGATAGGTATGATATTTGAATAGATGACGAAATTCAGGTGGCGGAATTGCAAGAAGTGAGAAATTTCTCAATTATAAGGTTAGAGGACTAAAGAATTGGACTAAAGAATAGCGAACAAAGGTGGGAGCAATTAGTCTTTCGCAGGGAGCAAGGAAAGTTCGTGAACGGCGAATTCTTCAAATTCCTAGAACTGACAATTGTTTCACCTGCAGCTATTTTGCTTTCAGAACAATACATTTCATTCCAATAATTACTATACCTAATAGCACGTTAATTGCACCAATTATCACTGGCCTTGTAGTATCTCTCGCTATCTCCTATCTCCCGCAGAACTTCGTGTTCCTTGAATAACGGTATTTACCTCTACTTTTTACGTTTTTAAAAACACGAATGTATGTAAAGCTTCGGATCATGCATTCAGCCCGTCCGTTTTTTTAGAAGAACGTGACTCTCTCTCAACAAGGAACGACTCTAGTGTTCTAGCAATCGTTCCCATTCTATAATACCTATGACGAGATGCGGAAAAGCACGTAACCATCGAACCAGCGATTGATATGGAATAGCATGTATAATGCGATTCACGTCGAGACAAGCATAATAACACAGCGATTCAAAGAAATGGTTCAGGAATAATTTCTTATCATATATCACTCGAGCACTTTTGTAGAATTTTTCCATTGCTCAGCATAAACAAAATTCTCGAAATAACCATTCTTGATCGCATTTCTAATGAAATAATTAGGGGCATCACTAATTGTAATTTCAGGGATGTTTTGGGCTACGCTGATGGATGTGGGCAAAGAAACTCTCGACGCTATCTGCGCTGGAGTCTGAGGTTGGCTGAATGGACCCCGAAAGGATAGAGAATATAAGGAAGACCCGCACCGAGATGCACCCAGCCGGTCCGCAATTCTTTCAAGTCACGGTCACAAGCAATGGATGTGATGTGGATGATCTCATGTTAACCAAGCTGAGATAGCACCACTAAACCACCCGATAAAGCTGTTTAAATATAAAGGTAAAGGTAAATCCCGTTATCGAAGGCAAGTCCTGTGGGAGGGCTTACTTTACCTACTTTAAATGTAAAAAAAGTAAATGTGATCTCACTCCTGACGTGATCAAAACAGCCTTAATCCCTGACCATTTTCAGTAACTAGAATAAACGCGAGACGGTTTTGGTCCTGGGTTACAAGAACGGCATGAAGTTCTTGTAATCATGATATCGAGTCAAATAGCGCAAAACGTTGGTCTGATATTGTATAATTGCAGTTTGCGATTCTCATTTGCTGCGTAGATACAGGGATAATAGCAGGCATATGATTCCCGAGATGTCATTAAAGTAATCAAAACGTATCTATTCCCTATCCATCCCATGTCCATCCCGATATGCAGAGTGAACGATCTCTGGGTGGTTAATTGAATTTCTGTGTTATAGTTCCGGTTCTGCAGCAAAATCTGCTCCGATGCACCCTAGATCCGCGAAGTAGAGAGAGCCGATCACTAATCCCGCTAAACGGCCCTAACCCTGGCCGGTCTCACCGCAGTTACGTCGATGCAGGCCCGCTTTTTAATATTCCGATATTACTTTTCGACGGATTTCTGGGATTTAGCGACTCCGCACGTAATTGGGATTATATATCAGGCAGAAGCAGTTTTGTAACCGATGTAATGCTTTTTAGGAATGAGAAGAGAAAAAAATTAGAGAAAATTCAGTTGATATTCTGTGGAGCTGAAGAATAGAACAAACGAATCAGAAAACTCTCTCTGTTTTGCTTCCCACTTTGCCTAAGCATGAATACGATAAGTTCTATGTATTGTATTATGTCTGTGGTAAACTTTTAAACGCATGCTCAAGACAATTTGAAACTGTCCACTCTGGTCATACCTTATGTAAAGCAATTGGGGGGGGGGGTGGATATTCGTTTATGGGAAAACTCCCCCATAGCGCACCTAACGTCGGAATATTCACTGGGCTTGGTCGGGAGTAAGCAAGTATACTAAAGTTAAACACACCACGAAAGAAGTAGTGGAAAGTGATCAATACGCGTGAGCTGTCAAATATCGTATTTCATTAAATTTCTGCCTCAATATGAGCATAATCGCCTCAAATTGTGGGCTAACAGAGGGGTGAGTGAGTAAGCAACAATAACCCAAAGTGGTCTGAGATAGCAATGAGACTTTATGAGAAGGCAGAATAAAATGCGAATTCGATTTGGGAAATAGACGAATAACTATCCATGTTTTCTTTGAAATTGAAAATATTTATTTAAATGCATTTATCTCGAACCACAAAGAACAGTAAGGGAAGTGGAATTTAGTAGATAATCGAACATTTCGAAGAAATATAAAGATCTATCTCGCAATTGCTCAATTTGATTATGAAATGTCTGTCTGGATACCGATGTGGAACCGAAATAGCCCCTGATATGAATGGAATGAAGGGGTGTTAATGAGAATGCTGATCGCAAATAGATTATAATACTGTATAGTGTCGCTGCGGCTACAACAAAACCTATTCTTGTCATAAACTGGTTGTGAATAAGTGAGTGGGATTTGGTATGGTTTAGGCGTGGGGTTGGTTTTTGGGATGGGGAATGATTGCTGAAAAACGGACGAGTTCGCCCTCTGATAATGAGGCAGTATCCATGAACTATGACAAGCGTGACGTCACAAGCATTGACAGAGGATTTTATGTAAACACCTCCGCCAAGGGTTGTGACGTCACGTTTGCCGGCAATCGGTGTGTTCATGGATGCCTATATTGTTTGCTTTTGTAATCGCGTTTGCTAACAATGATAACACAGTTTTTTCAGTGGCTTTCAAAGGCAAAGGACACAGGTTTAGGACAAAATACTATAAAACGCATGGGACAAGCGGTTGAATGAATGAATGAATAAGTAATGATGTGCACTGATGGATAGAGTCTCGAGGAAGTACATAACAGGGACCGGAGAAGATAAACGACACGACAAAAGAGGGATTCGATGAAACACAATCAAAAGAAAAGATGATAACAAGCAAATTTGAGACTCCCCGCTCGGATTATGCGCTCAATAAACTGAGAAAGTGTGCGCACAACGTTTGTAGGAAGATGGACTATCTAGAATTTGTGACCCGATAATTCATAAGTTCAGAGTTTAAGCAGCTAATTAGCGCATGATTCGAGGCGTGAAAATTCACCTGCTCTTCAAATTTTCAGGCGTTTTCACTATTCTAAAATTTTAAATCGTCACAGACTAACGAATATTGAGTTTGACACCGAAAATTCTCATTCTCATTTCTCAGAGGTTCGATATATTCTATTTCCCAAGAAACACAATTGTTGGTTGTTATAAGCTATTTACCGTTTATGGTGTTGGTGGGAAGTTGTATGTTCCATTATATTGTGTCAAGGGATGTTTGAAAAGTAGGGCCGGAACTTGACTGCCGGGGATTAGTTTCCGCTTCCGTGAATTAGGAATACTGATGACAATATGGGGCTATTTCCGTAATATTGTATGAACGCATGTGGGTGTTCGACGTGAGATTTGTTATGACAGTTGTGCCTAATTTTAGAAGAAATCAAGCATGGCTAAGCCATTCTATACAATTTTGATGAAAAACACACACATGAATGGCACTCCCCCACACGACACATTTTGGTGGAGATATTTAAATCGCCTGAATCAATACTCCGAAATGAAAGCAAATTACTCTCAACATAGTCAATACTCTCTCAAAGAAAGTGATAGCATAGCGGGGAGTTTCAGATAAGCATGGTGTATACTTCAAAGGCCCTCCTAGAGCTAACTTGACTCTCCGCTGTGACAACACTCTCTCGTAGAGCAAGAGAGCATGAGAGAGCGGAGTTTCAAATATGCTTGGGGTATGCTATAAAGCGTGTAGGCGAGAAGCCGACAAAGAAATCTCGAATCGTCACATGAAACATGCCACCCTTGGGCAGGCACATAACTCCTAGAAATCCTCCCATAGATCCTGCCTCGAATCCATTGCTGCCTACGTATATCTTTCATTCAGAGGAGTTGGGGGGGTACTCCAGAGAGTTATAGCCCAGTTATGGCTGCCCCCTATATCTTATTGGGGGCCTTTTGCAGGGTCCAATTGATGGGAATACGGAGGGAGTGAATGTCTTCGCCTTGTATGACTTCCTCCTTTGATCTCTGTCTCGATGCATATCTCTAGTCTTCTCTCCTCCTGCACTGCCTCTATCTCAGTATTCGACTATCCCTACTCTCTCTCTCTCACTATCTCTGTCTACAACGTATCTCTTTCTTGTGAAACTATGTGGTATAAAAAGGGGTTTCCGAGATGATGTAGATGTTCTATGAACAATAGCGAATATCTTTAAACATCACCAATAACTTTTGTTTTGTAAAATATTCATGCAGCCGTTGATATATGCCGTTGATATGTTGATATGTTGTATATAATCTATCCTTCCTGAATTTAATTTGAGAAAATTAAAAAAAAGCACTGTGTGTGCCAAAACGGAGACGAAGGGGAGAGAACGTCAAAATATAAGACGATGACCGATGATTAGAAGATAGGATACACATTTATTTGTGAAGGACCCCCGTCATACCTCACCACACCAATGTGCGAATAGTATTGTATTGTGTAAGTACGCAAAAGGGACAGAGCGCAGAAGGTTAAAGCACACCATTTTGAATCATACAGGTTTTTTTTCTAGCATTTTCCACGTTTTCAGAGAATGCTTTCCCTCTGGGTAGAACACGATCAAACCTATTAGTTCTGACAGGCAACAATCTACATTACGATATGACGTGGGAAATGTTTTCGAAATAAGAAATTAAACGGATAGAAATCACGGGCATGCGTGGGAAAACACAATGACTCGCGAGCGTTTTCTGGGACTCGATTGGATCTTTGTCCCAGCAAACCAATTTTCACGTGGGCGTAATAAAAATCGGATATTTTCATGAATTGTGTTGAGAGAAGAGGGAAATACAACGACGACTGTAAGGGGGATTGGAATTGTGATGTGGCTCTTTCGCGTCATTAATAGTAGATGAAGCAAATCTCGTATTCAGCAAAAGCTAATTAAATTTTGTTTTCATTTCGTTATTATCCTAGGAAGTTTTGTTCATATAGTACGTAAAGGATGAAATGGTATATTGAAGGCAAGGACATTTTTGTATATTTATTAAGCGAAATTTCCTTGACCCCTTTATAAATATTATTTCAGCTGGGAAAAATCTGTCAAAGACGAGGATATGCGATTAGTTAAGGTACGAAGGTACGCCCCAGCCTAATTTCACTCTGCTCACTGGCAACACTTTTTTTGAGTGTGAGGCCAGAACGGACAGTTTCAAAATTAACTAGGGGTCTCACTTTAACGAAATATTCCAGTCAAATTTCAAGCAAGAACGCTAAATCGCATAGAGTTCCGCACTGCACTTACGATAGGACTTTAAGGACACCTTAAAAGTGGGTGTTTACTCTTGAAAGTAGACAGAAAGTAAGTATAACTCTACTAGTTGCGATGTGTCTGTCGAACTTCGGTAATTAGAGGCAGCAAACTGAATATTCTATCAAGATTTCGACCTTAATCGCTTTGCGTCGACATAAACAGTGTATTGCTACGGCTTTCAATGGCTTTCCCTGCTCTTGCACAACAGTCCCGGGGGAGGGGTGCTTTCACAGTTGTCTTTGTTAAATAGCTTTTGTGTTTTTTAGTAATCGCACACAAAGCTATTAAAACAATATCCTGGTTAAACTATCAAAACCTCGAAAATGATGACTAAAGCTAATATGACTGAAATTTCGCTATCTCACACAGTCTGAGAATATCGTTATCTCGTTAACATATCAATGTCTTTTGCCGCATAGAACTCGCCATGATTAAATCGAAGAAAGAAATTCGAAAAAAATCTCCGGCGCAATTTCAATGAGTGCTTAAAGTTCTGGTACGGTATTTACGCAAAGTTTTTTGATCGGTTAACACCGCCGGAACCTCGCCTATAATATTTTCCTATTTATGCTATGGCTGGTGCCGAATCGTATCGCACAAAAACTTCCTGTCCAAAAAATCGCTTGAAATCTATGCAATGAACTCTGTTATTGTTTCCGGAATTTTTGTTTTTGCGGATATCACACCTAGAGAAGATCAAGGCATCGGTCTGTGGACCACTAAAGGTGGCCCTCCCACGTATTCACCGACGATTTCTGCGAATTGCTCACACGAAAATAGCGAAAAAAAAGGATAAATTTGTCTTGGATCTGTTCAAAGATGTAGCGTAGCATCTTTTCGGGAGTGTAATAACTCATATAGAATACGAAATTAAGCAATACGTTATTGCTTGCCTCCGACGGGATAAAAATACAGCGCAAAACTCAACAAATAGCACAAAAAGGATCAAAGAGACGCTGGGAAAAGTTTTGAAAGCTACGAAGGAATCAGTTGTTTCCTCGTAGAAGAGGTTATGGGGAAGTGAGTGGTTCTGACAGATTCTTTACAACACTCTCTTGTCATAACATTTCCTGCTGCATGTATTATAATTTAATAAAGAATAAACTCAATGAGAATAGCATCTAAACGTAATCAAAAAACGTAAATGAGTGGGATTGTTCGCATAAAATGTTTTTAAAGGCATACCCAAGCTAACATTACTCTCCGCTCTGACCACACTCTTTCACAAACAAAGGAAGCGAGTGTTTCCATTTCGGAGAGTTTCAAATTAGCACGGCGTGTGAACCAATGGTCCGATTTACATTCCATCTTGACTACCTCTCTGGCATTTGGACAAGTCTAGACGAATTTGGAATAAGCTTAGTCTGCGTGAAAGCGATCAATTACTCCAATGTCTGGTTGCGAGCCATAAAAGACACCTTTCGATACCTAAAAAAAAGAGATACGAGTGCTGCTATTTAGAAAGGCTTTGCACACCTTGAAAACACCACTCTGGCAAAGCTCTCTCGCAGGCAAAGAAAGCGAGAGAGCCGGAGCGGAGACTTGTTCTGGTGTCAGAGATAGACCTAATGCACAAAAGGCAAGGGTACATACGCTCCCATCAATAGTAGTCAAACAAAATACTAATAATCATAATTCATCATAATTTTGGTCTTTGCGCTTGAAATGACGTGATGAGCCAATGGTTTCAACATATAATGAATGTCGGCACACTCAATTTGAAGTCATTAAAGTAGGAAGGGGTGGTAAGCCTTTGGTTCTCTCTCTCTCTTTCTCTCTCTCTCTCTCTCTCTCTCTCTCTCTCTCTCTCTTTCTGTCTCTACCTCTTTAACATTCTCTCACTCTGTGCCTCTTTCTGTACCTACATATAATGAAATGTAATTCGAGATCGACCGAACTATAAAATATTTTGATGATATCGAACGATATATGAGAGAGAACGATATATTATTACCTAACTATACATACATCGATATCACCATATTAATGATCTCCTTATGTCGGTGGGTATTCATTCCCTCATGGGTAAGGGAATTTTCTACAAGTTTACCTTCGAATTGAGACTTACAGCCACAGCAGAAGCCACATCATCGCCTATCGCAAACATGAGAGACTAACAGATGTGTGAAAGTTGCCTGGACCTCTTCTCTGACAAAGTTATGACTCCGCGTATTTGCTCACTACCAATGAGAGTATTACAAGTTGCAGAGGTAACGCAAAAATTGAATATTGGAAAAAAATAAAACGAAAAATTTGAAATCAGGGATCCAACGAGAATCGTATAATGTTATATCTAAAGTATTGCGATGATCTAAGGATAATAATCGGAAGCGAATGGTGGTATATGACCGATAGCTAACAGCCATATTCCAACACTACACAGTGTGAACCTGATACAATTGATTGTTGATTAAGATACTGTATCTACATATATATGGGATACTGTATCTACATATATATGGGATACTGTATCTACATATATATGGGATACTGTATCTACATATATATGGGATACTGTATCTACATATATATGGGATACTGTATCTACATATATATGGGATACTGTATCTACATATATATGGGATACTGTATCTACATATATATGGGATACTGTATCTACATATATATGGGATACTGTATCTACATATATATGGGATACTGTATCTACATATATATGGGATACTGTATCTACATATATATGGGATACTGTATCTACATATATATGGGATACTGTATCTACATATATATGGGATACTGTATCTACATATATATGGGATACTGTATCTACATATATATGGGATACTGTATCTACATATATATGGGATACTGTATCTACATATATATGGGATACTGTATCTACATATATATGGGATACTGTATCTACATATATATGGGATACTGTATCTACATATATATGGGATACTGTATCTACATATATATGGGATACTGTATCTACATATATATGGGATACTGTATCTACATATATATGGGATACTGTATCTACATATATATGGGATACTGTATCTACATATATATGGGATACTGTATCCACATATATATGGGATACTGTATCTAGATATATATGGGATACTGTATCTACATATATATGGGATACTGTATCTACATATATATGGGATACTGTATCTACATATATATGGGATACTGTATCTACATATATATGGGATACTGTATCTACATATATATGGGATACTGTATCTACATATATATGGGATACTGTATCTACATATATATGGGATACTGTATCTACATATATATGGGATACTGTATCTACATATATATGGGATACTGTATCTACATATATATGGGATACTGTATCCACATATATATGGGATACTGTATCTAGATATATATGGGATACTGTATCTACATATATATGGGATACTGTATCTACATATATATGGGATACTGTATCTACATATATATGGGATACTGTATCTACATATATATGGGATACTGTATCTACATATATATGGGATACTGTATCTACATATATATGGGATACTGTATCTACATATATATGGGATACTGTATCTACATATATGTGGGATGATGCTAATGGTACGTCAAATACGCAAACGAACGTTTGGTCCGCAAGAACGGAGGAAATGTTAGCCGTCAGAGCTTGTTGAAAGTGATATGCGACTCTATCTCTACCTCTTCATCCTCGACGAATACAAGGAAAGGCAGTGTACTTATATATGCATATCCTTTGTCGTCTTTTGAGGAGAGAGAGAGAGTCAGTAGGCTTCCTCTCAAGTCTCATATGGATTATGAAAGGGACAATGGGGAGGCTGACTGAAGTTGACAGTTATTGCTGATTTGAAAATAAATATGTAAATGAGCAAAAAAAGTGGTTTTTCGGCCAAAAGGTGAAATATATGTACATAGAGTTATCGTACATGTAAAAATAGTTGTATCATGAACGGTGTGAATGGATCTGAACGGATCAGGCCGATCAAACGGGATTGTGCGCGAGAAGGCCATTTTCGTTATTTTTCTTTCTTTTCATTAATAATAATTTTTATCATTTCTTACAGAGAGGTTACTTATGGTGGGATAAAATAGAGAGATTTGATCATTGTTTTTCTTTCCTTCGAATCTACTGTATTAAAAGAAATCACGCCAAAATATTGCCATTTAGCAAAAATCATCATTTTCGCGAGGAATAAATTGCTCCAATGAACCAAAATTGACCCATTTATTCAGCGTATAATCGGAACAATTTATTCATTTGTAAAGCAATGATTTTTGCTAAATGGCAATATTTTGGCGTGGTTTCTTTCAATACAGTAGATTCGAAGGAAAGAAAAACAATGAAAAGAAAGAAAAATAACGAAAATGACCTTCTCGCTCACAATCCCGTTTGATCGGCCTGATCCGTTCAGATCCATTCACACCGTTCATGATACAACTATTTTTACATGTACGATAATAGACAGTTTTGCCAAATTTCATATGCGGAAGGTTTCTTGAATGGAGACATTCTCTCTCATTGTCGGAGACTATAACTTATTATGAAGATTTCCATTGTTATTGGCCCCAAATGCGTATGAAATGCAGGATATACAGGATAAAAAAGTATTATTATAAATATTATTATTACAAACGTGGGTTGATAAAACGAATTTGAAAGAAGCCATACGAATGTGTGTAGATTAATATCAGAAAAAAAGTGGAGTGAATGTGATATTTCCTGGTTTAAAATACACTTGTTTTCCAGATTGAAGGTGCTCATAAACTCGGAGAGGAGTTGTGTGATCACTTCCGTGTTCTTATGTATACAGAACATCATAGCACAAACAACAAAAAATACATAAAAAATACAAAAAAAATACGAAAAAAAATACAAAAATCAGAGAATATTCTCC
Source organism: Parapristionchus giblindavisi (assembly GCA_943737045.1). Lineage (NCBI taxonomy): Eukaryota > Metazoa > Nematoda > Chromadorea > Rhabditida > Diplogasteridae > Parapristionchus > Parapristionchus giblindavisi. The sequence goes on along the minus strand of CALSFV010000002.1, from coordinate 1,410,047 downwards.
TCGTTTTGCGCAGTCTCTTTTTCATTCACATACTTTTCAACATCACTCTTGCCACTTCACCGATCTATTTAGGTATCAATGAACGTTGAAAAACGTGATCGTCACAACCGTAGGCGGAGTCGTTTGCCAGAGATCCTCCGCTTACGCCTGTGACGTGTTGTTAGGCGGCAAACGGTTTGCCAGCGTTCATGGAAACGGTCTCTGATGGCAAACTGATTATGAGTTCCCTTGATTCATAATCACTGAATATTTATTTATGATGTTTGATTCAATCGTATCGAGAGAAAAAAAACGCCCGACTAAAGGATATTATTCCGGGGAAGTCACAACTCTCAAGAACAGTAATCAAGTTAGGTGTATGCAAGGTGCGACAGGGGGCAAACAAGAAAAAATGCTGATTTCGACTAAGGAATACTTCGTTTTCTACATGGCCGCTTCATGTTCGTACTCTTTGCTCATTCTGACACCCTCCCACTTTCACGTGCACTCTCGCCAACCTCTGCCTCTCAGTACTCTCTCAAAGTACCATAATCCCTTCGCTGATTCCTCTTCTCCCTATATGTGTATGCACATACATATGTAGATGTGTGGAGGTTTAATTCTATCAAATATGTTTTAAAAATTTGTTTTTTTTTAAAATGTCATAGATCTGAGTGATTATCGATGTTCATGAGCGAAAAGTGCGACGGTATGACAGTGATAATCAGAGCGAAGAATTCCATTCATTAAAGGCAAAATATTTTTAATGAGCTACGCTTCATCGCGTTTTCTGCTGATTATGAATAATTGTCATAGGTCGGAATGATGTGAAAAAACAAGGAAATAACGAAAAAAAGAATTGAATTTGAATCATTGAGGGTTGTTTTATGATGGAGAGGGAAATAGTAATGGATTTGGAACTACAACCTGGTGCTTGGCAGAGTGGAAATTGGAAGTTTGAAAGATCTATGCTTTGGTGAAAAAATGGAAATAAAAGGAGAAGAAAACAACTAAAAACTCCTTATTTTAGACACTCTCTTCCTCTTCGTTTTTTTAAAACTTTGGAACTGCGCACTACTGGCTGGCTGAGAACTCAATAGCTGCTCATTGGCAGAATCAAATATGAACGAAGACTTATTGAAGTAAGAAGTGCCACTTGTACCTATGGGTCCCCAGCACCCAGACTAATAATTTGTTTAGTAGCCACAGTATTCTGGTGTAAGCCATTTTTCTTTGAAAACCAGACAAGCAATAGAGCATTAATTTTGAGAGAGTTTCTATGTTAATCGGTCGTTATGGCCTTCAAAATGGACTACTGTGTAGCAACCATTCCCTCTCAAATGGTGCTGAGCGTGATAAATTTATTGTACTACTCACTGGACGGTTAGTATTAATGTGTCCGCGGAGGCATTACTCTGACCCAGCGAACCATAGCTGATTACAGTACAATATTGCTCAGCTAGGCATCGTCAGTGATTGGCTATGATCGTCAACAAGACAGTCATCGTCAGAAATAGACAGCTAACAAGCCGACTCTGATTATCAATATCCACTAGATTACTGTAAACAAGAGTATTTCCAGAAAGATAAGATTAAAAAAAAATAATTTGGTACAGGATCAGTGAACGAAGACAAACAATCCGAATAATGTGCGAAATGAACGAAATTAAAGGCACTCCTCCCTAGCTAATTTGAAACTCTACGCTCTTTCAATGGGCTCTCGCATTCTTCGTTGCTGCAAGAGCGAAGTGTTTCAAATCAGCTCGGGCTGTGTCTTTAAAGTGTGGAACAAAGGGGGATTTTTTCGTTTCTTTTTAGAGAGACAGGGGGGGGGGTCCAGGGAACAGCCCACGCAATCTCCGTCATCACAAATGCATAAGTATTCAAATGCGAACTTTAGGGACTCCGAGAACCATGTCAAAAGTCCATTAGTCGAGCATATCGAGCGACACTTTCAGCCCATAAAACGCGTCTTTGCCCATTCGCACCCACGTTTGTTTGAATGACTCACTCATTGCATATACGAATGACGTTTTGTCGATTTTTGCTTCCAACTTGTTTGCATTACAAATGCTTATTATTATTACTATTTTATTATGGCGGAGCTGGAAGCGATTATTGCTCTCATACATTGTAAATAGCAAGAAGTTGTGAGGAAAATGGTGGGAATGGAGAATAAAGGACCAGTATCTGACATGAACAAGAATCACTCATATTTAAATATTATTAAATCATAATATTATTGTTTTCGCTTGTTCAGATTTAGAAGAAAGCATATCGAATAAAGCATTGTCAACCTTCCTTCATTATTACACTGGAATCGTATTATCAATCATTTTCTTGTAACGTCATTTAATCGAAATAAATATGCGATAAATTTTATTATTATTCTATATCAGGTAAGAACTTCTGCTCATGGATCTAGAAAATTTGTTCGTCGAACTTTTTTAGTCAGAAAAGTTTCTTTGCAGATCATAACCCAACTCTCTCCTCTATACATGATCTATACATCTCAACTCTCGCTCTGTTATGGGTTTTTCTCCCATAACATAGGAACAGAGATCATGTATAACTCGACAAGTGACGAGAAAAGGACAGCCGACATTACGAAAAAACGTGTTAGGTCTAACCATAGAGCACGAAATCAATGAGGCACATGTCCGGAATGGGATATGAACACGACGATGTGGTGTGGCAGACATCGACCGGAAAAGGGCAATGCTAAAAAGGGCAATGCTCCCCCAATATGGAATCAATCAATGAATCGATTTATTACTTTATTCTATTAAATGATAAGGCACGGCTGTCTGTCTCTCTGTCTGTCTGTCTGTGTGTCCGTCACACTTACATTTTTCCTTTTAAAACGCTTCAAAATCGTCCAATCCTCTCAAATCCTTTTGCATATCTATAAACTCGAATACCTAAACAAAACTACGCAAAAAAATTCACGACCTAAAAACAAACAACTTCTCAAATTGTAAAGGTTCGAATCCTTATATGTCCATTCTCTTTTGCTGATTTTTCTCACCTATCCCACAAATTTTCACTCTTCAAGAACAACTGTAAACATGTGTTCCAGAAAATTATGCATCGCCACGCTTTCCATCTTTCTTTAGAAATATGCTTCAAAAACGTCCAATCTTCTCATCTTTTTTAGCAAATGAATATGCCCCAATCGCAAAATAAAAAGAAATAAAAACATTAACAAGATAAAATGTTGTAAAATCTAACAAGGGAAAGCTGGGGACTCGCCATGCAGTTATGGCTAGTGACATCTTTGACGAGAACCGGCATGAAATTCTGACTGGATATCCGTCGAGTCTACTTACCACGAGCTTCTGGTATTCGAGAAAATCGATTTTCGATTTTCGTCATAGATTTCCTCGAATACTAGAAGCTCGTGGCAAGTAGACTCGACAGATATCCAGTCAGAATTTCATGCCAGTTCTCGTCAAGGAAGTCACTAGCCATAACTACATGGCGAGTCCCCAGCATTCCCTTGTAAGGCCTTAAAATCAACAACTTCTCAAACTGCAAAGGTTCCAATCTTTTTATGTCCATTCTCTTTTGTTGACTTTTCTCATCTATCGCACAAATTTTCGCTCTTCAAGAACAACCGCAAACATTTTACGCCTATTATGCATCTCTCACTCGCCTCTCTACTCTCACGGGGAGAGGTGACCTCTTGTCTCTCTCTCCCGTCAATCAATATTTATTGTTTTCTTGATCTCATACAATGGCCAACCGCAATGGTCGTCGTCGCGTTCCTGATTCCCCTTCCACGACCTCCCCCTCATCATCTCCTCCCAATAAGAAGGGACGTCCATCTATCAAAGACGCGGTAGTCAAGGCTATCGAGTTTTCAACGATGGACTGCCCTCCTTCTATTCCTCCTCCTCTTTGGTCATCTATGACTTCTCTTATCTCTATTCTTGCCTCCTTTGTAGAGGAACTTCAAGAGGCTCGTCAATTGTATGAGTCTCAGTTCCCTCCTCCATCCTCATCATCTATCCCATCTAATCCACCTTCATCCGTATCTCATTCTCCATCTGTTGTACCTAGTCAGTCTATGGAGGACCACCTTCGCTCACGTTCTTTAGTTGTATACGGTATGGACGAGCCATACAACGACCTCTCACCATCTGAGAAGGTCGAGAGTGATCGATCGGAGATTTCCTCCCTTCTTGATGCACTCTCTGTTGAGGCCACGCCCGTCTCAGTATACAGAATGGGTCGACCAACTGGAAGACCCAGACTAATCAAGGTTGTCCTTCCGGCCAGATCCTTCTTGCTCACGGCACTAAAGAATGGACGTGTTCTTCGAACACACAACCGATTCCAAAAGGTGTTCATTCGTCGTAGTCTGAGCGCAGAGGATAGGGCCAAACAGGCTGAACTCAGGCAAGTTGTACGAGAGTTCAGGAAGAGTGATCCCTCCTCGCCTTTTGTCGTCTACAAGGACGAGATCTGGCATAGAGAGGATATAAAATCTGGTAAGAGGATCAATCTTCCGCCCTCTCTTTCCTCATCATCTCCTTCATCTCCTATTCAATCAAACTAGGTAGTCTAGGTTTCCCCCCTCATTCCTTGCCTTATCCATTTCGTTTATCATCGTCTGCTATCCATTCTCCCTCTCTCTCTCCCTCTCTCTCTCCCTCTCCCTCTCCCTCTCCCTCTCCCTCTCCCTCTCCCTCTCCCTCTCCCTCTCCCTCTCCCTCTCCCTCTCCCTCTCCCTCTCCCTCTCCCTCTCCCTCTCCCTCTCCCTCTCCCTCTCCCTCTCCCTCTCCCTCTCCCTCTCCCTCTCCCACTCCATCTCCCTCTCCCTCTCCCTCTCCCTCTCCCACTCCCTCTCCCTCTCCCTCTCCCTCTCCCTCTCCCTCTCCCTCTCCCTCTCCCTCTGCTGATTCCACCTCTCTATCGTGTATTCTATTCAATTCCCGCTCCTTAGTCAATAAACTCCCTGATCTACATTGTCTATTATCTGTATCTAAGCCTGATATCGTATTTGTAACAGAGTCCTGGCTCTCTACGCGGATTGGTGACTCTGAACTGATTTTGAATTACCCTTATCGAGTCTTTCGTTGTGATAGAGCGAGAAGGGGTGGTGGAGTATGTATTATCATACGAGACCATCTCTATGCAACTCTTATTCCCACTAGTTCCTCATCTTCAGATATAATTGCAATTGATATTGTTTCTCCTCTGTCTCTCACAACAATTCGTATAGTATTAGTCTACCGTCCTCCAAATACCACTTCTCAGTCTAATTTAGATCTGTTTGATAGCCTCTCTTCCCTTCTATCGATCGATAATCCTATTGTATTGTTAGGCGATTTCAACTTCCACATTGATTGGTCTATTTCGTCTCCATCTGGTACTGGCCAAGCATCATGCCTTATTGATTTATGCGAAGCCCTTAACCTTTCACAATATGTTCCGTTCCCTACTCTTGCTCAGAACTATTTAGACCTTATTTTATCTTCAGATGAAATAATAACTAAATGTTGTTTATCTCCTCCCTTTGGTTCCTCTGACCATTCAAGTGTTCTTTTCTCTATCTCTTTTCCCTTCCTCCCCTCAATCAATGTTCCAAAATTTAACTATCGTAAAACAAACTTTGATTTCCTAGGCAATGCATTTTTCTTTTCCGATTGGGATTCAATACTTAATGATTTCACATCTATTGATGACTTGTATGCTAAATTTACCTCTCATGTTTTGTCTCTTCTACCCAAGTATGTTCCTATTTGCAAGGCACCTCTTCCCTTCGATCAATACCCTTCACACATTAGATCTTTGATCTCACATAAACGTGCTTTATTCAATAAGATCCATCTTCATCCTGTTCGTCCATTGTATCACACTGTTTGTGCACGCCTTCAGCGAGAGATAAGGAAGTTTGTTAGAAATCGTGAAAACAAAATACTTTCTAAACTACATGGCAAAGGATTTTATAACTACCTTAGCTCTCGTCTGAAAGGAAAGACCAAAATAGGATGTATACGCGATTCTTCTGGAAATCCTCTTTTATCTATTGAGTCTAAGGTCAATGCATTGGCTGACTACTTTCAGACAATGTATACCACTGATGACATGACCCTCCCTCCTCTATCTTCATCAATCTCTCAGTCATTATCTATTCCTACTATTATGCCCATGGATGTTTGTTATCTCCTTAAACGTGTAAGCTCTTCCTGTTCTTTGCCCTCCGATTACATTCCTTCTATCATCTATAAGAATTGTTCCTCGTCTCTAGCCTATCCTCTTTCCGTTATATTCAATTTCTCTATCGCCTTAGGGCAGGTTCCATCAGTGTGGAAAATCGCCACAATTGTTCCAATACCCAAGATACCTTCTCCTTCTAATGTCTCTCATTTTCGACCCATTTCGCTCACTCCAATTGCATGTAAGGTTTTGGAACGTTTCCTTAAACCACGTATCTTGAAATGGTGTAATATCCATTCTATCATCCCCACGGAACAATATGGTTTTATGTCTGGACGATCTACCGTATCTCAACTTTTACATTGCACTCAATCGTGGCGTGACTCTATTGATCGTGATCTCTGTACTGATGTTGTTTATATTGATCTTGCGAAGGCTTTTGATTCCGTTTCTCACTCAAAACTCCTATTCAAGTTGGAATCTATCGGAATCAGACGTAATATTTTGACATGGTTTAATTCATTTTTAGCTAATAGAAGTTTTAGAGTACGTGTCGATAACTCCCTCTCCTCCGAGAGGGAGGTTACATCAGGAGTTCCTCAAGGTACAGTTTTAGGGCCATTACTATTTTTAATCTATCTTTCGGAACTACCCAGGGTTATAGACACTCTCCCTTTAGTGGGCATTCGTCTTTTTGCTGATGACATCAAACTGTTTTCTACTTATAGTCATATACAACCTATGACTTCTCATCTCCAACTTTCGCAAGGGATTTCATCTGTATTAGATTACTGCAAAAAATGGCAGTTAACAGTTGCTCAGAAAAAATGCACTGTACTATATATAGGCAAAAATAACCCATCTCTTCAATATTCCATTCATTCTCATCTTCTACCTTCTTCTCAGTCTATTCGTGACCTTGGAGTCTTTCTTGATCCTCTCCTCAATTTCTCATCACACATTTCCATTATCTCTAAGAAAGCCATTTCATTAGTATATTTGCTATTCCGTTCTATCTCTTGTACCAAACCCGATGTTTATATCCATGCTTTTAAATGTTATATTCTTCCCATAGTTGAATATGCTTCCCCTGTGTGGTCCCCATCATCCAAAGGTCTTGTTCGTAAATTAGAAAATGTATCACATCTTTTTACTCGTCTCCTATTTTACCGCTGTAATCGTATTGTTGGTTTCCCTCCCTCATACCATGCTAGATTAGCGTTGTATTCTCTCCCAACTCTGTACCATAGAAGAACTGTAATTGATATTATTTATGCTCTCAAGATCCTTCGTTGTCAAGTAGATTTACCAGCTAGTCAATTCTTTGTATTTAAACCCACCTTTGGTCGTCTCTCTTGTTTCTCCTTTCATATTCCTCTAGCTAGAAGAGAAAATCGTCGATCATCTTTTTCTGTTAGGGTTGCACGTTTTCTGACTAAATTACATTGTTGCATTGATTCTTCCACCCTTTCGTCATATAGCACCTCCACTATCAAAACCAAATTACTTTCTTCCCAAGATCTTATTGATAAATTAGGACTCACAATTTCCCCTCTTTAGTGCCCCCATAATAGACTCTCGATTCAATCCGATATACATTGAATCATTGCGGACCTATCCACCGCTAGGCCTTGCCAACCTAACCTATCATTGATCGCCGTTTGATCTTTGATACATAATAGAGTCCATTTATGAGCTGCACTTCCCTTCTCCTCCCCCCCCCCCCGTACACCCCCCCACTCTCGTTTTTTTTTTTTTTTACCCCCAAATGCTCTCATTTAATTTGCTTGTTCTCTCAAATGTTGTCGCATCTTTTTGATGTATGATAAATTAAATTAAAATTAAATTAAATCTCCACTCTTTTCATCTTTTCCTTATAAAACACTTCAAAATCATCCAATGTTCTCAAATGTTTTTGCATATCCATATACCCCAATAGCAAAACAATATGGGTTAAAAAATTAGGCTGCACTTTTAAAAAAAAATTTAATTAATTTTAGAATGTTTTGAGGAGGTAAAAAAAATCAGTTTGCGATCTCCGGACCATCGTATAGCCAGTTTTTGTTGTGTATTTATTGATTTGAACACATTTTATCAAGAGGTCAATAGGGAATCTCCCCCGAAGGGGTTCGGGGTTGTGGAGAAGAATTGAGAGCTCTGACGTGAATGGCATAACGGCTGGTGGTCCGTGCGTTGCATTGAAGTATGATTGTTTTGCGGGATAGGTGACTCTTGATGTTCCTGTGACCCGATTAAACCGCGTATATCAGCTTACTTTTACTGCTAGAGCCAGTGGACGGTATTCACAAGGGAACTCTCCCAACTTAATGTGGCCATATGACATGGGAATAATTTACCTGAATCAGTTTTCGATGCTGATTACGAATCCGTTTCTAAACGTTGCCCAATCGAGCTGAGATTCGAGAAAATCAATATTAAAATTCGCTAATTTATTCGGAAATGAGACTTCCTATATAAACCATCCCAATGCGTTCATAAACTCATCCATCAATTATCCAAACACCTCCTGCTGTAATTTAGTGGATATTGTAGGTAAGTTGTGAATTTTCGAATCAAATAGTCGAATTTCAAGATCGATTTTCTGATAACGGATTCGTAATCAGCATCGAAAACTGATTCAGGTAAATTATTCCCAGGTCATATGGCCACATTAAGTTGAGAGAGTCAGTAGCAGGGCTGGGATTTTTTGTTTGGTATTATTTTTTGTTTTTTGGTTTTTTTTTGGGTTTTGAGAATTTTTTGTTTGGTATTTTTTTTTGTTTGGTTTTTCTGCAAAAACCAAAAAAATAACAAAAAAAAAATCGGATAAAGAAAATTTACACAAATTTGCTTGAAAAGTTAGTTTATGATCAGTTTTTTGTCCATTTTTCACCGTAAGACAATATTGGTGAGTGTATTACGGAATAGTGTTAAAGAAGGGGATTTTTTTTAGTGACCATACTTGTCAGGCAGGGCTATAAATGACATCTACCTGAATACAAAACCAATAATATCTCAAATTATGGATGCCCCGGAATACCGTAATCCGACATGAAAGTTCGTTGTTGCGCCAAAGAAATGCCAGAGACAATGCGGCCTTTCGAATTTGAAAACTGAATATAGAGAAAATCGCAAATGGGAATCTAAACCGACGTGGTGCGGTTGCAAGCGCTGATTACTAACCACTGCTACACGGGCTACGCTTTTGGCCTTTCGAATCTATTAGAGAATACAGCATGCCACATAAGTGGTCCCACGTTCTTCATGATAACAGCGCGACCCATACATTTTCATACCCTCACAAGGTAAGGATCGACCCACTCTATACGCCTCTTTTTAGCATATACCCATTATATAAGGGTCTTTTTTTTAAGCTAAAAATTACAATTCACTTGAAAAATAACGAAATCGACCCACTATATAAAAATAAAACGGTGATGGTGCCGAAAATGTATGGCGCACCCTCAATTTCCTGATTACCCTACTTTTCTTATCCAATAAAATGCTGCCGATAACAAATCGACAACGAATTTATCTTCTATGTTTGTTTTAGTTGTTGATTTTAAGAATTTTGACTCTGAATGAAGAATAGTTGCTATTTAAAGGAAGAGCAACACGAGATAATGTTAAAATTTTCTCGGAACAGTGGGAAAAATTAATTATTTTATTTTTTTTTTGTTTTTTTTGGTTTTTTTTGTTTGGTGAGAAATTTTTTTTGTTGAACCCAAACAAAAAATTTTTTGGTCGAAATAATTTTTTGTCCCAGCCCTGGTCAGTAGGGAGGTAGCCATCTTCTTGGTCTACACTGCCACGGTGACCACTCCGGCTTGGCAGGAAAACTTGCCGAGGGAGAGAAGGGAGGGAGGAAAGAATAGACGACCACTCACTAACTTCAAAACGGACAAGAATGATACTTATAATCAATGATATAATTAATAATTAATTATTTATACTTATAATTAATCGACACTAACATTGGTCCTACTCTGGTATTTTGCAACTTAAAGTCTACTTAAACTACGTCACAGACTTTAAGTAGACTTTAAGTAAACTTTAAGTGAAAGAACATTTGACGAAATGCATTACAGTATACCACACCACGTTAAGTAGACTTACGTCTCACTTTAAGTTTACTTAAAGTCTACTTAAAGTGGGAAAGTTTAAGTAGACTTTAAGTGGCAAAATACCAGAGTAGGTCGCTCCATTTTTTTCGGTGAAAATCGAGTTTTCAAAATTCGAAAACCCGTCACATCTGTGTTTCAAGGAACCAGCCCAAATGAATACCCATTTTGTGATGGGGGCCCATGGGGGTATCCATAAAAAATTTTTGGGCCAAATCGGAGAGGTCGATGTCCGGCACTTCCTGGAATCTCACTAAGCCGATGTCGTAAGAGGTATGAGGGCTAGGTCAGATATAGGGTAAGAATGAGAATATGAGAGTGGTCATAGGTCGAAATTGATTAAGGTCAATTGTGAGATTGAATTGATTCTGAGTGATACCCTAGTCATAGCTGGGTCAGCTCCTTGAAACATATTTGATACAGGTTGGCAAATGATTGGCACAAGGAGGGAGTCGAACCCACGACCTCTGCCTATCCGGGGCATTGCTCTACCATTGCACAGGTAGCTTAATGGTAGAGCAATGCCCCGGATAGGCAGAGGTCGTGGGTTCAACTCCCTCCTTGTGCCAATCATTTGCCAACCTGTATCAATTGTGAGAGTTTAATACATAGACAGTTCAGCACGATTATTTAGTGTTCGATTAAGTTATTGTATAATTATTATTACTATTTTATTATGGCGGAGCTGGAAGCGATTATTGCTCTCATACATTGTAAATAGCAAGAAGTTGTGAGGAAAATGGTGGGAATGGAGAATAAAGGACCAGTATCTGACATGAACAAGAATCACTCATATTTAAATATTATTAAATCATAATATTATTGTTTTCGCTTGTTCAGATTTAGAAGAAAGCATATCGAATAAAGCATTGTCAACCTTCCTTCATTATTACACTGGAATCGTATTATCAATCATTTTCTTGTAACGTCATTTAATCGAAATAAATATGCGATAAATTTTATTATTATTCTATATCAGGTAAGAACTTCTGCTCATGGATCTAGAAAATTTGTTCGTCGAACTTTTTTAGTCAGAAAAGTTTCTTTGCAGATCATAACCCAACTCTCTCCTCTATACATGATCTATACATCTCAACTCTCGCTCTGTTATGGGTTTTTCTCCCATAACATAGGAACAGAGATCATGTATAACTCGACAAGTGACGAGAAAAGGACAGCCGACATTACGAAAAAACGTGTTAGGTCTAACCATAGAGCACGAAATCAATGAGGCACATGTCCGGAATGGGATATGAACACGACGATGTGGTGTGGCAGACATCGACCGGAAAAGGGCAATGCTAAAAAGGGCAATGCTCCCCCAATATGGAATCAATCAATGAATCGATTTATTACTTTATTCTATTAAATGATAAGGCACGGCTGTCTGTCTCTCTGTCTGTCTGTCTGTGTGTCCGTCACACTTACATTTTTCCTTTTAAAACGCTTCAAAATCGTCCAATCCTCTCAAATCCTTTTGCATATCTATAAACTCGAATACCTAAACAAAACTACGCAAAAAAATTCACGACCTAAAAACAAACAACTTCTCAAATTGTAAAGGTTCGAATCCTTATATGTCCATTCTCTTTTGCTGATTTTTCTCACCTATCCCACAAATTTTCACTCTTCAAGAACAACTGTAAACATGTGTTCCAGAAAATTATGCATCGCCACGCTTTCCATCTTTCTTTAGAAATATGCTTCAAAAACGTCCAATCTTCTCATCTTTTTTAGCAAATGAATATGCCCCAATCGCAAAATAAAAAGAAATAAAAACATTAACAAGATAAAATGTTGTAAAATCTAACAAGGGAAAGCTGGGGACTCGCCATGCAGTTATGGCTAGTGACATCTTTGACGAGAACCGGCATGAAATTCTGACTGGATATCCGTCGAGTCTACTTACCACGAGCTTCTGGTATTCGAGAAAATCGATTTTCGATTTTCGTCATAGATTTCCTCGAATACTAGAAGCTCGTGGCAAGTAGACTCGACAGATATCCAGTCAGAATTTCATGCCAGTTCTCGTCAAGGAAGTCACTAGCCATAACTACATGGCGAGTCCCCAGCATTCCCTTGTAAGGCCTTAAAATCAACAACTTCTCAAACTGCAAAGGTTCCAATCTTTTTATGTCCATTCTCTTTTGTTGACTTTTCTCATCTATCGCACAAATTTTCGCTCTTCAAGAACAACCGCAAACATTTTACGCCTATTATGCATCTCCACTCTTTTCATCTTTTCCTTATAAAACACTTCAAAATCATCCAATGTTCTCAAATGTTTTTGCATATCCATATACCCCAATAGCAAAACAATATGGGTTAAAAAATTAGGCTGCACTTTTAAAAAAAAATTTAATTAATTTTAGAATGTTTTGAGGAGGTAAAAAAAATCAGTTTGCGATCTCCGGACCATCGTATAGCCAGTTTTTGTTGTGTATTTATTGATTTGAACACATTTTATCAAGAGGTCAATAGGGAATCTCCCCCGAAGGGGTTCGGGGTTGTGGAGAAGAATTGAGAGCTCTGACGTGAATGGCATAACGGCTGGTGGTCCGTGCGTTGCATTGAAGTATGATTGTTTTGCGGGATAGGTGACTCTTGATGTTCCTGTGACCCGATTAAACCGCGTATATCAGCTTACTTTTACTGCTAGAGCCAGTGGACGGTATTCACAAGGGAACTCTCCCAACTTAATGTGGCCATATGACATGGGAATAATTTACCTGAATCAGTTTTCGATGCTGATTACGAATCCGTTTCTAAACGTTGCCCAATCGAGCTGAGATTCGAGAAAATCAATATTAAAATTCGCTAATTTATTCGGAAATGAGACTTCCTATATAAACCATCCCAATGCGTTCATAAACTCATCCATCAATTATCCAAACACCTCCTGCTGTAATTTAGTGGATATTGTAGGTAAGTTGTGAATTTTCGAATCAAATAGTCGAATTTCAAGATCGATTTTCTGATAACGGATTCGTAATCAGCATCGAAAACTGATTCAGGTAAATTATTCCCAGGTCATATGGCCACATTAAGTTGAGAGAGTCAGTAGCAGGGCTGGGATTTTTTGTTTGGTATTATTTTTTGTTTTTTGGTTTTTTTTTGGGTTTTGAGAATTTTTTGTTTGGTATTTTTTTTTGTTTGGTTTTTCTGCAAAAACCAAAAAAATAACAAAAAAAAAATCGGATAAAGAAAATTTACACAAATTTGCTTGAAAAGTTAGTTTATGATCAGTTTTTTGTCCATTTTTCACCGTAAGACAATATTGGTGAGTGTATTACGGAATAGTGTTAAAGAAGGGGATTTTTTTAGTGACCATACTTGTCAGGCAGGGCTATAAATGACATCTACCTGAATACAAAACCAATAATATCTCAAATTATGGATGCCCCGGAATACCGTAATCCGACATGAAAGTTCGTTGTTGCGCCAAAGAAATGCCAGAGACAATGCGGCCTTTCGAATTTGAAAACTGAATATAGAGAAAATCGCAAATGGGAATCTAAACCGACGTGGTGCGGTTGCAAGCGCTGATTACTAACCACTGCTACACGGGCTACGCTTTTGGCCTTTCGAATCTATTAGAGAATACAGAATGCCACATAAGTGGTCCCACGTTCTTCATGATAACAGCGCGACCCATACATTTTCATACCCTCACAAGGTAAGGATCGACCCACTCTATACGCCTCTTTTTAGCATATACCCATTATATAAGGGTCTTTTTTTTAAGCTAAAAATTACAATTCACTTGAAAAATAACGAAATCGACCCACTATATAAAAATAAAACGGTGATGGTGCCGAAAATGTATGGCGCACCCTCAATTTCCTGATTACCCTACTTTTCTTATCCAATAAAATGCTGCCGATAACAAATCGACAACGAATTTATCTTCTATGTTTGTTTTAGTTGTTGATTTTAAGAATTTTGACTCTGAATGAAGAATAGTTGCTATTTAAAGGAAGAGCAACACGAGATAATGTTAAAATTTTCTCGGAACAGTGGGAAAAATTAATTATTTTATTTTTTTTTTGTTTTTTTTGGTTTTTTTTGTTTGGTGAGAAATTTTTTTTGTTGAACCCAAACAAAAAATTTTTTGGTCGAAATAATTTTTTGTCCCAGCCCTGGTCAGTAGGGAGGTAGCCATCTTCTTGGTCTACACTGCCACGGTGACCACTCCGGCTTGGCAGGAAAACTTGCCGAGGGAGAGAAGGGAGGGAGGAAAGAATAGACGACCACTCACTAACTTCAAAACGGACAAGAATGATACTTATAATCAATGATATAATTAATAATTAATTATTTATACTTATAATTAATCGACACTAACATTGGTCCTACTCTGGTATTTTGCAACTTAAAGTCTACTTAAACTACGTCACAGACTTTAAGTAGACTTTAAGTAAACTTTAAGTGAAAGAACATTTGACGAAATGCATTACAGTATACCACACCACGTTAAGTAGACTTACGTCTCACTTTAAGTTTACTTAAAGTCTACTTAAAGTGGGAAAGTTTAAGTAGACTTTAAGTGGCAAAATACCAGAGTAGGTCGCTCCATTTTTTTCGGTGAAAATCGAGTTTTCAAAATTCGAAAACCCGTCACATCTGTGTTTCAAGGAACCAGCCCAAATGAATACCCATTTTGTGATGGGGGCCCATGGGGGTATCCATAAAAAATTTTTGGGCCAAATCGGAGAGGTCGATGTCCGGCACTTCCTGGAATCTCACTAAGCCGATGTCGTAAGAGGTATGAGGGCTAGGTCAGATATAGGGTAAGAATGAGAATATGAGAGTGGTCATAGGTCGAAATTGATTAAGGTCAATTGTGAGATTGAATTGATTCTGAGTGATACCCTAGTCATAGCTGGGTCAGCTCCTTGAAACATATTTGATACAGGTTGGCAAATGATTGGCACAAGGAGGGAGTCGAACCCACGACCTCTGCCTATCCGGGGCATTGCTCTACCATTGCACAGGTAGCTTAATGGTAGAGCAATGCCCCGGATAGGCAGAGGTCGTGGGTTCAACTCCCTCCTTGTGCCAATCATTTGCCAACCTGTATCAATTGTGAGAGTTTAATACATAGACAGTTCAGCACGATTATTTAGTGTTCGATTAAGTTATTGTATAATTCTCCATAACATCTGGTCTCACACAGTACCAAAAGTAAATCATCTACATCAAATATAGAGCTCATAGATGAAAATTCACACCCTAACGTCTATTACAAATATTGGTTGTCAACATGGTTACAGAAAGAATCAAACATGGAGATAGGAAGAGTCGATATGATTTTGGAACACGATTGATTAAAAAAGATGGAATATTCCAATCACAAATGGGTGGAGAAACAAGCGAAAACTGCGTATAGAAGGGTGCAGAAAGGAGAATTGTACTTGAGGAAGGCACGGTAGATCACGAGTACGGTATAGAGGATATCGATTACAGTATTCGGTTGGGCCTATCCTGGCGAGATTCTGGCTGTAATGGGCGCCAGGTAATTTTTTTTCCAAAATCATAGATGAAAGATGAAAGATCAAAAAAGATCATAGATCAAAGTTCAAACAAGATCATAGATCAAAGATTTAACGAGACCATAGATCAAGCAAAATCAAAGGCCAAAGATCAAACTATATTTAGTCACATGAAACGGCGAAAGTGAACAATAAGGTGGTCACTGAAAGAGAAATGCAGCGAATGTGAGCTTATGTGGGGGTCGATCTCGTCGTGCGACAGGCATACGGTAGACGCGCTTTCCTAATTCATTCACTCCTATGCTAATATGGATGAATCTGACGGACTGTCAAAATACTCTCATTGGTACACCGCGAAAGTAATCTCACCCGTCCCATATTCACAGTTTTGTCATGATACAGTATTCGTTGCTGGATCCTCAAACTACCTTTAAAGGGAGAGTGACCTCACTCAATGGTCTCTTCATTGCGCACACTATTTCTCTGTTCTCGAACAACGATAGAGTGTAGAGTGCTGAAGAGGCCGTTGACAAAGGTGTCAGCCCCTTTAACCGATTGTTTCGCGCATACTGCGTGCCTCTTAAGTGTCTCTTTCACTGTGTGATCAGAGTTTGTATCGATAAAGATGAAATGCTGAGCAAGTTTATCACATTTTGAATGAAACTATTGGAAAGTAGTCATAAAAGTGGAAATACGAAGGGTAAAATTTCAATATACTTCTCTCAATAATATGAAGGGGCAATATTGACATTATTATTATTATTATTATTATTATTAGCAAAGAATAAAGCTATTTTTAAAATGGACACACATAAATAGTGATTATAATACGGTGACATCACGGCAAATCAAATCAGTACAATATACAATCAAGCTGTATTAACATTGAAAACAAGACAATATATTCAATTAATGTAAGTGGGTTAGAGATATGGCTGGGTAAGCATAACTACGAACAATTCGAAAGGTATGATACAAAGTATGACAAGTGTATCTACAGTATACAGCGTGTAAAATATTAGAAACCCTAATTTAGGGAAGTTCCAGACGGGATCCACTTTGAAAGTGGGAAGTCAATCAATATTAGTGAATAGTAGACGAATGAGAGAGTCGATAGAAGTAATCTGTATACGAATTACGTTAGTCATAAAAGTTTATCGAACAATATCAGATGAATTTTTTTTTAATCAATCGATATCAGTTGAATTCCACAAATATACAAATACCTTATATGACGATTCCATCATGAGTCGATGATCACAAATCGTTCGTACCATAGCGCATGCCATATGCGCCAATGAATCAATACCAGGGAGATTCACTCGACGAGGGTTCCTGCCTGGAACAACAGCTGTTACGGTAACTACCAGAGGAAAAATTAATCGATAGCCGTACCTTCTTCATCTGTAACAATCAATCGATCGTTACTATCAAAGCAGAGACCAGCTCCTGAAAAATGTATTGATTCAATCATTCCATATAAATCAATAAAAAATAATCAAATACCTAATATAGTATTAGGAGGCAAAGAGACAGGATCAAATGTCCAATTTACTTCATCGACGATGAAAAGATCTTCACGAATTATCGCTAAGTAGAGCTATAATTAATCAATAATTAACAGTTACAGTATTCCGAATATCAAGATATATACAGTACCTTTTCTCTACATTTCATCATGAGAGGCGATACATCCGTCTTGTTAAAGTGAGGCTTGTCGTTTCGACGAAGGAATCCCCACGACTAAATCAATCGATGTTACTCTATAGATAATCATTCAACGTACAAAGAACAGAATCGATATAATCGATTATCCGCAAGAAACCACTTATTATCACTTGCAAAGGCTACACAGAAATATTGGTCACTTGGCACCGGAAAGGGAAAACCAGAATTATTGATTGATTGGTCGATCGATCAATAAGGCAAGAATAACCAGATAGTAGCCACCAAAGAACTAACCAAACATCTTAATCGATTGACGAGGCTGCGGTGAATTATCCAGAGTGTACCTGAACGGATTACGGTAAGATAAGAAACGACATAATGAATTGTGGTGTACTTACACGTTCGCTATGTAAGCCGCAGAAGTAATGAGAGACGGATGAATATTGTAGGAGAATTTATGTACAAACAAGGGCTGAAGAGGATATATTGATTGAATAAATCGATAATAGAACCAATCAATAATTGGGCAGACTAACCCTTTCTCCGTATCTCAATTTGATGTAATTGAAGGCAATAGTGTTGAGCATATGGATTTTATGACAGTTCGAATTGAGAAACTGTAGTTCGTACCTGAGAAATAGCCATTATTATGCATCGATCGATGATATCGATTGATATCAGAGCTGGGAATTTCTATTTTCTGTTTTATTTCCAAATATTGGCAACAGATTTCTCAACATACATACTTGTTTACACGATTTGCTCGCATTTGGTTAAGAGCCCGGATCTGTAAGACTCGAGCATTTCGGCCAGATTCCGGACATCGCGCCAAGATTTTTGATTCAGGCCACTTCACTTTATGGGTGTAGGGTACCTTGGGCCCTGATTACAAAATGGTACCCCTAGCAGCGGAAAGCGGCGAGCCAGGTGGGCGCCAAGAGCGAAAACTTTTTTCATATTTTGTTTTCATATTTTTTCAACAGAACAAGCTATTGTCCAAATTTCTTCTGCATGGAGCCCAACTACTAGTGCATGCATCCCTGCTAGGCGGAAATCGATCTTGGATTGCTCGTGTCGGAAAAATCGGTCTGAGTGTCTCCAACTTGACTCAGAATCGTTATTTCATGATTTTTTGCTGTATTTTCCAAACGATTATTGCGGAATTATGGTCTACTCAAAGTTTAAAGATGAGACGAGAAAAATGACACAAGAAGCCCATCACTTGGATCAATTTGAAAATTTCGATTTTCACGGTCATGGTCGAAAATTTCAAAATTTTTGAAATGTTTTTATATATGCGGCATATTGTGAAGTACTAATAATATGAATAATATTCAGCGAATGCTCAATGGCTGATCTCTCCTTTCAACCATTTTTCGAAAAGTTTCATACTGAATACGTACGAAAAAGTCAGAATTGTGCTTGAATCAGTTTCCAACTTGCTTTCTGTAACATTCTATCGAAGTATCTGGCAATGTGCATAGTCAAAATGAAAATCGTTATTTTTCGAAAATTCATATTTTGCCATGACCATGGGTCATCGAAATCGATTTTTCAAAAGTAAGCCGAATGCCGGGATTTCAGTTATACTATATCTATTCACCATGAAAATTCACATTGTCATTGTCATTTGCACATTGTCGCAGCATTCCAGTCGAAAAAATGCAATATTTCGGAATTTATTGAATTTTCGAAAAAAAAAACGATTTTCATATTGATTATGTACATTGCAAAGTATTTAGACAGAATGTTACAGAAAGCAAGTTGGAAACTGATTCAAACACAATTATGATTTTTCGCGAGCATTCAGCATGAAAATTTTCGCAAAAAAATGGAGATCAGCAATTGAGCATTGGCTGAATATTTTTCACATCATTAGTACTTCACAATATGCCGCATAAATGAAAACCAATCGTTTGGAAAATACAGCCATAAATCATGAAATAACGATTCTGAGTCAAGTTGGAGACAATCAGACCGATTTTTACCGACACGCGCAATCCAATATCGATTTCCGCCTAGCAGGGATGCATGCACTAGTAGTTGGGCTCCATGGATATACTAGAGAATTTTTGCGGAATTGAAATTGAGATGCCGAGAAATCGAAAAAACCGAAAATTCGAGTAAAAAATCAGTCTAGGAATTGCTTAAAACAAATCTCAATAGTGTTTATGTGCACATTGGGCATGCCTAGCACAATGCAGAAGAAATTTGGACAATAGCTTGTTCTATTGAAAAAATAAAAAAATCTATTTTTCGACCTTTCGCCCACCTGGCACTCCGCTTTCCGCTGCTAGGGCTACTTTAGGTATCATTTTGTAATCAGGGCCCAAGGTACCCTACATCCATAAAGTGAAGTGCCCTGAATCAAAATTCTTGGCGCGATGTCCGGAATCTGGCCGAAATGCTCGAGTCTTACAGATCCGGGCTCTTAAATGATAGCCGAAAACCGGCGCATATATAGGGTAGCATTTGCCAGAATACTGGAAATTCGTTCACAAACTATCCCTATTAGTAAGTTGGATATTTGGATGTTCGATGTTCAGCTATCCATAGTGTTAGCGTCGGACGTGTGACTTCCATAGATTACGGTCTTGGGCAATTTGCGACCAATGTCGACCAGGGGGGGGGGGGGTTAGTAGCTTTAGGGAATCTCGCCATCTGGTAGCTGGGCGTCCAAGGGTACGTTTTTTTCTCGGGGTACCAGAATGTGATGCTATTGGTCCCTCCATCGTCCCTCCTGTGGGCGACATATCCAGCCCAGCGGATTTTAGCGCTCGTTATGTGGGTGACGGCGTCTCGAATGCCGGACTTCTTGCGTAGGTCGTTATTTCGAAGCTGTTGTTCTCGCTGGTCGTGTCTGGAGATGCCGAGAAGCGATCGTTCCATGGCTCGTTGGCGTGATTGAGAGTGAAAGTGTCTTGTTCTCGGCCAAGGTTTCGGCTCCGTAGCATAGCGCGGGGAGGACCGTAGAGTCGAAAAGTTGGGCTTTCAGAGAGCTGTCGTTTAGGAGTATCGTGGCTTCTTTGATAGATTTCATTGCGGCTGAGCTTCGTCGTCGCACTATTTCGCCTCTCAGATCGTTCATCATGTTGATCAGTCTTCCCAGGTATACAGTAGCGGACAAAAAGATGTCACATTCATGTTTTTCGATGATAATTTTTGTTCCACTTGCGATATCTTCCTGTATTCTTTTCTATTGGAATTAGCAACCAATATTGTCATTCTTAATGAACCATAGCTCATGTCAAATCGATATTGCGAATATATAAAAAATAAAAAGTATTTTAGCGAAATTCGCGATTTTCAGATATGTCAAAAATAAATCAAATAAAAAAATATAGACAAAGGATGTAAACCAAAATAGTACGGAATTGTGGAGAGTATATCAGTATCGAGTGAATGAGCCCTTGGTCTTGATAACTGACTCACATATTCTTATTATGGAGTCGATCAACTTGAGTCCTGTCGATTGCCTGGTGGCAGCCCATGCTCCCTCAAGTTGATTCATCTTATAGGCGGTATTCTTGGCCTTTATGCCCTCCAGGCTTTTCTGCAGTATCTCCCACATGTCCTCGACTATATTCAAGTCCGGGAATTGATTTGGTCAGTCGATGGCGGTTATAAAGTGATGGCACAGCCAATCCCTCACATGACCCATGGCATACTTACGATCGTTATCCTGCTGAAAAATGAAAACCCAGCCGATCTTCTTAAGAGGCCTGCTCCCTAAGACTCGATCATATTCGACCACCCCCGGACACGTGCGCTAGCAATGAGAACTGGGAGTCCATACTTGGGTGTTAGGAGTGTCACCGGCCCTTATTACACAAAACAGCAGAAATTTCCTGTTTGTGCCCTCAGGCTATTTAAAAAAAATAATTTTAACAAAAAACGTTAAAAAATCATAATTTTTCAAATTGTTGAGATGAAGTCTAAATAACATTTGCGATGGGTCTAGGGTGCACAGAGGTTGCTAATACACTATTAGCATCGAATGTGCGTTGATTCCTAAATCACTTTTTAGACTCAAAATTATGGTTTTTTCGGACAAATTATCGCTTGTTGTAGATTGCTGCAAAGATTTCCGACCAGGTATTGTAGCCTAAGCAATTCTGCATTGATTTCACTTAAAACCGGATTCTTCCCGTTAGACCATCTTGCCGAAATTTTCGTTCGAATTTCCGTCATCGATGGTTTTCCCGAACAAATGTATTTTTCAAACGTATTTTCCAAACGATTGGTGCGGAATTGTGCTCTACACAAAGTTTCGAGGTGAGACCAGTAAAATGACACAAAACGCCCATCACCTGGATCAATTTGAAAATTTCGATTTTCACGACCCGGGGGTCATGGTCCGAAAATTTCCAAATTTCTCAAGTTTGAAATGTTTTCATTTATGTGGCTTGTTGTGAAGTACTAATGCTGTGAATAATATTCAGCCAATGCTCAATGGCTGATCTCTCCTTTCAACCATTTTTTCGAAAATTTTCATTCTGATTGCGTGCGAAAAATCAGAATTGTGTTTGAATAAGTTTCCAACTTGCTTTCTGTAACATTCTGTCATAGTACTTTGCAATGTACATTATTAATATGAAAATCGTTTATTTTCGAAAATTCATAAAATTCAATTTGAGTGCCTACTTTCACGGCAAATTGCTAAAATATTGCAGTTTTTCGACTCGAATGCTGCGACAATGAGCAAATGACAATGACAATGTGAAGTTTCATGATGAGTGAAACATAGTAGAACTGGAATCCCGTCATTCGGCTCACTTTTGAAAAATCGATTTCCATGACCCCGGGGTCATGGTAAAAAAATATGAATTTTCGAAATTGAACGATTTTCATATTGATTATGCACATTGTAAAGTACTATGATAGAATGTTACAGAAAGTAAGTTGGAAACTGATTCAAGCACAATTCTGATTTTTCGCACGTAATCAGAATGAAAATTTTCGAAAAAATGGTTGAAAATATAGATCAGCCATTGAGCATTGGTTGAATATTATTCACATCATTAGTACTTCACAATAAGCCACATAAATTAAAACATTTCAAACTTGAGAAATTTTGAAATTTTCAGACCATGACCCCCGGGTCATGAAAATCGAAATTTTCAAATTGATCCAAGTGATGGGCTTCTTGTGCCATTTTACTGGTCTCACCTCGAAACTTTGTGTAGAGCACAATTCCGCACCAATCGTTTGGAAAATACGTTTGAAAAATACATTTGTTCGGGAAAACCATCGATGACGGAAATTCGAACGAAAATTTCGGCAAGATGGTCTAACGGGAAGAATCCGGTTTTAAGTGAAATCAATGCAGAATTGCTTAGGCTACAATACCTGGTCGGAAATCTTTGCAGCAATCTACAACAAGCGATAATTTGTCCGAAAAAACCATAATTTTGAGTCTAAAAAGTGGTTTAGGAATCAACGCACATTCGATGCTAATAGTGTATTAGCAACCTCTGTGCACCCTAGACGCATCGCAAATGATATTTAGACTTCATCTCAACAATTTGAAAAATTATGATTTTTTAACGTTTTTTTATTAAAATTATTTTTTTAAATAGCCTGAGGGCATAAACAGGAAATTTCTGCTGTTTTGTGTAATAAGGGCCGGTGACACTCCTAACACCCAAGTATGGACCCCCAGTTCCCATTGCTAGCGCACGTGTCCGGGGGGTGGTCGAGTATAAACGGCCATCTCTCTTAAGCGTATATCCCAGTAAAGATGAGCGCGCGCACTGCACTCCCGCGCGGATATTCTTTATGATGATAAAGGGTTTCATAGAGAGATGGACATGTTCCAGTACGCGGATATCCTGGAGAAGAATTTGAGATCGTATACGCTCAAGAAGATCGGCTGGCTTTTCATTTTTCAGCAGGATAACGATCGTAAGTATGCCTTGGGTCATGTGAGGGATTGGCTGTGCCATCACTTTATAACCGCCATCGACTGACCAAATCAATTCCCGGACTTGAATATAGTCGAGGACATGTGGGAGATACTGCAGAAAAGCCTGGAGGGCATAAAGGCCAAGAATACCGCCTATAAGATGAATCAACTGGAGGGAGCATGGGCTGCCACCAGGCAATCGACAGGACTCAAGTTGATCGACTCCATAATAAGAATATGTGAGTCAGTTATCAAGACCAAGGGCTCATTCACTCGATACTGATATACTCTCCACAATTCCGTACTATTTGGGTTTACATCCTTTGTCTATATTTTTTTATTTGATTTATTTTTGACATATCTGAAAATCGCGAATTTCGCTAAAATACTTTTTATTTTGTATATATTCGCAATATCGATTTGACATGAGCTATGGTTCATTAAGAATGATAATATTGGTTGCTAATTCCAATAGAAAAGAATACAGGAAGATATCGCATGTGGAACAAAAATTATCATCGAAAAACATGAATGTGACATCTTTTTGTCCGCTAGTGTATATAAGATTCGGTTTCGCACATGGGGTTGCCTCGGAGGGATATGGGGGATTGATCGGCACATGCGTTCCTCATCACCTCGGTTTTCGACATTTTCATGGAGAGTCCAATCGAGCGGTCGGCCTGGTCGAGGTCTTCTAAGAGCGACTGCATCTCCGCCGAGTTCTGGCTGATCAGTACAATGCCATCAGCGAATCGAAGATTGTTCAACTTGCGTCGATGCTTATGCCTTTCTCCTCCCAGTTCAGTTGTAGCTTGGCATACTGTAGGGCTGTTGTGAACAGTTTGGGGGAGATGGTGTCGCCTTGTCTGACGCCTTTTCCATTAGGGATGGTGAGGTCGTCGGTGCGTATCAGAGTGCGTCGGTGCGTATCAGACATGCGTATCAGAGTGGTGGTTGAGTCATTGCATTCAGCGAGGAGGTCGATGTACTCAGAGTCCACACCTGCTTGAAGGAGACCGTTCCATACGGCACCGAGTTCGACGCTGTCGAAAGCTTTTTGATAGTCGACGAAAGCGAGCGGCTGCTTGAATTCTTTGGTGCGTTCTACCAGTTGGGAGAGTGAATGGATGCGGTCTGTGCAGCAGTATCCTTTACTGAATCCGGGTTGTTCAACCGGCTGGAATGAGTCCAGCTGCCTTTCCAGCCTGTTCAGGATGATCTTGGTGAACACCTTGTACACTTGTGATAGAAGAGCTATTGGGCGATAGTTGGATATGTTGTCACGATCTCCTTTCTTGTGTATCAAGATCGTGCGGGAGGTTTTCCATTGCGCGGGGACGTTTATCGACAGCAGATAGACGTTGAGGTATTCGGCTAGAGTCATGTGGAGATGGTCTGATCCAGCTTTGAGGAGGTCGCCGGTGTTTCCGTCAGGACCTGGGGCGGTTTTCCCTTTGAGCGATAGCGTGACGGACTTCCGATGGTAGTATGGGAGAGACCGGCTATGGAGATGCGGATTACTTGAGTCGTCGAGCTATACAGCTCGGTATAGTAATCGGATATTATTTTTTTCTATTTCCGGTCGGGAAGTCTTTCCCACCCCTTGGGGGTCCTTCATGCACGACTCCTCGGTGGTCGGTGAGTAGTCTACGAGCTCGATTAATGCTTACTTTCGTGAGAGCAGCGTCCATGATCTTTGCGTCTCTGTATGCTTTGAGGGATTCTTTCATTGCAGCTCGGCAGGCCTTGTTTGCGATGTTCTTCTCAAAGTGCGTAGCTTTGGGATCCCTGGCGAGTTCAGCTCGATTTTGGAGAAGGGCTTTCGCCTTGGCATTGATGCGATCGTCAGAGGCTGTTGGAGGTCGTTTTGCAGCGGAATCTCCATAGGCTTTCAGGCCTTGGCGAAGTAGGTCGAATTCAATGGAGGCGTCATGGTCTCTACGCTGGTTGCGTTGTCGAGGGTGGCCGTGTCGTAGGCAGGGAATCGAATGGTGGGAGGTCTGTTCATGTATCTTCGTTGAATGCATGAGTTGAGCCTGATCTTAGCTCTGAGTAGTCTTTGATCGGAGCCTGTGGTGAAGCGCTCGACGACCGATACATCCAATAGACTCCATCTTCTGTTTGTGAGGATATGGTCGATTTCGTTTCTAGTTGTACCGTTTGGGCTCTCCCAAGTCCAGCGGGTGTGTGGTGAAGAGGCTGTTCCCATGGGAAAGATTGCAGACTGATAGTAGTTCGGTTAGATGTTCTCCGTTTTCGTTGGAGTAGTCACTGCCAAATCTGCCAATACGCGGGAACGGGCTGGAAGTGTCCAGAGCGGTGTTGAAGTCTCCGACCACGTACTTGTAGTAGGAACCTTCGTTTTTGATGATTCGCTCGAGGACGACGTAGAAGCTTTCTCTTTCCTGGTCTGTGGCTGCTGACGTGGGAGCATAGACGTTTATGAGAGCAATCTTTTCCAACAGTGAGGCGGAGTATGGCGAGGCGAGATTTCATGGGTTTGGTAAATCGGTGTTGGACCTATTTAAGTGAAGCCTCGGTTATCCTCGTTTCGTTTCTATAGCGTTACATGCTATTTTACTACTCTTTTGATAAAAATGCATCAAAAAGGGTTTTGTAACCAAACTAGTGAAACATTGAGAAAATAAGGGCATCAATAACTTTGTAACATTTTCTGTTTTTTTCTTCTTAATTTTCTGCTTTTTGAAAACAGAAATTTCTGTTTTCTGATTTCAGGGGGAAAATCATATCGTTTAACTGTTTGCTTACCGGCTCACAATGCGAAATGCGCAACATTTGACGTGAAATGTGACGGTGATAAAGGCATTTTCAGGACTGGTCACAATCTTCATTGGAGGAATGAGATCAACGGCCAATGGTTGAATAGGAAAACGTCGAAGATGACCACCTAAAAATAGAATTAGAAATGGAAAATATCGAACGGAGTATGTGTAAATTAGTTGTCCACATTAAAAAAATTAATTTAATTTAATTTTGGCGATAGTTTGCACAGACAATCTATTATATAACTACAAAGAAGCGAGGACGTCCTCCGAATCTCTCTCGTAACCGATCCGTTACGTACGGCGAGCGAAACACCGTTGGGTAGGCCACGTCATCAGGAGAGAAGACGGAAGATGGTTCACTCGTGTCACGCAGTGGTTCCCCCTCCCGACCTCATACGACCATCCGGACGACCCCCCGCCAGATGGTGCGACTCAATCGAGGAGTACTCGAAGATGCCCTACAGCACCGGGAGATCAACCCGATCCTCCGCTTCACGGGCGCCCTACCAACACTGGACTACACGCGCTCGAAATAGAGAAATATGGAGGAATTGTGATCCACTCGGCCCGCCCGCTGTAGATGGATCTACTACTAAGTAACTAAGTAAGTAAGTAAGCAAGCACAAGTCAGCGAAAAGACATGAGGAGCTAATGAATGATTATAAAAACAATCAATCATACCAGTTATCAGGTTAGATGTATTCAAAAATACGCCTTCCTTCTCTTGACGCCAGTAAACTATGTTAGAGCGAAAGATAATAATGGTGATTTTTGAAAGTAGGTTGTGTTTAGAAATAGTTTAAAGAGGGGAGTAATAGATTTAAAAACGATCCAGTGTTTCGGCCCTTGTCATAGACACTGGACCGGCAAGTGTAGAAAGAAGATCAATATGGCCTATTCTTTGTATCGAAAAGGATCCAAGTACAGCGGTTATGAGACTGAAAAATGTAAACCATAGCTGAACATGAAGATAATTAAATTTAAGTTGGTTTTACATCGATTTAACTATCTTTTAAACTTTTGGAACGGTATGAGATCACATTTTATGAATAATTATGTTTATGCCAAAGACGTTTCGGAGATTACTTCTCTTCATACAGTGAGCTTTAGCCATTTACAATTATGATAAAACTACAAGAGGCTTATTGTTAGAGAGGGCGAGAACACAACCAAGTAGAGAGACGGAGGAATGACTGGGTAGATGTAAGATGTATGAGGGCTAGGTCAGATAGAAGGTAAGAATGAGAGGGTAGGAGAGTTGTCTTATTGTTAGGTCAAAGTCGAGTAAGGACAATTTCTACACGCAGTTTCCGATTCGTTTCGCTTATTTCTCCACCTCTTTGTGATTGGAATATTCTATCATTTTTTAATCAATCGTGTTCCAAAATCATATCGAGTCTTCCAATCTCCACGTTTGAGTCTTTCTGGAACCATGTTGACAACCAAAATTTACAATAGAGCTTAATTTGTAATTATTCATCTACAGAACCGTGCAAGTCTGGATGCAAAATTCGAAACTTTTGGAACGGTATGAGATCACATTTTATGAATAATTATGTTTATGCCAAAGACGTTTCGGAGATTACTTCTCTTCATACAGTGAGCTTTAGCCATTTACAATTATGATAAAACTACAAGAGGCTTATTGTTAGAGAGGGCGAGAACACAACCAAGTAGAGAGACGGAGGAATGACTGGGTAGATGTAAGATGTATGAGGGCTAGGTCAGATAGAAGGTAAGAATGAGAGGGTAGGAGAGTTGTCTTATTGTTAGGTCAAAGTCGAGTAAGGACAATTTCTACACGCAGTTTCCGATTCGTTTCGCTTATTTCTCCACCTCTTTGTGATTGGAATATTCTATCATTTTTTAATCAATCGTGTTCCAAAATCATATCGAGTCTTCCAATCTCCACGTTTGAGTCTTTCTGGAACCATGTTGACAACCAAAATTTACAATAGAGCTTAATTTGTAATTATTCATCTACAGAACCGTGCAAGTCTGGATGCAAAATTCGAATTGTTATATCTTTTTACGTCCTTGGCCGATCGGCCTCGGTTGATTTAAAAAAAAAGAATTATACAATAACTTAATCGAACACTAAATAATCGTGCTGAACTGTCTATTAAACTATCGCAACTATCCTTACTCGACTTTGACCTATAACCACTCTCACACTCTCTCGTTCTTACCCTATATCTGACCTAGCCGTCATGCCAAGGACGTAGAAAGATCTAACAATTCGAATTTTGCATCCAGACTTGCACGGTTCGGTAGATGAATAATTACAAATTAAGCTCTATTGTAAATTTTGGTTGTCAACATGGTTCCAGAAAGGCTCAAACATGGAGATTGGAAGACTCGATATGATTTTGGAACACGATTGATTAAAAAATGATAGAATATTCCAATCACAAAGAGGTGGAGAAATAAGCGAAACGAATCGGAAACTGCGTGTAGAAATTGTCCTTACTCGACTTTGACCTAACAATAAGACAACTCTCCTACCCTCTCATTCTTACCTTCTATCTGACCTAGCCCTCATACATCTTACATCTACCCAGTCATTCATCTGTCTCTCTAATCGGTTGTGTTCTCGCCCTCTCTAGGCCTCTCGTAGTTTTATCATATTTTTTCTTGTAGATAGTTAAATCTCACTGTGTGAAGAGAAGTTTCTCCGAAACGTCTTAGGCATAAACACAATTTTTCATAAAATGCGATCTCATACCGTTCCAAAAGTTTACAATACCTTTACATCGATGTGAAACCAATTTAAATTTAATTATCTTCATGATCAGCTATGGTTTATATTCTTCAGTCTCAGAACCTCTACACTTTGATCCTTTTTGATACAAACAATCGACCATATTGATCATCCTTCTACACAGGCCGGTCCAGTGTCTAGGACAAGGGCCGAAACACCGGATCGTTTAAAACTCCTTTCTTTAAACTATTTCTAAACACAACCTACTTTCAAAAATCACGATTAGTATCTTTCGCTCTAACACTGTTTACTTGTATAGTTCTTCTTTCTTTTCTCTCTTCCTTTTCTCCCCTCTTCTCCTTCTGTCATTTTCTCGAATTTTCATTATATTTCTTTAATTGATTGTGTTATTATTATTCTTAATTATAGAGAGATGGTTGGATTCCGTGATGATCCCGAGATACAAGTGTTGTCCGTCGTACACAATCTTATCTTGCTCAGCGTTCGACAAGAGGACGAAGGCGTATTTTTGAATACCTTCCACCTGAGCACTGGTATGATTGATTGTTTTCATGATCTAGCTCCTAAGTTAGCTCGAGCTAATTTAGCTCCTATTCTAGCTCGAGCTAATCTAGTTAAGTAGCTAAGTATGATTGATTGTTTTTATGATCCATCACATTTAACCTTCTAACATTAAGTTGGCTCCTCATGTCTATATGCGGACTTAATACAATAGTTATAGATTGTGTCTTATTTGTGCAAACAATGGCCCAAATGTGGACAACCATACTATGGCGCAAATTAAAAAAAATTAAATTAAATTCAAATTTTATTTAAAAATAAAATGTGGACAACTAATGTGTACAAATACTAATTCTATTTTAAGGCTGTCAACTTCGACGTTTTCCAATTCAACCATTGGCCGTTGATCTCATTCCTCCCATGAAGATTGAAACCAGTCCTGAAAATGACTTCACCTTCACCGTCACCTTTCACGTCAAATATTGCGCATCTGGCATTGTGAGCCGGTAAGCGTTAATTGAAATAAATTAGATATACAGTCCCGCACAGTCGTGTTCCCTAAACGCGGCATGAAGTATGCCGCCTCATGCCGCATTTAGGTGCGATGCTGTCCACAGTCAACCAATAATTTTCGTTTATGTGGTGATGTTAATCTTATCTACTGATACAACGATCACAACCAATGCAATGTTCAAAAAAATTATTCACCGATGCGACATGAAGGATGCCCCGGCGGGCTGCATTTAGGGAGCGCGACTGTGTGGGACTGTATATGAGTAAATCGCTGGTTTTTGGGCTATACTTTGCACAAAAACCAGCGATTTGCTATGTGGGCAAATCGTGTATACAAGTAGGGAAAGTTGAGAAATCTGTTGCCAATATTTGGGCAAGTTTGATTTCTGGGTACGGTTTTTTAAAACTATTTCGAAAAGTAATATTTTAAAATTTTCCGTTTTAAAAAATTTATTTTCAGTTTGAACATGACCAGAAAACAAAAAAACAGAAAATAGAAATTCCCAGCCCTGATATCGATCTATATTATCGAGCGAAACATAATGATGGCTATTTCTCAGATACGAACTACAGTTTCTCGGTTCGGCCTGTCATACAATCAGTATGTTCAACAAAATTGACTTCAATTCGATCGAATTGGGATACGGAGAAAGGGTTAATCTAAATACCGAATAATTGATTGGTGCAAATAACTAACTTAGTCTACCATACTATAATATTTTCGATACCCTCGCACTATATCTTTATATAGTTGGTCGAATTTCGAATTATGGTTTGTCGATTTGGAAAATTTAGTATTTTTTCCTAAAAAATCGTCATTTGAATTTATTTTTGCATCAAGTGACTGAAAAGGAGCTATATATGGTGGTTAATCCTCGCATTACCAGGCAACGAAAATGTATGTAGTGTACCCACTTATTATATTGGATCTATTATCGATTTATTCAATCAAAATATCTTCTACAGGCATTGTTTGTACATAAAAAATCCGACGCTCTTCATCCGACTCTCATTACTTCATGGGCGTATATAGTGAGGCTGTGAGTACACCACAATTCATTCTGTCGTTTCTCCTTCTACCGTAATCCATTCAGGTACACGCTGGATAGTTCAGCGCAGCATCGTCAAGCGCCTGTAATGCTTGGTTGGTCCTTTACTGGTTATTCTTATTGATCGATCGATAATCATCAATCGATAATTCAGGTCCATCTGCACCGATGCCCAGTGATCGATATTTCTGTGTTGCCTTTGCGCAGGATGAGAAGATGTATCTCGCGGATAATCGATTAGCTCGATTCAGTTCTTTGTACGTTGAAAGATTATCGATTGACTTATATCGATTGTTTCAGTCCTGGGGAATTCTTCGATGTCAACGACAGGCCTCACTTTAACAAGACGGCTGTATCGCCTCTCATGCTGAAATGTAAAGGAAAGGTACTGTAGATGTCTTGATATTCGGAATACTGTAACTGATGTCTATTGATTAATTATAGCTCTACTTCGCGATAACTCGCGAAGATCTTTTCATCGTCGATGAAGTAAATAGGAAATTTGATCCTGTTTATTTTCCTCCTAATATTATATTAGGTATTTGATTGATTAATTTATATTGAATCATCAAATCAATACATTTTTTCAGGAGCTGGTCTCTGCTTTGATAGTTACGATCGATTGATTGTTACAGATGAAGAAGGTACCCTATCATTTTCCTCCGGAAATTACCGTAACCGCTGTTGTTCCAGGCAGAAACCCTCGTCCAGTGAATTTCCCTGGGCATGGTATTTGTTTATTTGCGAAAATGTGGGAACCAACGATTTGTGATCATGATGGATCCATGATGGAATCGTCATCTAAGGTTAGTACACAGAGATTAAATTTACCCCCAATGGCGTTAGTTGGCGAACGATTTGCCCGTATTCAGACAAATGCTAGCCAGTATATGGGCAAATCGTTTTTTTGGACGAATGTGGGCAAATTGTATGCACAAGTGGTGTAAGTTGGCAAATCTATTTCCCATATTTGGGCAAGTTTGCTCTCTGTTTATACGTCATCAGATTTGTGGAATTCGAAATATTTATTGATTAAGTTTATAAATGACCCAATTCCCGCACAGATTAATCACCTCAACCGTGGGAAAAACAGCAGACGATGACAAGATGAGCCCAGCATGCCTGATTGGCTTCCATTTTATTATCTTGCCTTATGCAGCCCCCCATTCCCTTTTTTATTCATCATAGTAATTTATGAGAGTTTTGTATCATTATGTTTCACTCATAATAATAATTATATTTCTTTATGTGGTAACAGTGGCGGAAAACAAATACAAATGGGGTGAAATACTATAGTGCACATAAAATACTATGTCGCAACTGTGGCAACATAGGACAATAAAGTGATCGATTATAAATTGGACAGATTCAACGAAGATTTAACAATTCTACTAAAAGATTTAGAATTAGGGCAAATAATACAATTATTAGGCAACGTGTTCCATAAATTAACTGGTCGATTGGAGATAAAATGGGAGAAACGTTTGGATATGCATTGGTGCTTGCAGAGTTGGAAATTATTTCTACGGGAGTTTCTTGAATTCCTAGACCGAATGTAAAAGTTTGGATAATCTAATTCAACTTGTCTATGGATGGCCTTATATGTGAAGCTCAATTCAATAATGGTGCGGCGGTGCCCGTAGATAAAATATAATATCGATTGATTTTTCCCACTTCCAAACGGCTCCCGTGATCGCTAAATTCTTAAGATTCCAAAATTAGGGACCCTAATATTTTACATATTGCATAGTGCAGATACAATTGTCATACTTTGTATCATACCTTTCGAATTGTTCATAGAATTGTTCATATTGGAATATTCTATCCCTTTAAAAATATATATCGTGTACCAAAATCATATGGACTCGTCTAATCCAATTCTTTCTCCATGTTTGAGTCTTTCTGTAACCATGTTGACAACCAATATTTGCAATAGACGTTAAGGTGTAAATTTTCACTAAATAATCGTTCTGATCTGTCTGTTAAACTCTGGCAATTGTCCCAATACATGGGCGCCGACATGGTTACAGAAAGACTCAAACATGGAGAAAGGATTGGATTCAACGAATAAATATGATTTTGGAACCAGTACTTGAGGAAGATACGGTAGATCACGTATACGGTATACATAATATCGATTACAGTATCTGGAGTGGCCTATCCGGGCGAGATTCTGGCAGAAGAGCTGTGTTTAATAATAATATTTTATCATTTCTTACAGAGAGGTTACTTATGGTGGGATAAAATAGAGAGATTTGAGCGTGAAATAAAATATGAAGAAATGTAGTATGTGTTGTTGTGGTGAGACAGACTGCTAGATCAAAGATCAAGATAGTAGGTTGTCCGAGCAACGAAACATTGCCCAAGGACTGCACTATCTATGATGGCTTAGGCATATTGACAAGACGGTGGGATGATGATCAAAGACCAAAGACCACATATCAAAGATTGCAAATTGTTTAAGCTCCGCCCCTTATCTCACCCTCCCTATTCACAGTTTTGTCATGATACAGTATTCGTTGCTGGATCCTCACATCACCTTTAACCGACATATTCGCGCATATTGCGTGACTCTTGAGTGTCTCTTTCACTGTGTGATCAGAGTTTGTATCGATAAAGATGAAATGCTGATCAAGTTTATCACATTTTGAATGCAACAATGGGAAGGTAATCATAAAAGTGGAAAAACAAAAGGTATTCTACCAAAAAAAACCAATTGCAATATACTTCTACCAATAAAGTTATTAAATGAGCACACTAAGTAGCGAGAAAAACACTGTGTATAACACAACAAATTAGTGCAATATACAATTAAGCTGTATGAATGTTGAAAGCAAGGCATTATCTACAATTATTGTAAGTGGTTTAGAGATATGGCTAGTTAGCACAACTACGAACAATTCGAAAGGTATGATACAAAGTATGAAAAGTGTATCTACAGTATCAATCAATTAATCATTTCAAGCAATAATTGCTAGATGAGGATGGGACGAAAAGCATCATAGGGTGTATTCCACCAGTTGCCAATTGCTCGGTCCAGGTCCAATCTACAGTATATAGTATGCAAAATATTAGGGTCCCTAATTTAGAGAATTTAGGAATCACGAGAAGTGGGAAAATCAATCGATATTACTGATTAGCAGACGAATGAGAGATTCCATAGAAGTAATCTGAATACGAATTATGTCAGTCATAAATGTTTATTGATCAATATCAGACGAATTTAAAAAAAATCAATCGACATCAATTAAATTCCACAAATATTAAGCTGTACACTAACCTTAGATGACGATTCCATCATGAGTCTATGATCACAAATCGTTCGTACCATAGCGCATGCCATATGCGCCAATGAATCAATGCCATGTCCAGGAAGATTCACTCGACGAGGGTTCCTGCCTGGAACAACAGCGGTTACGGTAACTTAATCAATAGCCGTACCTTCTTCATCTGTAACAATCAATCGATCGTTAATATCAAAGCAGAGACCAGCTCCTGAAAAATGTATTGATTCAATGATAAATTAATAAATAAAATACCTAATATAGTATTAGGAGGCAGAGGAACTGGAACAAATTTCCTATTTTCTTCATCGACGATGAAAAGATCTTCACGAGTTATAGCGAAGTAGAGCTATTATTAATCAATAAACACCAGTTACAGTATTCCGAATATCAAGACATCTACAGTACCTTTCCTCTACATTTCTGCATGAGAGGCGATACAGCCGTCTTGTTAAAGTGAGGCCTGTCGTTGACATCGAAGAAGTCCCCAGGACTGACACAATCGATATAAGTCAATCGATAATCTTTCAACGTACAAAGAACTGAATCGAGCTAATCGATTATCCGCGAGATACATCTTCTCATCCTGCGCAAAGGCAACACAGAAATATCGATCACTGGGCATCGGAGCGGCAGGACCTGAATAATCGATTGATGATTATCGATCGATCAATAAGAATAACAAGTAAAGGACCAACCAAGCATTACAGGCGCTTGACGATGCTGCGCTGAACTATCCAGCGTGTACCTGAATGGATTACGGTAGGACGATAAACGACAGAATGAATTGTGGTGTACTCACATCCTCACTATATATGCCCATGAAGTAATGAGAGTCGGATGAAGAGCGTCGCATTTTTTATGTACAAACAAGGGCTGAAGAGGATACGTTGATTGAATAAATCGATAATAGAACCAATCAATAATTGGGTAGACTAACCCTTTCTCCGTATCTCAATTCGACGGAATTGAAGACAATTGTGTTGAACCTATGGATTTTATGACATTTCGAATCGAGAAACTGCAGTTCGTACCTGAGAAATAGTCAGCATTATGTATCGATCGATAATATCGATTGATATCAGGGCTGGGAATTTCTATTTTCTGTTTTTTCTCATCCTGCGCAAAGGCTACACAGTTTTTTTCTCATGTTGGAGACCAGAAAATGTTCTGACCAGAAACAGAAAATATTATTTTCTAAAACTTAAATTGTGAAATAGTTCTTTTCGAAATAGCTCCAACGAAAAAAAAGAAGAAAACTCATTCAGTGTAGCATTTATGACTTTTTTTTCTCAAAAACGCACACAGAAATCAAATTGGCAACAGATTTCTCAACTTTCCCTACTTGTTTACACGATTTGCTCGCATTTGGGAAAATGATAGCCCAAAACCGGCGCATATACATATAGGGTAGCATTTGCCGGAATACTGGAAATTCGTTCTGAAACTATCCCTATTAGTAACAGTAACAGTAACACACATTATTAAGATTAACTAAGCAGTGTTTCCACTGAATCTGAAGTGTCATAAAAGGGGATCTTCTCTCTTTAATTATTCTTCTTTAATCTCCTTATGGTCACCTATTGACGTACTTGTTCAGTGTCAGATCAGCAAAACTTTCATCTTTTGAACAGTGCGCGGTGAGAGAATCCAGAAATATGTATAATAATATAGAAATGAAGCAATCCACGAAGATCTCGTTCAGACTTCGTCCTTAGTGGCTTTTATTGAAGGCGTACCACACCTGACTTGCCAAGGATGGGATCCTTTTGCGATGTAGGTCTTGATTGTCTTGATGGTGAGAGAAGCAGAGACGAACGAGAGACGAGCCGCTAACAACCGTGGCAAATGCAAAGAAATTATTCGATTCCCTATGATTCCCTATTCGGGAAAATTTAATCTCTGTGTAGATACGGCCGGAAATGTCAAGGGTTTTGTACATCGGTGTTGGAGCTATTTAAGTGAAGCCTCGGTTATCCTCGTTTCGTTTCTATAGCGTTGCATGCTATCTTACTGTTTTACATTGGCTACTCTTTTGATAAAAATGCATCGAAAATGGTTTTGTAACCAAACTAGTGCCACAATGAGAAAATACTAATTTTATAATTTTTCACCCTTAATTTTCTGCTTTTTAAAAACAGAAATTTCTGTTTTCTGATTTCAGGGGGGAAATCATATCTACTAACTGGTTGCTTACCGGCTCACAATGCGAAATGCGCAACATTTGACGTGAAAAGTGACCGTGATAAAGTCATTTTCATGACTGGTAAAAATCTTCATGGGAGGAATGAGATCAACGGGCAATGGTTGAATTGGAAAACGTCGAAGGTGACCACCTAAAAAATAGAATAAGAAATGGAAAATATCGAATGTCGTATATGTAAATTAGTTGTCCACATTTTAATTTTAAACAAATATATTTTAATTTTATATTGTTCATTTATTTTTGGCAATAGGTTGCACAGACAGTCTATGACTGCAAAGAAGTATGATCAGGGAGGACGTCCGCCGAATCTCTCTAGATAGATCATGAAAACAATCAATCATACCAGTGATCAGGTTGGAGGTATTCAAAAATACGCCATCCTTCTCTTGTCGAACGGTGAGCAAGATATGATTGTGTACGACGGACAACACTTGCAACTCGGGATCATCACGGAATCTAACCATCTCTCTATAATTTATGAATAATAATAAGACAATCAATTAGAGAAAAGGACAGAAAGCTCACAAGCTCATGGTCAGAGGAGAGAAAATGCGAAGAGGAAGGAAACGACGCCAGTATGAAACAGACAAGCGGGAAAAAAGATACAGGCAAGGGTAGATGCGAGAGGTACATATGACCACTCTCATCTCTGAGGTCTTCATTTGATGTAAATCTTTTACTTTTGGAACTGTAGGAGAACATGTGTTATGAATAATTTTACAATAACTCAATCGAACACAAAATAATCGTGCTGATCTGTCTATTAAACTATCGCAATTGTCCTTACTCGACTTTGACCTATGACCATTCTCATACTCTCTCTTTCTGACCCTATATCTGACCTAGCCCTCATACCTCTCGCAACTACCCTTGCCTGTATCTTTGTTCCCGCTTGTCTGTTTCCTACAGGCGTCGTTTCCTTCCTCTTCGCCTTTTCTCTTTTCTGACCATGAGCTTGTGAGCTTTCTGTCCTTTTCTCTAATTGATTGTGTTATTCTTCATCATTAATTATAGAGAGATGGTTGGATTCCGTGATGATCCCGAGTTGCAAGTGTTGTCCGTCGTACACAATCATATCTTGCTCAGCGTTCGACAAGAGAAGGAAGGCGTATTTTTGAATACCTCCAACCTGATCACTGGTATGATCGATCGTTTATTATGATCTAGCTCCTAAGCTAGTTAGCTAAGCTAGCTCGAGCTTTGCTAGTCCTAACCAAGCTCCTGCAGTACAGCAGAATCCCGCCCTTGACATGGGATTCCCGGGTGTTCCCTGTGTCCCCTCGATTTTTTACGCTGTGAATTAGGAATATGAGCTCTTCAAATATGTTGCATTCTTTTACTCCAGGATTGACCGAATTTATCACGGAAAGATTAAATTTTTTAAAATTACGTAGCCTGAGAAAAAATATTGGAAATTTTAATTTTTTTCAATTTTTGACAAATGCCGCGCGAAAATGTTGGAGAACTATCGCACGCTCGGCAAATTCTATCGCAAAGTGACTACGTTCCAGAATTTCTTTTCCTTACCACAACTGAGTTGACAAGCTTTTAATAAATCCAGACTTTCCTTGATAAATTCGGTCAAATCTGGAGCAAAACAACGCGAACAATTTGAAGAGCTCATAGTCCTTATTCACAGCGTAAAAAATCGAGGGGACAGAGGGGACACCCCGGGATCCCATGTCAAGGGCGGGATTCTGCTGCGCTGTATAGTCCTCGCTCCTCACGAAGTAATGTTCTTATTACACAATTATACATTTTCCACTACTGATGCCTTTATACTATTTTAGGCGGTCAACTGCGACGTTTTCCAATTCGTCCATTGCCCGTTGATCTCATTCCTCCCATGAAGATTGGGACCAGTCCCGAAAACGCCTTTATCTCCGTCACCTTTCACGTCAAATGTTGCGAAACGCGCATTGTGAGTCGGTAAGCAACCTGTTAATTTAGTTTATCTACGCCGAGGCGCAACGCGACATGTGGTAGGGGGTGGTAGGGGTTACAAAGCAGGGCTGTGCGGAAAATACTTTTCGAAAAATTTCGGAAAACGGAAATTTTCCGAAAATATTTCTCGGAAAAATCTAAATTCGCTCTAAAACTCAAATTTGTTTACTTTTTTATCAATTTTTTTGATTTATCGAGGTTCAGAAAATCACAACAGCAACAACAAATCAAGAGTTAAAGCAAATGACCAACTACCGGAATGCTACCGCAAATGACCAACTACCAAGCCAAAATTCTCTCGAAGGAGAGAGGCACAACTGATGAATCAGAGGCGAAGAATGAGGAGGAAGAGGGCTATTTATAGGGGGCCGTACAAACTACAATCCTGGCATGCGCACTCTCTAGGTGGGACACACTCTCTAGATCACTCTCGCTCTCTAGCTCTCTCCTCTCTAATATCCTCTGCGTGTCTGATCCGATTCTGACTGTCTGTGGTCTAACTTGAACATGATATTGGTATGGAATAAAAAATGAACTCATCGGTAATAAGTGAAGAACAAAGTAATCGGTAATGAATGAAGGAATAGGCTAATCAGTAGTTAATGAATAGAATAGGCAAATCGGTAACGACTAAAAAGAATAGGCAAATCGGTAAATGACTAAAAAAATAAGCAAATTTATTGCGTTTATTGCGGATTTTTCCTTCATTAATTACATTACGGATTAGCCTATTCTTTTCATTAACTACCGATTAGCCTATTATTTTCAGTCATTACCGATTTGCCTATTCTATTCATTATGATTAGCCTATTCCTTCATTCATTACCGATTACTTTGTTCTTCACTTATTACCGATGAGTTCATTTTTCATTCCATACCAATTAGCCGATTCTTTATTCATCACCGATTAGCTCATCCTTGCACTACTCTTAATAAATTAATTCATACAACCATTGCAGTTATAGCATGTTCTTAGGTCACCATTAGTTAATCAAGAGCGAGAGAGTTCGAGAAAGCGTTGAGATATGAGATAGTATACGAGATATGAGAGTGTGCGCAGTGCATAGTGAGAGAGGGCGAGAGAGAATTGAGATATGAGAGAGTACAGAGTGCTAGGATGGAGGGGGCGGGGCGTGGGCGTTTGCGGAACAAGCGCCGGAATGTTAATGACCAGGGATAGAAGTTGGTGAAAATTCACTTTTGAAAGAAAATGTAGACTAAAACGAGTATTGTACGGGGAGATAAAATTTTCGCAAAACGGAAAATGCACAGCCTTGTTACAAAGGACGTAATTTTTATTAATGAATGATGGGGTGATTAACAAGTCGTTTTTTTGAAAATATAATCGATATTGATCGATACATATTATCGAACGATACACAATTTCTCAGGTACGAACTACAGTTTTTCAATTCGAAGTTTGATCAACTCTACATGATCAACAACATTGTCTTCAATTCAATTGAATTGAGACACGGAGAGAAGGTTAGTCTGCTCAATTATTGATTGCTTCTATTATCGATTTATTCAATCAATATTCAGCCCTTGTTAGTATTTAATCCGCCCAACAATCGCCATCCGCTTCTCTTTACTTCCACTTCAGTCATAGCGAATAAGTAGGTGCACCACAATTCATTCTATCGTTTCTCATCTTACCGTAATCCGTTCAGGTACACGCTTGATAAATTGCGTCTTGTTCGTCAAGCGCCTACTAGTTCTGGTTAGTACTTTAGTGGCTATTCTCTGGTTATTCTTGTCTTATTGATGGATCGATCATCAATCAATCGATAATTCAGGTTTCATCACTCCGATCTCAAGTGACCAATATTTCTGTGTAGCCTTTGCTAATGATGAGAAGTTGTATCTCGCGGATAATCGATTATCTCAATTCTTTTCTGGGTACGTTTAATGATTATCGATTGACTTATATCGATTGATGCAGTCCTTGGTATTTCTTCCAGTGGCCGTATGCACAGTCGTGTTTTCCCGGAAAACGCGTTTTCATGGAATTCTTATTTGGAATCAGTTATGCTGTTAAGTAATTTCCGGCTGACTGTGCATACGGCCAGTAAAATGTTTTCCCTGGAAAACTGAGTTTACCACGTAAAATGAATGAAAACGCGTTTTCGGGAAATCGCAATTGTGCATACGGCCACAGGGCTGTGCATTTTTCGTTTTCTTTGGGATTTTTTTCTAAAAAAAAATCTACGAAAAAAATTCGAAAAATCGATGCAAAGTGGTGGTGGAACTCGTCAGCTACGGCCTTGAAGCGCGCCGTAGACCACTAGGCCACCAATAGACAAGTGTTCGCTAGGGAAGTGCTGTACCTATTCATGATCTCGCTGTATTCACTAGTTGTATTATGAGGCCGTTTGTGTAAGAGTCGAACAAGGGTTGGCACAGGCCAAAAATTTTGATACCCTCAAAACGTGTGTATAGGGGTTATCGACCATGCTGATGAAGATAGGCATAGTCATTTTGGCTCCAGTGGTCCCGGAACGCCTGGGCGGGATTACGGTAAGATCACGTATTCAGGCCATTCTCGGTCGATAGTAGAGCTAGAGGCATGAAAATTGGGCTCCTAGGTCAGAATTCGATGGCGATGATGGCTGTCTACATCATTAGCTTTGAAAATTTTTCAAAAGGTCGATTATTGGAAATTTGTATGGAGACGTTTGCGCCCCAGACGAGTATGACAGTTCGAACCGGCGTAACGAGAGGATCACAACGATGTATTATGAGCCCATATCTCCGTTGCACCGCTAATATTGCCTCGATATAGTGATCTGCGAAAGAGGTAAACAAGAGCGCGGCGAAATGAGAGAGTGCCGAGAGAGCGCGCGGAATAGAGAGACGCAGACAACTCCTCGTGATTTTGCAGATCACTATATCGAGGCAATATTAGCGGTGCAACGGAGATATGGGCTCATAATACATCGTTGTGATCCTCTCGTCACGCCGGTTCGAACTGTCATACTCGTCTTGGGCGCAAACGTCTCCATCAAAATTTCCAATAATTGACCTTTTGAAAATTTTTAAAAACTAATGATGTAGACAGCCATCATCGCCATCGAATTCTGTCTTAGGAGCCCAATTTTCATACCTCTAGCTCTACCATGGACCGACAATGGCCTGAAAAAGTGATCTTACCGTAATCCCGCCCAGGCGTTGCGGGACCACTGGAGCCAAAATGACTATGTCTATGTTCATCAGCATGGTCGATAACCCCTATACACAAGTTTTGAGGGTATCAAAATTTTTGGCCTGTGCCAACCCTCTCCCAGATTTGCCCGACTCTTACACAAACGGCCTCTTATGAGACAGATCAGATGTCAGCCTATTCCTTATGCCAATCAACTATCGATTTGCTAAAATCGATTGGATAGAAGACGAGTCGCTTCCTATCCAGTCTATCTGTTCTCTTTCACTATGTTTTTGCTCTGCCCCGGCGCAGATATCAATGGCGATCTTCAAAAACTACAGAATGATAGTTCGTCAATTCGTGGTGGGATAAAATTTCACGTTCAAACATTTCGGCATTTCAATCAATATTTTTATAGGAAACTCTCCCTTTAAGACACCGGCTCAGTAAGATTCCCGATAGTGCCGAACATCGACCTCACCGATTTGGCTCAAATTTTTTGTGGATACCCCCATTTCCCAACCATCACAAAATGGGTATTCATGAGGGATGGGTCCTTGAAAAACAGATGTGGCGGGTTATCGAAATTTGAAAACTCGATTTCCCCCAAAAAAAGTGGATTGACCTAGGTCCAATGTTAGCGTCGATCAATTACATGTATGACTAGACAAGAAAAACTCGCTATAGGACGGTACGGAGATACGATCGCAAACTGATTTTTTCCTCCTCAAAATATTTTAACATTAATTAAATGTTTAAAACAAAAAGGCGCAGTACAGTTTTGGCCTAATCTTACAAAGCAAAAAACTCCTCGTCGAATGAGGGTTAATGGTCATGTCAAGAAGGCCTATTGGACGAGCAACGCAACGTTTTCGTCGGTTATTTGACTATTCTAATCAAATTTCATATGCTGACGTTTTCTTGAATGGAGATGAATTGTCTCAGAGACGGATGGTGTGAGAGAGCAGAGAGACAGGTGAGGCGAGCCGCATGGAAAGGAAGGGGGTGTCTTCCCCTCTACCTTCTCTGCTCTCTCACACCACCACACTCTCTCGCCTCTTGTCTCATCCTCAACGGCAAAATGACTACACTTAAAGTTGATTTTCTCGAAACTCGCGGGCGCAAATGTGCTGAATTTTTTTCTATGTGATACTGAAGCCATCCCGGTTCGATCTGTGTAGGTTGCATTGCGCACTTTTGTCGTTGAGGGAATTTCCATTTTTGAAAATTATGAAAAAATTTTAATGAAAAATGAATTGGACAGGCGTGATCGCCATAAAATTCTGAACCGTGGTGCATAGTTTGGTAATTTTAGCACCATCGGGTGAAGAGAAACGATTTTTCAACACGATAAACGCGATTTGAAATCGACGGCGTCTGGCCTCAACGGTGGCTCTAGGTGCAAAATGAACATGACCATCCACATCAGCACCCTTGAGAACCCCGATCCCCAA
This sequence comes from Parapristionchus giblindavisi, assembly GCA_943737045.1. Classification (NCBI taxonomy): domain Eukaryota; kingdom Metazoa; phylum Nematoda; class Chromadorea; order Rhabditida; family Diplogasteridae; genus Parapristionchus; species Parapristionchus giblindavisi. The sequence continues at coordinate 1,367,116 of CALSFV010000002.1, read as the reverse complement.
AATTTTATTTTTTCACTGTGGGGGGCCTCCACTGGCTATGGTCGATTCTCTCGCACGCGCACTCATATATATTTATCACATGCTCACGCATGAACGGTACAGTCGAAAAATTGTGAAGTAATAAAACTATATTTATTACATATCTGTTCTATTGTTCATTTGTTATGATGGAAATAAAGAAAGAAAGAAAGAATAATTAATCAATATACTCTCAAGAACGGTAGATAAAGATTAAGGTGATGGATGGGGCAATGGGGTTGGGAAGTCTCATGTGTATTATTCAACTAAAATGAGAAAATATCTTACTGCCAAGAGAAACATTGTGCTGTGTTCGCAAAATATATTCAAGAGAGAAGGTGGCAATTCGCTTCTTTAAAGATAGGGAGACCCACGAGATTTTTCGTAGTAAGAGTGTTCGGATAGAATGATTGAGATTCATCACACGAATCGAAAGACATATCTGATATTGATTCCCGATATGTTTAAAGCACACTATGCGCATTGCATGTAGAGAGTCCGATTTGCATACTTGACTCTCTCATTTTCTAATTGTCCCTTACTCCAATTACCATACTCTGCAATTTTAGGGGTGCCAATAATTTGGTCGAAGTGTGGCCAATAATTTGGTGGACCGTAAAAGTTGAACGTAAAATTTGGCTACCAGACAAGCCCCACTTTTAAAGTTGAGTCAATAATTTATTGGCTGAGTCAATAATTTGGTTAGAAGTGGGGCAATTATTTTAGACCAAAATTTTAGCCAAACTTTGGCTACAATTTTAGCTAAACTATAGCCAAACTTTGGCTAAAATTTTTGACTAAAATAACAGCCCGACTTCGAACCAAATTATTGGCTTAACCACCAAATTATTGACTCAACTTTAAAAGTGGGGCTTGTCTGGTAGCCAAATTTTAGACACCCAAAAATGTTCGACCAAATTATTGGCCCCCCCCCCCCCTAAAATTGCGGAGTATAATATATACAATTTTCATCATGCTTATCGTGGCGGGAGTCAGTCATGCCAACTCATGGGTCCCCTTCGTTAAACCTGAATGCGCAATTATATTTTTATTTAAAGGAAAATTGAACCACTGGCGAGTTGGAAATTTTTCGAAATTTTTTTTTTCAGCATTGAGTTCTTCACCGTCAACCACAAATTCCACTTTAACAAGACGGCTGTATCGCCTCTCATGCAGAAATGTAGAGGAAAGGTAATGTAGATGTCTTGATATGTATAATGTAAACGATATTTATTGATTAATTGTAGATCTACTTCGCTATAACTCGTGAAGATCTTTTTATCGTCGATGAAGTAAAAAGAAAATTCGTTCCCGTCCCTTTGCCTCCTAATACTATATTAGGTATTTGATTTATTGATTTTTATTGATTTATCATTAAATCAATACATCTTTCAGGAGCTGGTCTCTGCTTTGATAGTAACGATCGATTGATTGTTACAGATGAAGAAGGTACGGCTATTGATTAAGTTACCGTAACCGCTGTTGTTCCAGGCAGGAACCCTCGTCGAGTGAATCTTCCTGGGCATGGTATTGATTCATTGGCGCATATGGCATGCGCTATGGTACGAACGATTTGTGATCATCGACTCATGATGGAATCGTCATCTAAGGTTAGTGTACAGCTTAATATTTGTGGAATTCAACTGATATCGATCGATAAACTTTTATAACTAACGTAATTCGAATTCAGATTACTTCTATGGAGTCTCTTATTCGTCTGCTATTCACTTAAAATAATTGATTTTCTCCATTTCCAAAGTGACGCATATACAAAAGGAAATCGGACTGTACTGTATTGTTAGAAGTATATTGCAATTGGTTTTGTTGGTAGAATTCCCTTCGTCTTTCCACTTTTATGATTACTTTCCAATTGTTGCATTCAAAATGTGATAAACTTGCTCAGCATTTCATCTTTATCGATACAAACTCTGATCACACAGTGAAAGAGACACTCAAGAGGCACGCAATATCAGGCCTGTTACGAGATAATCGAGCTAAAATGGCAATTATTCGGAATGGAGCGAAAATCATGAAATGAGTTAGCATCAGTTTTCGGTACCTAGGCATGCCCTACCATCCCCCAAAGTCAAATTGTGTAAATATCATTCTGGGGCTCCCTACACCGGGTCGGTCATCCGTGAACCTTAACTTTGAACTCAAATATCTCGGTGTAGGTGCATTTCTGTGAAAAACTACAACGAGGGAAACCCCTGTATTTTTCGAGCTCTATCGATCTAAGCAAGCCAGAGGTCGTGAAAGTGCATCCGAACAGCGCTACACTCTGCCCGAAATAACTTAAAACCTGCCGATTCGGCGCGGCTGAGCATGAAATATGTTATAAAAATTTCCTGATGATTTGAAGTCATTTTCGCAACCATAATCTCTCGTTTCACACACTCTCTCGCTCATTCCTTTCCATTTCATTCTACACCGCACGGTCTCGAGCGCGCTGTGCGGAATGAAACATATCGCTTTCTCCCTTTCTCTTCCCTGTATTTCTTTCAATCTTCGGCGAGAGAGTGTGCGAAGCGAGAGATTGTTGTTATGCGAAAATGACAGGAAAGGTCTCCATGGACGTATTTTTTCGTAATCCACTCATTTTGTAGTCCTCGAAAAGTTATATAACATATTTCATGCTCAGCCGCGCCGAATCGGCAGGTTTTGAGTTATTTGTTTAGATCGATAGAGCGCGGGAAAATAGCGGGGGTTTCCCTCGTGGTAGTTTTTCACAGAAATGCACCTGAACCGAAATATTTGAGTTTAATGTTGAGTTCCCAGAAAACCGACCCGGTGTAGGGAGCCCCAGAATGATATTTACACAATGGGACTTTGGGGGATGGTAGGGCATGCCTAAACAAGAATAAAACTGGGGAGAACTCGTTTTGTAATTTTTCTCCATTCCGGTCGTTAGCTCGATTCTCTCGTGACAGGCCTGATATGCGCGAATCAGTCGGTTAAAGGTTATGTGAGGATACAGCAACGAATACCGTATCATGACAAAACTGTGAATAGGGATGGGGGGGGGGGGGGGTGAGATTACTTTCAATGTATTTGAGTATTTTGACAATCCGTCAGATTCATCTATAATAGCATAGGAGTGAATGAATTATTAAAGTTCGTCTACCGTAACCTGTTGCACGACGAGATCCACCCCCACATAAGCTGACATTCGCTGCATTTCTTTTTCAGTGACCACCATATTGTTCACTTTCACCGTTCCATGTGACTAAATATAGTTTGATCTTTGATCTTTGATTTTGCTTGATCTATGGTCTCGTTAAATCTTTGATCTATGATCTTGTTTGAACTTTGATCTATGATCTTGTTTGAACTTTTGATCGATGATCTTGTTTGATCTTTGATCTTTCTTTCATTTATGATCTTGAAAAAAAATTACCAGAATCTCGCCAATTATAGCCAGAATCTCGCCGGGATAGGCCACTCCGACTACTATAATCGATATTCCCTATACCTACCATCCTCCTCTCTGCCCCCTTCTACACGCAGTTTGCGATTCGTTTCGTTTGTTTCTCCACCCATTTGTGATTGGAATATTCCATCCTTTTTTAATCAATCGTGTTCCAAAATCTTATCAACTCTTCCTATCTCCATGTTTGATTCGTTCTGTAAGAATGTTGACAACCAATATTTGCAATAGACGTTTTTTTTCAATAGACTTTAAAAGGTGTAAATTTTCATCTCTGAGCTCTTCATTTGATGTAAACCTTTTACTTTTGGAACTGTGTGAGAACATGTGTTATGAATAATTTTACAATAACTCAATCGAACACAAAATAATCGTGCTGATCTGTCTATTAAACTATCGCAATTGTCCTTACTCGACTTTGACCTATGACCATTCTCATACTCTCTCTTTCTGACCCTATATCTGACCTAGCCCTCATACCTCTCGCAACTACCCTTGCCTGTATCTTTGTTCCCGCTTGTCTGTTTCCTACAGGCGTCGTTTCCTTCCTCTTCGCCTTTTCTCTTTTCTGACCATGAGCTTGTGAGCTTTCTGTCCTTTTCTCTAATTGATTGTGTTATTCTTCATCATTAATTATAGAGAGATGGTTGGATTCCGTGATGATCCCGAGTTGCAAGTGTTGTCCGTCGTACACAATCATATCTTGCTCACCGTTCGACGAGAGGAGGATGGCGTATTTTTGAATACCTCCAACCTGATCACTGGTATGATTGATTGTTTTATGATCATTCATTTAGTTATCGCTCTACCTACATATGTAGCTCCTCACGCCTCATCGCAGACTGTACATATTACAATAGTTATAGATTGTGTCTTATTTGTGCAAACTATGGCCCAAATGTGGACAACCACACGTATTCGATATTTTCCACTTCTAATTCTTTTTCAGGTGGTCAACTTCGACGTTTTCCAATTCAACCATTGACCGTTGATCTCATTCCTCCCATGAAGATTGAAACCAGTCCTGAAAATGAATTTATCACTGTCTCCTTTCATGTCAAATGTTGCAAAACTCGCATTGTGGCCAGGTAAGCAACCAGTTAATCGATATAAAGAAAACAGAAAATTCAGAATAAAAAAAAACCAGAAATTGTCATAAAATTATTGGTGTCCTTATTTTCTCAATGTTTTATTAGTTTTGTTACAAAACCTATTTCGGTGTATTTTTATCTAAAGAGCAGCCAATGCAAAACAATCTAATAGCATGCAACACTATAGAAACGAAACGATGATAACCGAGACTTCACTTAACTAGCTCCAACACCGAGATACCAAACTGCGACCATGAAATTCCCGGCCGTATCTACACAGAGATTATTTGGGCAATTTTGATCTCTGTATACGGTTTTTGAAAAAACACTTCATCAATGAAACATTAAAAATTAGTGACCAAATGAGTTTTTTTCTTCTTTTTCGTTAAATGTATTCCGAAAAGTAATTTTCTGGTCAGAAAATTTCCTGGTGTCTAAAATGACCAGAAAACAGAAAATAGAATCTCCCAGCCCTGAAATCAATCGATATTATCAAGCGATACATAATGATGGCTATTTCTCAGGTACGAACTGCAGTTTCTCGATTCTAACTGTGATAAAATCGATATGTTCAATACCGTAGTCTTCAATTCCATCAAATTGAGTTACGGAGAAAGGGTTAGTCTGCACAATTATTGATTGGTTGTATTATCGATTTATTCAATCAATGTCTCATCTTCAGCCATTATTTGTATATAAAAAATGCGACAATCTTCATTCAACTCTCATTGCTTCCATTGCAAATACAATGAGGACGTAAGTTCACCACAATTCATTCTGTTGTTTTTTTATCTTACCGTAATCTCTTCAGGTTCTCGCTTCATACATTGTATCATGGTCGTCAACCATCTGCTAGGCATGGTTAGTTTTTTTTATTTCTTGGCTATTCTCTTGTTATTCTTGCTTTATTTATCGATCGATCAATCAATCAATAATTCAGGTTTTCTCGGTCAGGTGCAAAACCAATATTTCTGTGTAGCCTTTGCGGACGATGAGAAGTTGTATCTCGCTGATAATCGATTATATCGATTCTTTCCTTTGTACGTTGAATGATTATCGATTGACTTATATCGATTGATTCAGTTATGGGGATTCCTTCGTTGTCAACGACAAACTTCACTTTAACAAGACGGCTGTATCGCCTCTCATGATGAAATGTAGAGGAAAGGTACAGTAGATGTCTTGATATTCGGCATACTGCAACTGTTATTGATTAATTATAGCTCTACTTCGCGATAACTCGTGAAGATCTTTTCATCGTCGATGAAGTAAATAAAAAATTCGTTCCTGTTTCTTTGCCTCCTAATACTATATTAGGTATTTGATTTATTGATTTTTATTGATTTATCATTAAATCAGTACATTTTTCAGGAGCTGGTCTCTGCTTTGATAGTACCGATCGATTGATTGTTACAGATGAAGAAGGTACGCTATCATTGGTTATTAATTAATTTCTCTTCCGGAAAGTACCGTAATCGCACGGCGGTTCAATGATAGTAGCTAAGAAGCTCTCACAGGAATCGCAAACTGAGTATTGAAACTGAACTAGGCACTACGTCCTCCCAGTTCGAAGTTGAGATACGATATTGATGGGCGCGTTGAGGCGACGCGCTTCGGCTGCTCGCCATACGCGCGCTTCTGACTAGAGCTATCATCGAGTTTTACGAGTTGGTACACATGCTGAGATGGCTTTGTTTACTAGTACTTTTGTATGGCGATCCGAACCTCGTGGGTTCGAATCCAGCCCGGTGCAAATCAAATTTGCTGATTTTTTCGTAGAACGGGAGGCTTCAAGGCAAAGTTAAATGTAGGGATTTCCCTCCAATGAACCCTCCAATTAACCACCGTGAATCGCTGTTGTTCCAGGCAGGAACCCTCGTCCAGTGAATCTCCCTGGACATGGTATTGATTCATTGGCGCATATGGCATGCGCTATGGTACGAACGATTTGTGATCATCGACTCATGATGGAATCGTCATCTAAGGTTAGTGTACTGCTTAATATTTGTGGAATTCAACTGATATCGATCGATGAACTTTTATAACTAACGTAATTCGAATACAGATTACTTCTATGGAGTCTCTTATTCGTCTGCTATTCACTAATATCGATTGATCTTTCCCACTTCCTAAGTGGCTCCCGTCTGGAAGTTACCTAAATTAGGGACACACTTGTCATACTTTGTATGATACATTTCGAATTGTTCGTAATTATCTCTAACCAACTTACAATAATTGTATATATTGCCTTGTTTTCAATATTCGTACAGCTTGATTGTATATATTATTTACTAATTTGGTTTGCCTTGATCTCTCACAGTGTTATACTCTCTATTTAGCGTGCGCAATTAATAACTTTATTGTTAGCTGATATCAATAATAATAATGGTGATGGAATCGTCATCTAAGGTTAGTGTACAGCTTAATATTTGTGGAATTCAACTGATATCGATCGATAAACTTTTATAACTAACGTAATTCGAATACAGATTACTTCTATGGAGTCTCTTATTCGTCTGCTATTCACTTCAATTAATTGATTTTCTCCATTTCCAAAGTGACGCATATACAAAAGGAAATCGGACTGTACTGTATTGTTAGAAGTATATTGCAATTGGTTTTGTTGGTAGAAATCCCTTCGTCTTTCCACTTTTATGATTACTTTCCAATTGTTACATTCAAAATGTGATAAACTTGCTCAGCATTTCATCTTTATCGATACAAACTCTGATCACACAGTGAAAGAGACACTCAAGAGGCACGCAATATGCGCGAAACAGTCGGTTAAAGGTGATGTGAGGATCCAGCAACGAATACTGTATCATGACAAAACTGTGAATAGGGGGAGGGCGAGATTACAGTAAGGGGCGGAGCTTAAGCATCATTCTTCTGGAATTAAGCCTCATGAAGAATGATCAGAAGATAGATAACGAAGAAACCGACGAGACACAGGACATCGGGAATGAAGCTCTCTGAATTTACAGTATTTGAAATTTGGATAAGTGACGAGAAAACACAGGCGGCATTACGAAAAAAATCGTGTCAAGTCTAACCATAGAGCACGAAATCAATGAGGCACACGTCCGGAATCGGATATGAACACGACGATTTGATGTCTTAGACCTCGACCGGAAAAGGGCAACCCTAAAAAGGACAATGCTCCCCCAGCTATGGATTCAATCAATGAATCGATTTATTAATATATATCAAATAAAATACAACATGAAGGGTCCTATAAAGTAAAATCTTAGAACGAATTGTTGAAAACCTTGTGAAAATAGAGATAAAAAACATTAATTCAATTCGATAACTCGAAGCCATTTTCATCAATAATAATAATAATTTAAAAAAAAAAGATTGCAGAAAGATTGATAGATAGTGGAGTACGAATGAATAAGATGCTACGACGATGTCGAGAATTCTTTGTTTCTAGGCTGATCGTATTTAATCATTCATACTCACAATTATACGAAATATTTGTTTCATTAGGTAAAGGTACATCTCATTATTCAAGCACACGAAGTCCTGCGGGAGATCACTGCTAAGCCAGTGACCATTCATCGGCAGATTGATATTTTTCGCAGTAGTGATTATATTCGACCGTTTAATGATATGTAGTTAATATGAAACAAAGTGAAGAAATTATTATTATTTTCATAAATTATTATTAGACGCCGAAGAAGAAATGGTTCTGGGTGCACAAATTGAGAACGATGAGCGCTGAAAGTGGAGCCTTTAAAGAAGGGGACCCTCGAGTTTTTTCGTGACTAAACTGGCCAGGCAGAACTAGAGATCACATCTCCCTGCATACAACAAAAATTTTCTCTAATATTTTAGGTGCCCCGGAATGTCGTAATCCGAGCACAAAGTTCATTGATCCCCCAGGGAAAGGCGCGAGTTTTTGAATTTGAAGGATGAATATATTGAAAGTTGCAAACGGGAATCAAACCCGCGTCGAGCGGTTACAAGCGCTGACTACTAACCAGTGGGCTGCAGGCTCTACGCGCTCGACCTCTCAAATCTAATAGAGGACTAAATGTCGCTTCCTATCTCCCACGTTCTTCTTGTCATTAGCGAACCCCAAATCTCATAGGTCCCCTTCTTTAATCTAACAATAAGAGCATATTTTATCAAATTCATTCTCATTTTCCATTTCATTCTCACATCTCTCACAGTTGATATCGGTTGCCCCGCTTCTTCTTCTCTTCCTCAATTGTGAGTTCCCCGTAGTGGTGGCCCCGTGATCTTACTTTAAAAAAACATTCCTGTACATGCATTGTAATTATTCCACAACCTTTCCAAATCACCGCAGTCCTACTATAAAAGAATATTGCAATAACATTAGTGTTATTGAATTTATAAAATGAAGTAAATGTGTTCATTTTCCTCATTGTCCCAACAATAATCTTTTCAAGGATGCGATTCCTTCTCGCCTTCGTGTTTGTGTCCTTGATATCCGCCGCTCACGCCATTGACGACGCGATTGACGATGCGGAATACGAAGATATAAAGAAAGCCGTAGGCAATGTCGACCTTGATGTATGTATTACTACTATAAAATTTTAAAAATCTTGATTTGTTTTTTTGTTGTTGACAAATCAGGGGTCCGTCAAATCTGTCAACTTTAGGACGATAGTTCGAAGGAAAGATGCGAACTGTCCTCTCAACTTTCGTCCGAAAGTTTCCCTGCCACTTAAGGGCTTACGTACTTGTAAGAATACCTTCGACAGACCCCACACGAGTTAGGCGCACCTTTCCTAGTAAAAAAAAATCAAATTTTTGAGATCGGCGCTTTCAAGGGTGCTGATGACGATGTTTATGTTCATTTTGCACCGTTGAGGCCAGACGGGTTTCAGTCATTTCTCGTCACACGATGGTGCTAAAATTTGCAGAATATGCAACCCATGGCAGAATTTAATGGCGCTCACGCCTGTATAACTCATTTTTCATGAAAAATTGCAAAAATTTTTAAAAATTTTAACGGCAAATGTGTTTTTGCGAGATACATAGATCGTACCGGAATGTGTTTAGGTCCTCATAGAAAAATTTCAACGAATCTGCAGAAGGTACTTTCGAGAAAATCAACCTTTAGTGTAGTCATTTTGCCGTTGAAGTGCGTGCAAGAGGCGCGCGAGTGTGGTGGTGCGAGAGAGCAGAGCGGCAGTTGAGGCGACCCAATGTTTCTCGCAAAAAACACTTTTGCCGTTGAGACAATTGAATTTTTAAAAATTTCTGAAATTTTTTCATGAAAATGAATAATGCAGGCCAACCATCACACTATCACTGTTGTAAATTCAATTTTCATCCCAACTTTATGTAAAGCCCCGTTTACCTTTTCTGCCCCTCTTCAAATACCCACTCTCTCACCTGCTCTAACTGATATCGCAACAATCTTCGCAACTTTCGTCGCATCTTTTCGTCGCAACGTTCGAAAAATCGGCGAAAGTTGAACACTCCGCAGAGCAGCGACGAATCTCTCGCAGTGTCATTGACAGAGCGAGGAGAGTATTTCCCGCTCTCGCTGGACACTCTCACGGGCAAAGTAAAGTGAGAAAGTTTAATCAGAGTTGAGTTCTTTTAGAAATGCAAATGGTTCGGCACATCACCTTTTTGTCGAGGTTCCTGCAATGACGATCCGGAATATCCTATATATAAATTCCATTATACATTCCGTAATACATTCAAAATTATTTTGCTATTATTATATTATTCATAATAATAATAATAATAATAATAATAATAATAATAATAATAATAATAATAATAATAATAATAATAATAATAATAATAATAATAATAATAATAATAATAATAATAATAATAATAATTAGAATTTATTATTATTATTCTGTATTCAGACATGTGGGCAGACGGAACAAGCGAAGACATAAGCCCTGAGGGCAACGAGTACATTGAGAAACTATTTGCTGGCTACGGATCGAATTGCGCAACTGGTTTGTCGCCACTACTTCAGAACAAGGGACCAGAACACTGGGCAAGTCCAAAAGGACATGAAAAATGAAAATAACACAAAGGAAAGAACGTTTATGTTAGGCAATTATACTATTATTTTGAGCTGGAGAACTTGAACAGAACTGAACTTGAACTGGAGAATTTTGAACTGAACTTTTGAACTTGAACTTATTTTGAACCTATTCTGAAGTAGTGTCGGGTTGTCCTCCCTGCCTACGTAAAGTCAACTTCATTTCTTAAAATCAGGTGCCAAAAACTTGTGCTGCAAGGAGTGATGAAGACTTCAATGATGTGCATAAATTCTATAAATTCGCCCAAATAAAGTGTTATACACATTTATGGCTGTGATGAATACAGCATATCTGATAATTATGTGCCACAGAAGATTGATGATATTGATTATCTAATACTGATTATCACAAAGGACACTATTGAATATCACATGAGACAATATTCATTATCCCAATATTACATTTCCTCGTGACGTTTTAGGAATTTGCCCAGTGGCCGTATGCAAGAACAACTTAAAACCGTTTTCCGGGAAAATGTGACGTCATTAGCGTAGGCGGAGGATTTATGGAAAACGCCTCCGCCTACGCTAATGACGTCACATTTTCCCGGAAAACGGTTCTTGCATACGGCCACAGGTTAAGGATAGCTCTGTGACACACTCTTTACACGCTATTTGCTCAACTCTTTATCAAATAAGATATAAGAAAAAAACACATACAACGTAAATGAATAACTGTTTTTGCTGCAAAAAGAAGAATGGGTGGATAATTTTAATCATAACTACGATATCATTTTTACCATCGCATTTTCCTTTGTTTTGACATTTGTTTTTCATTTGAGAAAACTTTAAAGGTGGACTCCCGCGAATATTTTCATGAACAAACTGTGAAGACAGAAAGTTAGCAAAAGTAATGTTACGTACGTACACTATTTATTTTATGCTAATTTAACTTATTGATTGCTAGAATCATGAATGAATCATGCTAGCAATCGCAGGCAAAGGCGCGCTTTTTGAAAATAGGAAAGTTCGGCAATAGGATTCGAACCCGCGACCATGCGCTAGTTAGTCACAGGCTTTACCACTACGCTAAGGAACTGATGTGTGAACGCTCTATCTTCTTGCATATCACTTGACACTTGCATGAGATTTGCATGAGAACATTCGCGGGTCTCCACCTTTAAAAAGCAAAATGGATTCTCAAGGAATAGTACTCCTATTTGATTCAGAACGCCTGAAAATAACGAAAAATTAAATTAAAAACAAAAATTATCTTTTACTGTTTCCTTTGGGGCAGATTATTTTCGAAATAAAATCTCTTACTTTTCTTTATTCTTGTGATGCGTGTCGCAATAGAAACACAAATGATTGAAAGTACAAAATCTTTCTGCATATCGGTAACAAAGCGGAAATATTCCGAATATAAACAGAAAATGAACGAAATAGTACATAGTCGAGAAGGCGTTACGTTTTATCTGAATAAAAAATACAATTCTTATTGCGCTAAGGAATAATTCAAAAGGAATCTAGCAAATGTTCTCAACGATTTGAAACTCTCACTTTGTAAGAATGCCATGTGTGTTCAGGTCAGGGATTTTAGAGAACATTTGTTATTTTTCACCTGAATTTGTTATCCTTGTCTATAGTTTGCTGATTCATATAAAACATTATTGTTTTCGTTCTTGCTACGGATTCATTAATTTTTTTACAAAAATGACTGGCTCAGTGGTACACGCTAGCTTCCTCAAAATGCATTACGCGAGATAACGCTCCATAACGTTTTGGGGCGCTCTGCGGAGTTCAAATATCAAATTAAAACTAGCGGTAGGTTAGCTGCCGGGGGACTGCAATACAACATGGTAACCCTAAATTTTGGTTCCAGTCTGAATAGTTTTTCCCCAAAATTCGCAATATTTTTCGAAATTTAAAATTTAAAATATGTCCGCGCATAACAAAACACAGTGAATTCAAATTGCGCGGGAATTCAATTTTTTTATAATGGTGTTAATTTTAGAAAACAAATATGCAGTCCCAACAAAAAAAACGAAGAGAAACTATCGGACTCTTTGGAGAAACCTAATCGAGACTGTGACAACTCTACTAAACCAGCAGATAACTTTATTGTTTTAAATGTAATTTATTGTTTAGAAAAAAACATTAGAGTGCCATGTCGAGTGATGCCTTTTGAAAAGGCTAACGTGTCTATAACTCCAATTCTCATAGCTATTTATGCAATTACTTATGTCATCAAATTTTCCAGTCCTCTTTGCTTCTTTAACAAGATCAGGATGAAGTTGTCTTAAAAAAGAAGAATCACTTGAAATGCATTAAGACACCGACTCAGTAAGGTTCGAGGGTTGAGCCACTGACCCCGGACATCGACCTCACCGATTTGGCTCAAAATTTTTTTGTGGACACCCCCATGGCCCCCTATCACAAAATGGGTATTCATTTGAGCTGGGTCCTTGAAACACAGATGTGGCGGGTTCTCGAAATTTGAAAACTCGATTTTCGCCAAAAAAAAGTGGAGCGACCTAGGTCCAATATTAGTGTGGAATAATTACATATATGCCTATGCAACAAAAACTCGCTATTGGACGGTCCGGATATCCGATCGCAAACTGATTTTTTAACCTCCTCAAAACATTCTAAATTTAATTAAAATTTTAAAACAAAAAACGGCTATCCAATTTTAGCCTCATTTTATAGAGCAAAAAATTCCGCATCGAATAAGGCAAAAAAATCAAAAATCGATCGACCCGTGTTTTGAGATAAATGAACCTGAAGATGACCCGAAAATATTTTTGTTTTCAAACCCCCTCATGTTTGTACTTATATTGAAGAGCTCGTCGAGTAGAACAACTTTCATGTTGAACGTTTTGTCTGAAACTCATGTACAAGAGAAATACATGAATTAAGATTTATTGGATCCAAATATTTTGTATCGCTTGTATCTTGTGAACAAACGACTTTCATAGAATACGACCAACATGAAAAATGATGTGCTCGACGAGTTCTTTAAAATGAGTATAAACATGGCAAGGTTTCGACAACTTTTTTTTCATGACCACTTTAGAGGCCATGTTTTCAGCATAGGGGTCAACAATTTTTTTTCGTGAAACAACTAATTAAGTATGGATTTTTGAGTTCTACAATATAGGCGTAATCACTTTGTGCACAAAAAATATTTTACTTTCGTTTTACTCAAAATTGACTGAAAAACTGTGAGAATAAATAAAAGAATGAATAAAGATGTATTTCTCTTGTACATGAGTTTCAGACAAAACGTTCAACATGAAAGTTGTTCTACTCGACGAGCTCTTCAATATGAGTACAAACATGAGGGGGTTTGAAAACAAAAATATTTTCGGGTCATCTTCAGGTTCATTTATCTCAAAACACGGGTCGATCGATTTTTGATTTTTTTGCCTTATTCGATGCGGAATTTTTTGCTCTATAAAATGAGGCTAAAATTGGGCTGCCGTTTTTTGTTTTAAAATTTTAATTAAATTTAGAATGTTTTGAGGAGGTAAAAAAATCAGTTTGCGATCGGATGTCCGGACCGTCCAATAGCGAGTTTTTGTTGCATAGGCATATATGTAATTATTCCACACTAATATTGGACCTATGTCGCTCCACTTTTTTTTGGCGAAAATCGAGTTTTCAAATTTCGAGAACCCGCCACATCTGTGTTTCAAGGACCCAGCTCAAATGAATACCCATTTTGTGATGGGGGCCATGGGGGTGTCCACAAAAAAATTTTGAGCCAAATCGGTGAGGTCGATGTCCGGCACTACCTGGAATCTTACTGAGCCGGTGTCTTAAATTACTATTGCTACCGTACAGGGCTGTACTGTTCACTGATTTTGATTTAAATATTAGGTTGATTCATAAGTCTTGTCGCATTTTACCCCTTTAAACAAATTAAAATAACTTTATCTCGGTCAAAGCAAATCAATCAAAGTAACCGCCGTCTGGGTCGACACACTTCCTCCAAAGTTCGGGTAGCTTGTGGCTGTAGTGCTCCCAGAAGGACGGCTGCTTGGAGGAAAAGTAGTTGGTCAGCCAGATTTCGACCTCCCGCTGATTATTGAAGTGTACTCCTCCGAGAGTGCGTTGCACATCGGAAAACAAACTGTAATCGCTAGGAGACAAGTCGGGCGAGTAGGGCAGGTGGGTTCGATGTTCCAGCTAAAGTATAACAGGGCCTTTTGGTTGTCCTTGCCACGTGGTGTCGGGCGCTGTCGTGCTGGAAGTGAATTTGATCGCGCAACCAGGGAACGGAGGGGACCTGAGACTTCAGGGTCCGTAGTTGACTAGAGTATACCGCGGCCGTAATAGTCGACCACTGTGGTAGCAGCTCCCAATGCACCACACCGCCTCTGTCCCACCACACAGACAGCATGATAGTTTTCTGATGAAGTTCAGGTTTGGCGATGGAATTGGACTGCTCATCTCGACCGACCCACTGAACCCGTAGGATTACGTTGTCGTAAAGTATCCATTTTTCATCTCCAGTGATGATCCCGCCGATCCAAGCCGTCGTGCGAGTGTACGAAATTAGATTCAGACACTGGTCCGCACGGTTTTCCTTCTGCTTGTCTGACAGAAGGTGGGGTAAGCATCAACCCATATTCTGGACCTTGCCGAGATCCTGTAGGCAACCAACGATGGTGGGTTGGCTTACCCCAAGGCTCGTCGCCATATCACGGGTGGTAGCATAGGGGTCAGCGTGGACGTGCTGCTCCAGCATGTCCAAGTCCAGCTCGGGGTGCCGTCCGGATTTGGATGTCGTACTCCCTTTTTCGAAGCGTTTGAACAAACGTTGCACCGTACATTTACTAGTGGCCTTAGTGTTATATAGTACCGCTATACGGGTGTGGACATCGGGTGGTTTGAGCTCGGATAGAAAGAAAAAAACATGAAGTGTCGCTTGTGCGCAAAACTGGGAACGAAAGGTGGAGGCATTTCAGCTACTAGACTCGATGCAGGCACAATTCACTACTACGCTCAAAGAGTAGTAGTAGTGACTTATCTACTGCCAGAACTGACGGGGTAATTGATAACGTACGACTGGGCAGTGATAGCATAAACACACCCCTCCAAAATGCGACAAGACTTATGAATCAACCTAATATTACCTCATAATAGAAATAATTAAAAATTCTTAGAAAATGGTTCACGGGCAAACCTCGAATCAAGTATGAAAATCCAAACAATAGATATGATAATTTGTAGTGCATAGGCCATTGATGCGATTGTCTTAAATGGATTTAATGCTATACACTCCCAATGTTTGTTGTTCTTCTCTCACACTTATTTTTTTATTTAATTTAATTTATCTTACATTAAATTAATTATTAGAGTGTATTAGTTTTTTCGTTCTTTTCGATTCTCATAGAATTTTACCGTTTAAATTGCACTATTCATCACGCAAAAAAATAAATTTACCACCCATTTACCCATAAGTGGACGTGGCGCAAATCGTTTGTCCACATTATTGGGTATTGCTAGCACGTTAGACGCAAACGAATGCCCAATTATGGGCAAGTTTATTCTCTGTCTACTAAGCCATCAGTAGTGTAAACCAAAATGGTGCGATATTTTCCGGATTAACGATACCCCACTTTCGTTCGATAGTTTGTAGTGCATAGGCCATTGATGGATATACTTATTGTTAGAAGTAATGGCATACCAGAAGCACTGTTAGAAGTGCAAATAGTGATTGTATTTTCTTGCAGACAGCGATTACGAGGAGAATTATAAAGATAAAGTAGCAGGAGAAGCTTACACGCTGTAAAGTGTAAACGAATAGGCACGAAGAATAAATTTGCACGAGTAGGGATAATATCATAGATGAACAATTTGCCCGTGGTCGGGCAATACCGAGGCGCTTGTTCCGCAAACGCCCACGCCCCGCCCCCTCCATCCTAGCACTCTGTACTCTCTCATATCTCAATTCTCTCTCGCCCTCTCTCACTATGCACTGCGCACACTCTCATATCTCGTATACTATCTCATATCTCAACGCTCTCTCGCTCTTGATTAACTAATGGTGACCTAAGAACATGCTATAACTGCAATGGTTGCATGAACTAATTTATTAAGAGTAGTGCAAGGATGAGCTAATCGGTGATGAATAAAGAATCGGCTAATTGGTATGGAATGAAAAATGAACTCATCGGTAATAAGTGAAGAACAAAGTAATCGGTAATGAATGAAGGAATAGGCTAATCATAATGAATAGAATAGGCAAATCGGTAATGACTGAAAATAATAGGCTAATCGGTAGTTAATGAAAAGAATAGGCTAATCCGTAATGTAATTAATGAATTAAAAATCCGCAATAAACGCAGTAAATTTGCTTATTTTTTCGTCATTTACCGATTTGCCTATTCTTTTTAGTCGTTACCGAATTGCCTATTCTATTCATTAACTACTGATTAGCCTATTCCTTCATTCATTACCGATTACTTTGTTCTTCACTTATTACCGATGAGTTCATTTTTTATTCCATACCAATTAGCCGATTCTTTATTCATCACCGATTAGCTCATCCTTGCACTACTCTTAATAAATTAATTCATACAACCATTGCAGTTATATCATGTTCAAGTTAGACCACAGACAGTCAGAATCGGATCAGACACGCAGAGGATATTAGAGAGGAGAGAGCTAGAGAGCGAGAGTGAGCGAGAGAGTGTGTCCCACCAAGAGAGTGCGCATGCCAGGATTGTAGTTTGTACGGCCCCCTATAAATAGCCCTCTTCCTCCTCATTCTTCGCCTCTGATTCATCAGTTGTGCCTCTCTCCTTCGAGAGAATTTTGGCTTGGGGAAGTTACTTCGCGATGGAGTCCCTTCCCTGTCCCGGACTTCTCCATCTCCTTGGAGAAGTCGCCGAGCAGGAGCCGGCTGGGGCGTCCCCCACTCCCAGGGCCTCTCCCTGGAAAAGGGGGCGGGGCTTAAAGGGGGCGTGGCAAGTGTGGGCATTTGCGGAACAAGCGCCAACTCGGCGCACTCTCATTTATCATTCGTTCTTCATTGTAGTGTCCATCTCTAAGCAATATATCCGTGAAAACATATTGGAACACGAGGTAGAGTTTGTATATTGGTATAATCACTGCACATTTACTGAAAACCGCGTCTTGTTTATCCTTTTCGGAAACTATTTCTGAAAAAAGATAGTTGGCTTGAGAAACGGTAATGGAAAACAGTAAAACAATCACGTACCACCGTCATTTTAATTTTGTCCGTTAGTTGAGGACATCCTTTGAATCTAAGAAAAAAATGAAAAAAAAATTGAAATTCCAAATTCGCAGAAAATTTTAAAAAAACTTTCGGCGTAAATTTTGAGGGGTGTCTAGTGGAAAACCCTGAGAAAGAAGCTACTGTAATCAATAATGATTGGCTACGGTATCTTTTTAGAGTAATTTCATGAACCATCACGGTGTTCCGCTTGGGACACAACACACTCCAAAATATACACCGACGTATACAAAATAATGTAATGCATATTTTCTCGACGGCGTTGGCAAACGCATTAGGAAACCTTGATTATCTTCGTATATCGCCCTCACAAAGGGATACCAAAAATGTGAGATCTTTGAACGAAAGATTTTTTTGAAATTTTTTTTTAATCATTTGATATGCACGACAAAATCAACTTTATTTTTACATTAACGATGTTTATTGGTAAATAACAATACAAAACAAGAATAATGAACAACAAATAGAGAATAAATATAGATGAAGAAGTAAAGTTGTTGAAAAGCATACGTAGCACTTTCAAGTGGAAGAAATTAGTTTGTCCACATTTCCTTCTCTCATTCAACCTATGACGCAGATTGACTTTGGCCCCAAGATTATAAAAAATGCTGTAGCTGTAGAGTTCTAATTTCTTATGCATCTTTACATTTGCAATACGCCGTAACCTCCTCTGCCGCCTCCAAGGCAAATGTAACAATGCATTATTCATCTTATTCGTCGTAACTTAAATAATGTTCTATTAGGAAACGATTTATGCATCAACTAGGCGAATGAAAAATGAGGCAAAAAACAAAAGAATCCAACAAATACTGCTGCGAGAAATAGGTTTTGAAATTAAAAGAGGAATATGACACGACACATGAAATGCATAAATACAGCTACGATGTTTAAGGAATAACTTATACAGAGTTGCACGCAACCACACTCAGCGTTTCTTCAGCACGGGGAGATCGCTCTTTTAAAATTTGGTAAAATGTAAAAAAAAACGGTATGGTGGTGTACACCATAGTGTTCAATGATCGCCTACACTCTCTCACTTTTGCGTACTCTCTCTTTCTTTAGCTCTGCCGTTTTCTCGATCACACCATTTGGAAACGCTGTGCCACAACCGTTGACAAGTGGGCCAACAATATTTTTTTAATTTAAAAGAATTTGATTTCTACATTTATTCTTTGATTTGTCACTTCTCAAAATGGTAGGAATCATATGTGCTAGACATTTCGACCGATTCAACCGAACATATTTCAAATCTAATCAACATTTCCTCAGATCGTTTTGCATTGCCCAACATTGCAGCAATGATCGCTTTACGCGAGTAAATTATTATTATTGCTTCAGATTGTCGTCAGTTATAATAGTCATGGCAATCATTTATTATCACATAATTATTTCAATGGTTATTTGGATCTTTATTCTCCGATCAGGTTATATCAAATCGAGATGTCACTTCAGATTGTGGTTTGGAGAACTTGCAGGCATAGAAAAGATTGATGGATCCCTGAAAAAAAAGACAAAAAATATGGATCAAAACTTGTAAATGCTTGACTTTTTGGTGTGCTTATCAATTATCAGAGTTATTCATGAAATAATGTCTCTTCTTATTGAATATTTACATCTTCTGGCTCCTTTGTTTTGTTGCTTGTGTCATACCCGAAGTACGGAGATAAAACTTTGTGGTTATCAGTGCCAACCATGATTTTGGGTATGCAAAAGGAAAGCTACAACCGTTTTTTTCATAACAAAACGCCCTATGCTCTTACAGAAATAGAGTCTAAAATCTTCGGTAATGGCCACAGCAGTAAAAATGCCCGAAAACTTGGGACAAATGATAAACAACAGGTGCAGAGTAGAGTTGGCTGTTCGGGTGGCGGGCCCGCAATGGCTCGTAAAATCATTGCCGTCTCCTCCGCCCTTTCAAACCCGTCGCGTGTAGCGCGCGACCATAATATGAGGATAATATGCCATTATTATAGAGAGAATATGTCATTATTATAGAAAGGACATTGCGGACCATTGCGCGCCCGCAACGTGCCCGCAGTTATCCTAGATTCTGTCGCACAGTGGTATGTGTGTTCATTAAAAAACTTTCAAGTTTAGGAATATGCAAATTATTGCAACCTGCATGGCTGGAACTAGCCAAATTGAGAAGGATATAAAACATGATGTAACGTTCATGTCAGTTCCACTTATGATTGAATACGAAAAGACTCCGAGTGGGAAGGACGAAACTGCCAACGGAAGGATACTCTGTAATGAGATAAAGATAGGCACTAGGTCGAATGAGAACCAATGAATAATAACCAACTGGATGATAACCATTTGCACATGAGATACAAGCGCTAATGAATAGACAAAGTATGCAAATGGCTATCTTCCAGTCGGTTATCATTCATCGATTCTTATTCGACATAGTGCCTAAAGATAGGAATGTAGACTGCCACTAAACTCAAAACCCTCACCGATATCGCTACCTTAGCGACGGACATCATTAAACCACTTTATGTCATTCCTTTTAATGTTATACGATAGAATAAAGAATACTAATAAGGGAAAAAGAAAGCATGTCTCTTGGTTCTAAGAGAAAACTTACTTGGATTCGTTGAAGGTCAAAGAAGACTTTCTGCATCTTTATCGTCTTCTGACTGAATTGAACGCCAAGTACGACGAGTTCCGAACGAATCTTAAAAAGCTGATACATAATTTTATATTTTTTTTATCCAAATTTATGCATTTCTTTTCAAAACATGTAGATATATTTGTTATGTGAGTGCACAACCTTGAGAAAAATAATGGCACATATCGCGTAGCAAGCGATTTGAAAAACGACAAGACATATTTCTCCCGGACCAATCATACCAGCACAGTCCTGAAAGAATAGGAAACCTTTGCGCCAAAAAAAACTTTTTTCCTTATTCCGTAGAGTTTCGGGTAATAGATTGAGTTTCGGAGTTTCGGGTACACTGAGCGCAAACTTAACTTGCAAATCGTTACCCCGATACACTTTCCTGGCAAACGATTACCCCAAATGGGTAACGATTTGCAAGTTAAGTTTGTCTTATGGCTCGTTAAAAAATAGTGGAAAACCGAATTCGGCGACTTTCCATCCGTTAAAAAAGTACCCGGAAAGTCGAAAATTGAAACACGAAATTGGAATTCGCGCGCGCGCACAGAGGTGCGGGAATTCAAATTCCGACTTTCCGTTATCGATTTTTAGTAGTAAAAATGGAAATTCAACTTCCTGCTAATGCAATCCGCAGAAATACGCTTTCGGAAAGTCAGAATTTGAATTCCCGCACCTCTTCGCGCGCGCGCGAATTCAAATTTCGTGTTTCCATTTTCGACTTTCCGGGTACTTTTTTAACGGGTGGAAAGTCGCCCATTTCGGTTTTCCACTATTTTTAACGAGCCATCAGTGTACGTGCTATTCG
Source organism: Parapristionchus giblindavisi (assembly GCA_943737045.1). Classification (NCBI taxonomy): domain Eukaryota; kingdom Metazoa; phylum Nematoda; class Chromadorea; order Rhabditida; family Diplogasteridae; genus Parapristionchus; species Parapristionchus giblindavisi. The sequence continues at coordinate 1,345,902 of CALSFV010000002.1, read as the reverse complement.
GCCGCCCGCAATCGGTCAACCCTCTTTCAGAGGTTGCGGGCCCGCAATGATTATATTGAACCATTGCGGGCCGCAAAAAATATTTTGTCAACTCTATTTCGTCCCACTTATTTGAAACAGTCTATTGTAGTCGTAACGCAATAAAAAATTTCATAACTTCCCAGTGAAGACGAAAATGAATTACCATTTCTGAAATAAGACGAGGCAAGGAGCCCATGACAGAAAATTGTTCGTCTGCGTCAAGACCATAGGTTCTTCTCACTATATCGGATAAGACAATCTCGTAGCGTGGTGAAGGGAACAAATGGCGGACGCAGAACTGCAATGACATCTCACCTATAGGTGACTAGAGATATCTAGTTCATAGGGTGCGTGAAAATTACTGCTACTCGAACTCAGTATTTCCCCTTAGAATGCCATTTGAGAAATCAGGCTGAGCTTGGTTTTCCAGTTGCTTATTGCTTTGGTATTATATGGGACCACGATAAATTAGTTAGTCGAAAGTTTGAAGGAAAGTTCGCAGTTTATTGCGAACTTTCCGGCGAACTTTGACAGAGTATATCCACAGATATTCTGAAACTTACTAGATCTTGCAAAATGAACGTAGCAGGTATGCAGTAGGCGATTACGAATCGTTTTCGCAGTTTAATTTGAGATCTGACAAAGTAAAACTATATGAAGTTCATCTACTCATCTACTGTTCATCTACTAAAAGGGAGCGTAACCTCTCTCAATGACCTCTTCATTGCTTAGACTATTTCTCTGTTCTCTAACAACGAGAGAGCGTAGAGCGTTGAAGATACCGTTGAGAAAGGTTTCGGTCCCTTTCACTTGCCTGTTCAACGCGAAATACTGCACGATGAGTGGAGCTGGCGCCATTTGCCAGGTCAGAGACATCACAACGCTAATTATGGCCAGACACTGAAATTAATTCTGTGCGTCTAAAACGCGAAGTCTGACAGAACGTCAGAGGGAGGGCACAAAGTTTCAAAATCGTCCTAGACCGTTCAAATTTGGTGGGTGGCGTCCCAAGGGATTCAGCCAAAAACTTGCTCGAATTATTGATTTTTTGATCTACCAAAAGTGAAAAAATCAACTTGATTTATCTATAATCGTTTCATATGTCATTAGAAGAGCATTGAAAGTTGAAGGCTGACAATTTTCAAATGAGTTGGTCCAATGGTTTTTGAGTGATTTTGAATGATGAACTAGTGACAAACATCTGTTAGATCAAAATCGATAATTCGGGCTAATTTTTTGGCTGGGGTGTATCAAGCATCAAATCACTCTAACCACTCTAAGTACTCTAATAACTCTGTGTATTCTACCATAAATATGAACGGTATAGGATGATTTTGAAATTTTAGGCCCTCCCCCCTGCCGTTGCACTTCCGTCCGTAAGAGCAAACCTTGGTACAGGGGTTTTAAAATATATTTGCATTTTTCTCTCAATTTAAGACAAAATCTTACTCCGTTTCTGATATTCCTGGGGGCGTTGAACATTATTGGCGAGAAAAATGCAACAATTACATGTCCCTCACTGAGTGCATGGACCTGCGGATATAATGTTAAAAAATAGTGGAAAGTCGAAAATGGAAACACGAAATTTGAATTCGCGCGCGCGCAAAGAGGTGCGGGAATTCAAATTAAGAGTTTCCGTCATCAATTTTTAGCAGTTACAGTGGTGCACGTAAGCCTTTTCAACAGGCTCCACGCGGCATAGCGCCGCACCACGCTCCACCACGCCTGGCGTTTTTCTCGATGAATAAAGAGTTAAAAATTATGTTTATAGTAGCGATCGCTTACCTGTTTGGGAGGCTAAAATATGCCATAGTAACCAAAATTTTTGGTTGTGTCTGAATAGTTTTTCCAAAATTCGTACTTTTGTAATTTTGAAAATTTAACTATTCCCGCGCAAAAGTAACGCGCGGTAAACGCGCGGCGTCAGCGGGAATTCAAATTATTATAATGGTGTGATAATTTTGATAATTTGGAAAAACTATTCAGACACAACCAAAAATTTTGGTTACTATGGCATATTTTAGCTTCCCAAACAGGTAAGCCATCGCTACTATAAACATAATTTTTAACTCTTTATTCATCGAGAAAAAACGCCAGGCGTGGTGGGGCGTGGTGCGGCGCTATGCCGCGTGGAGCCTGTTGAAAAGGCTTACGTGCACCACTGTACATTGGAAATTCAACTCGGCGCGCGTGAATACAAATTTCGTGATTCCATTTTCGACTTTCCTGGTACTTTTTAACGGGTTGAGAGTCGCCGATTTCGAATTACCATTACTTTTTAACGAGCTATAAGAAAACAAGATTTAAAAATGTGTTTAATATAATATAAATCACTGTTTAAAAATATTAGTATTGAATAAATCTAACGCTTTGAATCGTAACGATGATGAGAGAAGAGATAAAGGATTGGACGGCTGATATAATGAAGACAATTTTATATGAAGTAGAGATGGAATCGAAACGTTTCCACAGTAAAGTGTAGAGAAGAATGATATTAACAATGCCTCCTAGACCTCCTTCGACAGTCGTTACGATTCTGATTAGGATGGGCCAGAATGATGACATTTCTGAAGCAGTAATCATGATATACTATGATATGATATGATATGCCTGACAAAGGATACGTCATACGCTTCTAAGGCGCCTTTGAATCGAGGCAAATGAGATGCTCATAAATATATGTTTTTAAGCAATACACGATGTGTATAAGAGAAAATCTAACTAACATAAAATCGTGAGCACTGACTGAAAAATAATGATAAATACAGAATTAAGGACAGAGTGATCTTTATAAATGATCTCTTCGCTTCACTCACTTTATCCGCGCGAAGGAACAAGCATTATGATCTTTTTTTTCAAATTTTTAAATTGAATAAGATAATGACGAAACACAATGACGAAAAACGTGTTTAATGAGTTACGTGAGTAATGTAACGTCTACCCTTTACAGGCGTTATAATACTGTTATATAAGAAAAAGGTTAAAGGAGGCGTTAAAGATTATCAGTAATATTTCCGTATTCTTCATACTTGATCAAGCACGAAGACTCGAGATCAAATACTATGTACAGTACTGGCCAAATGTTATTGACTTTTGGTTTTTTCGTCATAACTTTTTTCAAACTCAACCGATCGAGTCCTGCTTTTCAGGGAAAATGTTGAGAGTGTTTTTACGTGTTCTGCACTAAAATAGCCCCGGTTGAGCTATTTTGGAGAAATTTATTTAGATTTTATCAAAAGTCACAAAAATGAGATTTTAGTTTTTTTCGATATATTCGTTTTTTGAGACTCATTTTGCTACGAACGCGTGTTATATCATGTTAAAAGCATGGCACGGAGGGTTGGGACCAAGAATCTACCGATATCCGATCGAGAATCCATTCGACGTGGACGTCGGATGGGTCTGTCGCTGACACCCTGTCACAGAAGTTCCGAGTGTCTGTTTCGACTAACCGCAAGTTTATCAAAAGTTCAATCCGTGCTCAAACAATGAAGAATACTTATGGACGACCTCACAAGAAGACCACGACATCTGATCGTTTGATTACCTGCATCTATAAGGAGAAACTGAGGCTTGGTAAAATGGACATCAAGCGAGCACTAGCGGAGTTTCGCTAAATTGAGGTGCTTAAAGCTTCAAAACTTGCCTGAAAAGATGTTTGAAGGAAAGAAGTGTGTCTCTAGAATATCTCCTTCTTCATAATTCTCTTCACATGAACCAGGGTGCCAACCCCATCTTGAGAGAAACAACCCCACGACATCAACGATCCTCCCCCATGCTTCACGGGGGTCAGCTGGTACTTCACATCCTATCTAGTGCCAACAGGACGATGAAAATGGGTTATTCCCTCCGTACCAATAATCAGAAACTTGTTTTCGTCTGAGAATACGACCTACTTCTACTGTGAGGGGGTCTAATACAAGTGCTCTTTTGACCATGTCATCTTTGCTTTGCGATTCTTTTTGGAAATCATCGGTTTCTTGACAGGGCGACGTCAGAACAGACTCGACGCACGATGACGATGTTGTACATTGTCCACGGACATCTCAAACACTTTGCCCTTACCTTGTCATTTGATCTAACCGCAACCAACTATGTTTGCTTGATTATTATGAACAACTATTATATCTCATATGAGCTGCAAGACACCATATTGTTGTGCCAGCATATTATTTATGCTATATCGACAATACTAAACATTTCATCGTTTATTTGTTTGTTCAAAGAAACTGCTCCGAATCAGAGAACATACAGAAACTATTTAATATGCATATAGGTGCGCATTTTCTAACCATATAAAAAATATTTATTTACTTTATATTAATATTATATTAATGATATTACAATAATATACAGTAGCGCCCAAAAGTCTGAATACACTTTTTATTTCTGTTGTAATTTTTGGGTCAGTTGAGATATCAAGCTGTAATGTGGACATTATGTACCCAATGTATGTATTCGATACCCTTATAAGGTCTCACGGGCCTTTCTGGTTATTGCATAGTGATGACGCTACCGAACAACACTTTTTCGAATATTCATTATTCTTTCAGGGATTTTTTCGTACTCGTCACACTTCGTGAGCCTCGAGAGAACTACAAGGCCTATCCAGAAAAATTGGCTGCAGACTTGCTGCAATATCGCGGTCGCAAAATCATATCTCGGCTTCTAGGAGAGCTATAAAGGAGTTCAAAGCAGCAAACTGATCCTCTTGGTGATTAATGATAATCCTGTAAGTTTGGTAGCGGCAGCTCATAATTCATCCTCATGGATCGAAAAAGTCACTTTTTTACAAGACCCAACTTTGAAGATTCACAATTCTGAAGGCGGACCTTGTAAAAATCTGCTTTTTGGATAGAAATGTTGCAAATCTATTAATTAGTCGATTCCCGGCTTGTTAAAACGATTGCTTATCTTTCTTGCCTGCGACAGTCGATTATCTGAAGGATACTCGTTTTGGCTGCGCCCCATTCTCATCTCGCGACACGTAAACATCTCTGGGTCTTCCACACTGATCAACGAGCTTTGATAAACGAAATCACTCAAAAACGTATTGTCGCTAATCCTGAACATCAAAGTCTATATAAGAAAGCGATGTCGATCTTCTTTGATCGATTGAAACAAGTTTTCGATGATTTTGAGCAAAATTTTACGAAAAATGAGCAAAGATCAAAGATCAAATATCGAAAACACAAAGATCACAGACCAAAAACTGGATTCAAACAGTGTCTCTCTTTTCTGACTAATCAAATCACTAAAAGCGGCTAAATCGTCATTGAGCAGTGTGAAAGGCCTAGAGATGTGTACGGGTCGCGAGATGAGAAGGTAGCGCGGCCTAAACGACTACCCTTCAGATAATCGACGGCCGCGGTCAAGAAAGATTAGCAATCGCTCTAAAAAGCGGGGAATCGTTTAATTAATAGATTTTCGGCATTCCTATCCAAAAACCAAATTTTTACAATGTCCGCCCTCAGAATTGTGAACCTTCAAAGTTGGGTCTTGTAAAAAAGTGACTTTTTCGATCCATGAGGATGAATGATGAGCTACCGATACCAAACTTACAGGATTATCAGGAATGACCAAGAGAATCATTTTGCAGCTTTGAACTCCTTTAAATCTCTTCTAGAAGCCGAGATATTATTTTGCGACCGCGATATTGCAGCAAGTCTGCAGCCAATACCCGAATTCGCTGCAACCTGAAACTTTTTTTCTGAATAGGCCTTGTAGTTCTCTCAATGCTCACGAAGTTTGACAAGTACGAAAAAATCCCTGAAAGAATAATGAATTTTCGAAAAAAGTGTTGTTCGGTTGCCTCATCACTATGCAATAACCAGAAAGGCCCATGAGACCTTATAAGGGTATCGAATACATACATACATTGGGTACATAATGTCCACATTACAGCTTGATATCTCAACTGACCCAAAAATTACAACAGAAATAAAAAGTGTATTCAGACTTTTGGGCGCTAATGTAGGTATTATTATTTTATTATCTGTATTTATATAAATATGTGTTTAAGTGCCTGTGTGTTGTAAATGATTTCGATTTCGATGTGATGCTCCTCATTTTTCCGCTTTTCCCGACAATAGGAGCATATTCCACTGGTTTGTACAGGAAATTGGGCGTTCCTATGCATTTTCAATTAGTTTGTTTCGTCCGCTAAACTAGGCAATATGAATGATTACTCCTAGGTATCAATAGTGACACTGCTTGCATGCACTGCAACTGCTTCTCTAACTTGCACAGTATACCGTCATCAAACGATCATCAGACCTACGAGCATGTTTAAGTTTAAAAAAGTTGGTCACTTTGACTGACCACACTGCATGTAAAGGCGCACCCCTAGCTAATTTTACTCTCCGCATTGGCAATAATCTCTCGTAGACAAAGAAAGCGATAGAGTGTGGCCAGAGCGGAGAGTTTCAAATTAGCTTGGGGTGTTGCTTTAATTCAATCGTATTTAAAAAAAATGTCAAATAAAATCATTGTCAGAGATACGTAATCGCTATTCTAGGCGGTTTAGTCATTATATATTCGATCGTAGTGATAGCCATTGTTGTTTATCCATTCGACGCATCACATTCCGACGAGATAATCGACCATGTACGTCATTACGGCCTTATCATATACTGACCTTTACACTGTACAGCATACAGCAGATTCCCCATCTTGAATGGGATTCCCGGGGTATCCCGGGGTATCCATTTAAAATATTACGCCTTGAATATTGAATACCAGGCGTGAAAATTGTGTGCGTGTTATTCTGCTTCGTTTTTGAACCATTTTACCGTAGAAGGAAAAACGCGAAAAAATTCACTTTCCTAGATAAAATACCAAGCGTGCGCAAGTTTGTTAAGATTATTTGGGCGGCATTTGCCAAAAAATGATATTTAAATTTTTTAGGTTCGTGATTTCTAAAATCACAAATATTCCGCGATAAGATTAAAAACGGAGTAAAACTACACACATGCACGATATTCAATTTTCTCGACGTAGTAACTCGAGGGGAGAAAGAGACACTCGGGGATACCCCGCGAATCTTATTTCAAGGCGGGGAATCTGCTGTCTGTATGCTTTCTCAAAAGAGTTCTAGCATCAGTCATACAACATTACCAGGGACAAGAGTAGGAAGACCGTTGAGTGTGCCCATTTTAAAGCTACTACACAAGCTAATTTGAAACTCTCCGCTATGGTCACACTCTCTGGCTTTCCTTGTCTACGAGAGAACATTGCCAATGCGGAGAGTAAAATTAGCTTGGGGTGTGCCTTTTTAAATTTAAATCACTCTCCATTCAGTCTGAATACGATTTGACTTGGATCAAAGAACGAGGACAATACACTTTATATGAACGAGAATATTGGCTTATTGCGATAATGATCTATCTTATATTTGTGAGTTCTCCCATCACTTTAATTTGTTTCTATTTTAATTTTTTTTAATTTTAAATTTTGCTATTCCGAGATTTATTCGATCTTGTTCTTTTTCAGTTGTCTATTTTCCCTTCTATTCTTGCTCTTTGTATTTATCTTCATCTTTATGTTTCACTACATGAACTGGTAACTATTTTGTTTCAAACTTTATTTCTATAAAGTATAACACAGAGAAATACCAGAGAATTTTGTGAAATAAGATGCATATAGTTTGAAACAGAGTTTCAAGCAGTTTCATATGAGAGCTAATGAAAAAATTAATTTGATCATCATGTTTTATAGAAACGATATCGGCCTAAAAATAGATATTCACGCCTTTTAAATTCATCATTGTCGGTTTAGATTATTCTTGAACTTTCGTTAATTTTCACCTGTGCCACGAAAACACACCAAAGTTGTCATGCTTTTTAGACTCAAAGTTTGGCATTTAAAAAAAAATTAATTTGAAATTTCAAACATATTTCGAATAGTTTTAGATAGATTTCAACGACCTATTTGATGAGGCACCGGTATGTAGGCATTTCAGTGGCCAGATTATTTGGCGTTACATCACGAGCAGCCATTTGAATTTCCCTTCGAAAATGAGTGCCGACAAATTCTTTGATATTCAAATAGCTTGAGCGATCGGTTTGCTGTATTCGGTAAATATTCGTTTGCTAAAAGTATTCGTTTTCGCTACACAAATACAACGGTAACAAAACGTTTACTGAGTGGGTTAGCCAGCAATTAGAGCCATACCTCTTTTTCTCAAGTTATTGAAGTCACGAAAGAAAATGTATCTACTTTTTGCAGACTATGAGTGACAAAACGCGGAAAGCACAAAGAGATGCGCTAGTTATTCTATTCGTACAGGTATGGCGTCGTGTTCAAAAATCAGGAAATAAACGAAATTTTAATAATGGCGAGAGAGTGTGTCAAACACAGATTATTGGTGCTGTTAGGTACAAATCTTTCAAAATAGTTTTTTTACGTCAATCTTTATTAAAGTGTCAAAATTTAACTATCATGCACATTAATGTTTGATATTAAACGTCTCCCGTTCAAAAGTGACCAAAAGAAGGAATCGAGGCTAGAGAGTATGCGGGTTGGCCGTGCTTTTCAATTCTTTTCTCAACCATTTAACAGAGCATGATAGCAATCGTTTTCAGCTGGGCCTTCCTGTCTTGTTCATAGTTGTACCTGTTTTAACCATATTCTTCGGTGCTGCCTCGCAAATAATTCCGTTCGGTGAGTAGACTTGCGAAAAGAAAAGAAAAGAAAAACGAGATAGTGTGCAAAACGTGGAGAGTCGCTTACAATAGTATTTCACATTATTGTAATGCGTTGCCAGATCTATTCCTGAGAGTGATAATTTCAGTACTTGATCAATTTAATTTTTGACTTGCTTTTGAACGAATTTTTTTTATACATGCATAATTTTATTGGGCTGACACCTTTGACAACGGTCTCTTCAACACTCTACGCTCTCTCGTTTTTATATAACAGATAAATAATGTGTGAGAAGAAGAGTGCATTGAGAGAGGACACGCTCCCTTACAAGATGGATACCCTCGAGTTTTTTTCGTAATAATACTGTTCGGATGGAATGATAGACGGTCCTCACATGCACCGAAAAACTTATCTGATATTGATTCATGATATGTTTGAAGGTTGCTGAGAGTATTGAAAGTACAACATTTAAGGCATGTAGTGCTCTCTTTGCTTCCCGTTTGTCCATAGCGTAAATTTTAATACAATATCATCATCATCCGTCTTGCAAACACATGGGTCTCCTTCTTTAAAGGCACACCCCTAGCTAACTTTACTCTCCACATTGTCAATACTCTCTCGTAGACAAAGAAAGCGAGATAGTGTAGCCAGAGCGGAGAGTTTTAAATTAGCCTGGGGTTTCGCTTTAAATATGTTTTTTTAAATGTTTCAGAAATATGTTTTTACACATACTATCTCTTCACTCTACATTCCCCTGCCCACAGTATCGCCCTTTTGTTCGTTACTCCGAACAATAGGAAATACTTGCTCAAGCTACTCCTTCGAAGGAAAAAGGAGTCTGATACGACCACTTCTGACAAAATGTTAGTGTGCCTAACTTTCCTAACTTTCATTGCTTCACTTTAGCACGCCAGTCACCGTTCGAAGATTGCCACGGTGAATCGAGTGTACATCGATGTTCATATGAGGCCGTTTGCGTAAGACTCGACTAAGTGCCGGCACAGTAAAAAAATCAAATTTTGGGGATCGGGGTTCTCAAGGGTGCTCATGACGATGGTCACGTTCATTTTGCACCTAGAGCCACCGTTGAGGCCAGACGACGTCGCGTTGAAATCGCGTTTTTAGTCATTCCTCGTGACCCGATGGTGCTAAAAATTGCAAAATATACCCTCAGAGGCAGAATTTGATGGCGATCACGCCTGTCTAATTCATTTTTCATGTAAAAATGTAAAAAATTTTCAAAATTGGAAATTCAGTCGATGGAAAAAGTCCGTTTTGCGAGATACATAGATCGGACCGGAATGGCATCAGGATTCCATAGAAAAAAATTCAGCCAATTTGCGCCCGAGTCATTCGAGATAATCAACTTTTAGTGTAGTCATTTTGCCGTTGAAGAGTAGGAAAGAGGTTAGAGAGTATGGAATTGTGAGAGAGCAGAGAAGGTTGAAGGGAAGTGCATCCCGTCCACTCACCTTCATTCCCATCCTGATCGTCTCACTTGCCTCTTTGCTCTCTCGCCCCAGCACACTCTCTCGTCTCTTTCCTCCGCATCAACAGTAAAAATACTACACTAAAAGTTGATTATCTCGAATGACTCGGGCGCAAATTGGCTGAAATTTTTTCTATGGAATCCTGATGCCATTCCGGTCCGATCTATGTATCTCGCAAAACGAACTTTTTCCATCGACTGAATTTCCAATTTTGAAAATTTCTGAAATTTTTCCATGAAAAATGAATTAGACAGGCGTGATCGCCATCAAATTCTGCCCCTGAGGGTATATTTTTCAATTTTTAGCACCATCGGGTCACGAGGAATGACTAAAAACCTCATATGTTTGATATATAATATAATATAAAACAGTTTCAGTCTATGCGGGAGTGCATATTTAATTGCTATTTCGCAAATTTTTGTGTAAAAAAAAGTGAAAAAATTGCTATAATTATTTTATGGGTACCGTCCTCCTCTTTCTTGTTCTTCGGTCCCTCGTATCTCTTTTTTTATGATGAATATGTCTTCGATCATTATATATTTCATTTTTTTCAAGCACTGCCACATTTTTTTATCCATTCGTTACTTGCATGAACTTCTATGATTAAGTAGTGTGTGATTTATTTCTCTGTTGCATTGTTAAGTTTCGGATCATTATATCGTTTATTTTATTTATTTATTTTTATATTATTCATACTATACCAATGGTGGTCTATACCAATGGATGACGCTAATCGCGTCATTATTGATCTGACCTACAGTAGCGCCCAAAAGTCTGAATACACTTTTTATTTCTGTTGTATTTTTTGGGTCAGTTGAGATATCAAGCTGTAATGTGGACATTATGTACTGAATGTATGTATGTATTCGATACCCTTATAAGGTCTCACGGGCCTTTCTGGTTATTGCATAGTGATGACGCAACCGAACAACACTTTTTCGAAAATTCATTATTCTTTCAGGGATTTTTTCGTACTTGTCAAACTTCGTGAGCATTGAGAGAACTACAATGCCTATCCAGAAAAAAAGTTTCAGGTTGCTGCGAATTCGGGTATTGGCTGCAGACTTGCTGCAATATCGCGGTCGCAAAATAATATCTCGGCTTCTAGAAGAGATTTAAAGGAGTTCAAAGCTGCAAACTGATTCTCTTGGTCATTCCTGATAATCCTGTAAGTTTGGTAGCGGTAGCTCATTCATCCTCATGGATCGAAAAAGTCACTTTTTTACAAGACCCAACTTTGAAGGTTCACAATTCTGAGGGCGGACCTTGTAAAAATCTGGTTTTTGGATATAAATGTTGCAAATCTATAAATTAGTCGATTCCCTGCTTGTTAGAACGATTGCTTATGTTTCTTGCCTGCGGAAGTCGATTATCTGAAGGATACTCGTTTTGGCCGCGCCCCCGTCTCATCTCGCGACCCGTACACATCTCTAGGCTTTTCACACTGCTCAATGACGATTTAGCCGCTTTTAGTGATTTGATTAGTCAGAATAGAGAGACACTGTATGAATCCAGTTTTTGGTCTGTGATCTTTGTGTTTTCGATATTTGATCTTTGATCTTTGCTCATTATTCGTCAAATTTTGCTCAAAATCATAATGAAAAGTTGTTTCATTCGAGCAAAGAAGATCAAAAACGCTTTCTTTTATAGACTATGATGTTCAGGATTAGCGACAATACGTTTTAGAATGATTTCATCTATCAAAGCTCGTTGAGCAGTGTGAAAAGCCTAGAGATGTGTACGGGTCGCGAGATGAGAAGGGAGCGCGGCCTAAACGACTATCCTTCAGATAATCGACTGCCGCAGGCAAGAAAGATTAGCAATCGCTCTAAAAAACGGGGAATCGATTAATTAATATATTTTCTACATTCCTATCCAAAAACCAGATTTTTACAAGGTCCGCCCTCAGAATTGTGAACCTTCAAAGTTGGTTCTTGTAAAAAAAGTGACTTTTTCGATCCATGAGGATGAATGATGAGCTACCGCTACCAAACTTACAGGATTATCAGGAATGACCAAGAGAATCAGTTTGCAGCTTTGAACTCCTTTAAATCTCTTCTAGAAGCCGAGATATTATTTTGCGACCGCGATATTGCAGCAAGTCTGCAGCCAATACCCGAATTCGCTGCAACCTGAAACTTTTTTTCTGAATAGGCCTTGTAGTTCTCTCAATGCTCACGAAGTTTGACAAGTACGAAAAAATCCCTGAAAGAATAATGAATTTTCGAAAAAAGTGTTGTTCGGTTGCCTCATCACTATGCAATAACCAGAAAGGCCCATGAGACCTTATAAGGGTATCGAATACATACATACATTGGGTACATAATGTCCACATTACAGCTTGATATCTCAACTGACCCAAAAATTACAACAGAAATAAAAAGTGTATTCAGACTTTTGGGCCCTACTGTAAGTCTGTCTGATATGATAAATGAATTTGAATTTGAATATTATTCATTTATATTATTTATCGCCATGGTCAGCTGAAAGAATAAGAGCAATAAAGTGCTAAAGTAACAACCGTAATTTTACTCTGCTCTGGCAGTCCTCTCTCGTGACAAAAGCGAGAGTGTCTGTCAGATCGGAGAGTTATATCTATATCTTGGGGTGTATATGCGTGTGTGGAGGCCTTGTGTTATTTGTATAAGTGTTGGGATGGTGGACTTTTTTCTCTGTGTTTTGCTACCAAAATTATATCAAACAATAAGTCATTTAGTACAAAATCGAAGGTAATAATAAATATTTATCATTTCTTACAATTGGGCAAATTTGAAAGAAAAAAAATCATTTATAGCGTGAGTGATAAAATAAGAAGAAGAACTGTAACAGCTAAATCACAGTATTACATTAGACTGAATACACCGAACTAAAAAGCATAGGGCTTTGCAAAGCATAATTCATTTCAATTTTGAAGAGTTCCATTGAGAGATTACTCTGTTACAATTAATTAAATACTTAGAATTATAAAGTTAATTATAAAGACTAAATACTTAGAATAAGCTGCTGGGTGAATAAAAACTTTTTTTTAAATTGTTTTGCTGCAAAAAAGATGAATGGATAAATCATTTGATTTATTGTGACAATGCCATTGTGGAAATGTGTTTATTTTCCTTTTAATTTAACTTTCTTTTCATTCAAGAGATTTTTTCTCAAGGAATATCATTCTTATTTGACCCAGAATGCCTGAAAATAAATGAAAATTAGAAATCAGAAAAATATTATGTTTGTGTTTGTTTGTTTGTGTTATATTATGTTTTAATGATTTTGTTTTAAATATTTTAAATACGAGAACAGTTTCAAAACGATTGCGTTTCAAATTCATTTCTTGCCGAGCACGTTTTCAAGTGATTCATAAAGGAAAATACTAAGATTGATTTAAACTGAAACTGTGTGAAAGCTGTCATTGTGGAAAAAAACGTAATAATAGTTAAATTTGGAGAAAAAGGCTTAAATGGAGAGTAACCTCTCTCAATGACCTCTACATTGTGCACACTATTTCTCTGCTCTCCAACAACAAGGAAGCATAGCGCGTCGAAGAGTCCATTGAGAGAGGTAACGCTCCCGTTAAGTGTGAACCTCATATGCACGTAGATTGGCGAATCAGGCACGAATATCCAAACTATAGATATGATAGTTTGTAGTGCAGAGGCTATCGATGCAATTGTCTTAAATGAATTTAATTATATGCACTCCCAAGGTTTCTAGCTTTTCTGTCAAACCTGTAATAGTTTTTTTTTGTTTATTTCGGTCTAAGTTGCTCGATTCAACATGTCTGGGGAGGTCTTCCTTTTATAGAAATCGGCAAACTAGGTGTAAGGTGAGGTAAGGTGAAGAGAGGAAAGCTCGTCTAGATGACCTAATTTCTAAGCCACCTCTAGTAGATTCCAAATAGAGCAGCTACCTTACCGGAATAGGGGTACTCTACGTTCGCTCGAATGACTACCGACAAAACCCCCCAGAATCCCTTGCTAACAGTAGTGCATAGAAATAATAAAGGGAGCGTAACCTCACTCAATGGTCTCTTCGACGCTCAATGCTCTCTCGTTGTTAGAGAACAGAGAAATAGTGTCCACAATGAAGAGGTCATTGAGTGAGGTAACGCTCCCTTTAATTACCAAAGCATACTAACCAGAAACACTGTTAGAAGTGCAAATAGTGAATGTATTTGCCTTCCAGATGCGATAAGTAGCAGAATTGTTAAGATAAAGTAACAGGAGAAGCGTGCACGCTGAAAATATATAGAAACGAAGAATAAATTATTATTATTATTATTATTATTATTATTATTATTATTATTATTATTATTATTATTATTATTATTATTATTATTATTATTATTATTATTATTATTATTATTATTATTATTATTATTATTATTATTATTATTATTATTATTATTATTATTATTATTATTATTATTATTATTATTATTATTATTATTATTATTATTATTATTATTATTATTATTATTATTATTATTATTATTATTATTATTATTATTATTATTATTATTATTATTTTGCTCTCACTGTTATAAACGTATAATATTTGAGTTAAAAGTTTAATATTTGATAAATGGCAACATAGTTCTATTCAACTTTAACTTAAAGGAAGCGTAACCTCACTCAATGGTCTGTTCTACGCGCAATGCTCTCGTTGTTAGAGAACAGAGAAATAGTGTGCGCAATGAAGAGACCATTGAGTGAGGTTACGCTCCCTTTAATTGGAGAGATGCTTACATTAATCATTCTTTCTTCATCGTCGTGTTCATCACGCAAGGTAATATCCATGAAACAAACATAGTATACGAGCCCGATTCCATGTATTAATAGACAAACCTGAACGAGAAAAAAATATAAAGCAGATTTACATTGTTATAAATAATACCCACAATAAATCTAAAAATAAGATCATTTTGTTTTTCAATTTCCGAAGATATTTCTGAAAGAAAGAGAATTGGTTTGAAAAAAACGGAAAAGGAACAGATTCTCATACCATCGGCAGTTTTATTATGTTTTCTAATTGGAGATATTCGCATTCTTATGCTTAGAAAAATGAAAATATAATATTCCTGTAGTTAAAGATGCCTGAAAAAATTAATTGAATTTCTGAATATTCCTTTAGGAATGTGCATGGCGAATGCAACTGTTCTATATTTGCGAAGATTTTTATCGATCAATAAAAACAAAAACAAGAAAAATGAACGAGAAAGACAGATTAAATAAAGATGAAGAAGTAAATTTGCTAAAAAGTGGAATACGTAGCAAAGTCAAGTGGAAGAAATGAGTATGCCCACATTTCCTTCTCTCAGTCACTCAAAATATCACGCAGATAGCCTGACCATTCAACATCCCTATGTAAGAAATGATAAATATTATTATTATATTAATATATCTGAACTGTGAAGTTGTAGAGTTCTAATTTATTATTCGACTTACTATTCGTAACTTGTATTATGCTCAATTATTGCTCTATTTACGCATATGCTAGGCTAATACATACACGGCAAAAATCAAATACGTAGTTGAACATCATAAAAAGCCACAACGATCACGATCATTCCTTTGGTAACAATTAATAGAGCTAGGAAAGAGAGTAGGCCCTCCATATCACGCGTGTCGCGTAAGGATCGAGACAAAATCGTGGGGTGTCCGGACAAAATTTAACCCCTATTATATTTACTATTTTTGAATAGCCCTGACAGTGAAACAGGCTCAACTTTAACATCCCCGGATCTAGATTTAATTATAGACATTATAGCTTCTTTCCTAGAGCGGCAAGACTTTTGGTACAACCTGGCAATCAAATAGAGTTTCCCTAAATAATTATATTTAGTCTCTATTATCCCAAAGATTCGTCCAGTATTCTATTCTTTAACCCGTGAGCAATTCATTATTTGGTATGACTTGTGGATGCTATGTGAGACCAGTTAGTATGAAGAGAGAAACTTTATTACTATTGTTAGCATTATCATCCTCATTATTGATTTTCGTTTCTTCTTCTTTCATCGCACGTTTCATTGTTTATTCATGAATACGTATAAATATTATTATTATAATAATGCTCACGAAGCCCTGCTGGAGAACAGGCCAGTGATATATATGGAGATCCTACTCTCTTTCCTAGCTCTATTAATTGTTACCAAAGGAATGATCGTGATCGTTGTGGCTTTTTATGATGTTCAACTACGTATTTGATTTTTGCCGTGTATGTATTAGCCTAGCATATGCGTAAATAGAGCAATAATAGAGCATAATACAAGTTACGACAAATAAGTCTACAACTTCACAGTTCAGATATATTAATATTATAATAATATTTATCATTTCTTACAGAGGGATGTTGAATGATCAGGCTATATGCGTGATATTTTGAGTGACTGAGAGAAGGAAATGTGGGCATACTTATTTCTTCCACTTGCATGACTGTGCTACGTATGCCTACCTTTTAGAAACTTTACTTCTTCATCTATATTTATTCTGTCTTTCTCGGTCATTGTTGTGTAGATACCCTATTCCTATTGTATATTGATCACCTATATTACTTATGCAGTATGCTAATGTAACTATGCTAATGTACGTCGAATGATTAGAATGCATTTCCCTATGTCTATGATTGCACTCTACGCCCCGCCCACTCATTAGCTGTACCAATCACCGTTCCCCACGTTCTGTCTAGACCAATCATCGTTCACCACGTTAGGTCCTGAATAGCATATAAGGAGATGTGTTCTCTCTGTATTCAGTCCATCCAGTTCATCTAGTCTTCTCCTATTCTCTACTCTATATTTCTCGTCTCTGCCAATAAAGCCTAAGTATCACCCTTGTACATCACGCTCATTACATTACACGTCAACGGGGACGACCTAAATATATAACAACTGGCGACCAGGATTCACCAAGGCCTACAATATCTTTGGCTAAGGTATAGCGAACTCTTTTGAGTTGTCTCGTTTTGAGGTGTATGCTGCTAGCTTGCTAGTGGTAACTATTGTGAGTGCTACTAAGGTGTAGCCTGCTACTGTGGTGTGGCAAATTGTAATCAGCGCTACTTTGGTGTGGCAGAGGCTGATAGCTACTTGGTGTGGCAGCTACTAGGTGTGGCAAATTGATTGATCAGGCTACTGTGTGTGGCTACGACTGATCACTGATACTGTGTGTGGCTAGCTACTAGGTGTGGCACGTTTCTGATCGAAGTACGCCGAAGGCTCTGCCCAAATATTGGTGATTGCATCCTTGCGGTGGAAAGTTGATTGAGTGATTTCATCATCAAGTGAAATCGATAGAAACAATAACTGCCAGAGAGTCGGAGACAGTGAAAGCTCTGAGGGAGCTTCTTACTTCACAGAATCAGCTCATTCATTCACTGAATGAAAGGATAACTCTACTACAGATAGTAGTTGAGAGTTTGAGCAGCAGTACGGCTGACTCATCAAGAGGAGAGACTCTGATATCGGTCGAGGTAGACACAAGGATACAACCTACAGCAAATGTGGCAAGAATGTTGAGGTGCGGATGGTAGTGGTGATCTGAAGGAGATCAAAATGATGCGTGTCGATAAAGGTGACACCAACACTACAGTGTCAATGTGCGTCTGCACGGGAAATCGATTACAAATCGATAAGGGAGCTAGCATCTCACTCACGTCAGATGAGGTGTGGAAGCAAATCTGCGCCGATAGCTCCAGACCGGATATCAATGAAATGCTCGCTGAGACTACGCATGATAGTGAAACAGCATGTGTGAAGATGCTTCATGAGGTCTTCATGGTCACAATGAAGTTGACCAACCATGTCGATCATGAAAGGATAATTGATAGTGTGCTATCCAAGTCTATGGAAGATAGTCTAGCAGCACGTATGAAGACTATGGAAGTCTCACAGGTCACGAGTTAGATGACCAATGCTGTCGATCATGTAAGGATGATTGATAGTGTGCTCGCCGAGACTACGGATGAGTCAAGCAGGTCGTCCCCGTTGACGTGTAATGAAGTGAGCGTGATGTAGAAGGGTGAACACAATTTGCCACACCACAGTAGCAGGCTACACCACAGTAGCACTCACAATAGTTACCACTAGCAAGCTAGCAGCATACACTTCAAAACGAGACAACTCAAAAGAGTTTGCTATACCTTAGCCAAAGATATTGTAGGCCTTGGTGAATCCTGGTCGCCAGTTGTTATATATTGAGGTCGTCCCCGTTGACGTGTAATGTAGTGAGCGTCATGTAGAAGGGTGAACACTTAGGCTTTATTAGCAGAGAGAGGAGAACACAGAGTAGAACGATAGAGAAGACTAGCTGAACTGAATGACTCCTTACAGAGATAACGGGGGGGGGTGACATTTCCGCAACCGACATTTCCGCAACCGACATTTCCGCAACGGCATTTCCGCAACCGACATTTCCGCAACGGGGAATAACTCGGTTCGTAGGGGTCATAGAAACTTGGGATGGGTATCATTGTGATCAGCATCAGTAGCACTACAGTAATCTACCGTAACCCGGTTCGGTGGGTCAGATCAAGTTCGGTGGGTCAGATCGGGGCATAACTCGGTTCGTAGGGGTCATAGAAACACGAGATGGGTATCAATGTGATCAGCATCAGCAACACTACAGTAATCTACCGTAACCCGGTTCGGTGGGTCAGATTTAACTAAAAATTATCGGAATGGTCACTACGTGTGCGTTATCATTTTGAGCTATTGTAAAATACCGTAATCTACCGTAACCCGGTTCGATGGGTCAGATCAAGTTCGGTGGGTCAGATTTGACTAAAAATTGTCGGAATGGCCATTATGTGTGCGTTATCATTTTGAGCTATTGTAAAATACCGTAATCTACCGCAACCCGGTTCGGTGGGTCAGATCAAGTTCGGTGGGTCAGATTTCACTACAAACTGTCGGAATGGCTACTACATGTGCGAAATCATGATGAGCTATTGCAAACTATCGTAACCAGGTTCGGTGGGTCAGATCAAGTGCGGTGGGTCATATTTCACTAAAAAGTGTCCAAATGGTAGTTTACAATTACTCATAATCATACCACGCGCATAGTAATCATTTGGACATTTTTTAGTGAAATCTGAGCCACCGAACTTAATCTGACCCACCGAACCGGGTTATGGTAGATTACAGTAGTTTGCAATAGCTGATAATGATATCGCACATGTAGCGGCCATGCAGACAATTTTTACTGAGATCTGACCCGCCGCACTTGATCTGACCCACCGAACCTGGTTACGGTAGTTTGCAATAGCTCATCATGATTTCGCACATGTAGTGGCCATTCTGACAATTTTTAGTTAAATCTGACCCACCGAACTTGATCTGACCCACCGAACCGGGTTACGGTAGATTACGGTAGCTCACCATCGCTTGGACGCGTGTGCGGGTGTCGCGAGGATCTTGGCAGCAAGTCGAGTCTCTGGGGTCTCTGGGGGCGCGTTTGGCGTTCGGAAAACGGCATTGAGGGACGCGATGCAAGGCTCCACCCTGCATTAACATTCGAGCGTTGCATCCATTTTAGGACCTCGCTTTCACATGGTTCCGGAAATGGTACCGACTTCGGACCGATTGAGCGCGTGACCGATATGTGGCCGAGTAGGAAAAGATCAAAGGTCAATTATTGGTTGGATAAATAGATGTGATAAGGAGTCGAACGATACCCTTTCCGCTCGTCTTGGATGATTTTGAGCGAAATCACGACTCATTGCAAAAATGTAGCGGAGTTAGCAAAGATCAAAGGTCAATATGTGACATGATAGTGTTACCGATGCTGATCACAATGATACCCATCCCAACGTTCTAGGACCCCGACGAGCCGAGTTATTCCCCGTTGCGGAAATGTCGGTTGCGGAAATGTCGGTTGCGGAAATGTCGGTTGCGGAAATGCCGTTGCGGAAATGTCACCCCCCCGAGATAACACATCTCCTTATATACTATTCCTACCTTTTACCTTTTTATTTTTTGACCTTTTTTAGGACCTTTTTTAGGACTTACTTAGGACCTTTTGCACACGAGTTCGATTCCCCCGAGAACATTTTTTTGTCAGCGTACAATTCATCAAATCAAATTTCTGTTTCAGTTGAAATAAAGTCGAAAATATCAAGTTATCTTGTTTTTGCAACTTTTTTTCGCTCTCTTTTGTTAACTATTCCTTGTATCAAAATAGTAACAACTCTATAGAAATAATAAAAAAAATATTAATATAAATGTTCAACCTATGTACGACTACAGCACAGGAACTTGCAATGTATATACCTACCGGGTTAAAAAGTTGGTGTTGTTGGATTTAACATAAAATTCCAAATAAACACATCCATTACAAGCAAAAGAGAGCGAAAAAAGTTGCAAAAACAAAATAACTTGATATTTTCGACTTTATTTCAACTGAAACAGCAATGTGCTTTGATGAATTGTATGCTGACAAAAGATGTTCTCGGGGGAATCGAACTCGTGTGCAAAGGTTATGACCACGCGCCCTTACCACTGTACCACAGCTCGCTTGAAAGTAAGAGTCCACCCTTCCGCCGTTATCTTTCCCCTTATTCTCTTTTGTGCCCCTCTTGCGGCGGATGTGCGACGGGGTTGACTTTTACAAAATCGATCAATAGCAGACTTTGAAAGTTAATTCTTACTAAGTCGACCCTGCTGATTATCGCTATGTAGGCCACTCCCCGTAGTTTCATCCGGGAAGGTTATTGTTCCCTAGTGAGTGTGGTTGCGTGCAACTCTGTATAAGTTATTCCTTAAAGGGAGCGTTACCTCACTCAATGGTCTCTTCATTGCGCACACTATTTTTCTGTTCTCTAACAACGAGAGAGCATTGCGCGTCGAAGAGACCATTGAGTGAGGTTACGCTCCCTTTAAATATCGAAGCTATTTATGCAGTTCATGTGTCGTGTCCTATTCCCCTCATCATGTTAAAACCTATGTATTTCTCGCAGCAGTATTTGTTGGTTTATTTTTTCTTTTGCCTACTTTTTATTAGCCTAGTTCATGCATAAATCGTTTCCAAATAAAACATTATTTAAGTTACGACGAATAAGATGAATACATGCATCCTTACATTCGCCTTACGTGCCTACGCTGTAACCTCCGCCGTAACGACGGAGACGCGGTGGAGGAGGTTACGGCGTATGGCGAATGTAATGATGCATAAGAAATTAGAACTCTACACCTCCAACATTTTTATAAACTTGAAGCCAGTCAATCTGCGTCATAGGTTGAATGAGAGAAGGAAATGTGAACATAATAATTTCTTCCACTTGACTGTGCTACGTATGCTTTTCAACAACCTTACTTCTTCATCTATATTTATTCTACCTTTGTTGTTTTTTTAAATTTTATGTTTTGTTATTTAGCGATCAAAAATCGTAAATGTAACAATAAAGTTGATTTTGTCGTGCATATCAAATGATTTTAAGAAAGACACTTTTAAAACTCTTCAAAAATCTTACATTTTGGTATCCCTTTGTGAGGGCGATATTCGAAGATAATCTAGGTTTCCTAATGCGCCGCACATTTCCCATGCCGAGAAAACATGCCGTACATTTCGAGACGTATAAGTCGGCGTATATTTTGGAGTATGTTGAGTCCCAAGCGGAACACCGTGATGGTTCATGAAGTTACTCTAAAAGGTTACCGTAGCCAATCATTATTGATCGGTGATTATGGTAGCTTCTTTCTCAGTGTTTTCCACTGGACACACCTCAAAATTTAAGCCGACGCATATCTGCGAAATTTAGCGCTCGTTTAAGTGACTTTAGAGACGTGCAAGGCAAATTTAATGAAGCGTAAAGGAAAATACTGAAACTCTACTGCTTTTTCCAGATTTATTTCACTACAGGAATTTCATATTTTCATTTTTTCAAAGGATGTCCTCAACTAATGAACAAAATATTTGTTCAAAGGATGTCCTCAACTAATGAACAAAATATTTGTTCAAAGGATGTCCTCAACTAACGGACAAAATAAAAATGACGGTGGTACGTGAAGGTGTTACTGTTTTCCATCACTGTTTCTCAAACATCTTTTTTTCAGAAATAGTTTCCGAAAAGGATAAACAAGACGCGATCATCAGTAAATGTGCAGTGATTATACCAATATATCGTACATATAAAAATAGTTGTATCATGAACGGTGTGAATGGATCTGAACGGATCAGGCCGATCAAACGGGGTTGTGAGCGAGCCGGCCATTTTCGCTATTTTTCTTTCTTTTCATTGTTTTTCTTTTCATCGAATCTACTATACTGAAATACATTAGGCCAAAATATTGCCATTTAACAAAAATCATCATGTTCGCGAGGATTAAATTGCTCCAATGAACCAAAATTGACCCATTTATTCAGCGTATAATCGGAACAATTTATTCATTTGTAAAGCAATGATTTTTGCTAAATGGCAATATTTTGGCGTGATTTCTTTCAATACAGTAGATTGGAAGGAAAGAAAAACAATGAAAAGAAAGACAAATAACGAAAATGGCCTTCTCGCTCACAATCCCGTTTGATCGGCCTGATCCGTTCAGATCCATTCGCACCGTTCATGATACAACTATTTTTACATGTACGATACAAAATCTACCTCGTGTTCCAATATGTTTTCACGGATATATTGCTTAGAGATGGACACTACAATGAAGAACGGATGATAAATGTGAGTGGATCGTGTATCTCTTCACTTGTTCAAACGATTTATGGGTGAAGGGTGCCCAAAACGGCAAGGATTTGCCCATTTAAGGAATAGTATTGCCCGGCTACGGGCAAATTATTCGTATATGATACTATCCCTACTCGTGCAAATTTATTCTGCGTGCCTAGTCGTTTACACTTTACAGCGTGTAAGCTTCTCCTGCTACTTTATCTTTCTATTTCTTCTCCTAATTGCCGCCATCAGGAAAATACATTCACTATTTGCATTTCTAACAGTGCTTCTGGTATGTTATTACTTCTAACAATAAGTATATCCATCAATGGCCTATGCACTACAAACTATCGAGCGAAAGTGGGGTATCGTTAATCCGGAAATATCACTCCATTTTGGTTTCCACTACTGATGGATTAGTAGACAGAGAAAAAACTTGCCCATAATTGGTCATTCATTTGCATCTAACATAACTAGGTCTTTAAATTCTGCCATGGGTGGCATAGTCTGAAAATTTTAGCACCATTGTGTGACGAGAAATGACTGAAAACGCAAATTGCTTCAGGATCGCAGCTCTCATTGGGTTTGCCTTCACCAATTCTGACGAACTAGACTAATCGGTTTGAAACCTCGAAGGGTTTTATAAGAAAGGTCAGCCATCATGATAGTGCAACTGTGTTGGGAAATATCGATTAGCTGTCAGTGGACAATCGGATGCAATCGAGTCCAGGTAATTTTCACGCACCCTATATGTTTAGCTCAACACAGAGAACAAATTTCCCATAACTTTTTAAATAATTTATAATAGTAAGAGGGGTCATAGTGTTCCATTACTCAAATAAATGACGTTTTAATAATATTTCAAACTATTAGGGCGCTCGGAAAGTCTTTGCCCTTTTTTAACATCCAAAAAATGCATAATGGCATTATAATCCCGCGAGATCGCCGTTTCATTAAGCGGACTTGTTCCTAGCGGAGAGTTGCTCTGTCAATTCACTGACAGCTTTCTTCACAGAAAATATAAAACGGCAGTTCGATTAATATTGTTGATTAAGTGGATACTGATAAAAGTGATTGTATATATATTGTATATATATATATATATCACGCCTGTCACGAGAGAATTGAGCTGAGAGTGGGAATGAAGAAAAATGATGAAATGAGTTAGGACCATTTTTGGACATCTCCAGCCATGCCCTATCAGCCCCCAAAGTCTCATTATGCAATTTTTATTTTGGGGCTCAATACACCGGTTCGGTATGGTGAAGTCGCAACTTTGAACACGAATTTCTCGCTTCTGGTGCGTTTTAGCGAAAAAGTGTCACAAGAGTGACCCCAGCTTTTTTTCGAGCTCTATCGATCTAGACAAACCAGAGATCATAAAAATGTCTGTGAACAGAGCCTCACTTCGAATCAAATAACTCAAAAATTTAGGAAAAGGAGGTGCTCTTCTTCCAGTATGTTATTAGGTTTTTCATGCGCTTTCAAATGAGGGGTTTGCGTAAAAAATACGTTAATGCGTTCGTATGGTTCATCCCCTTGTTAATTTCCTGATGATTTGAAATCATTTTCACCCAACCACAATCTCTCATTTCACACACTCTCTCGCCGGAGAGTGAAAGAAATAGAGGGAAGAGAAAGGGAGAAAACGATATGTTTCATTCCGCACCGCGCGCCCGAGAGTGCGGTGCAGAATTGAATGGGATAGAATGAAAAGGAATGGGCGAGAGAGTGTGTGAAACGAGAGATTGTGGTTGGGTGAAAATGACTTCAAATCATCAGGAAATTAACAAGGGGATGAACCATACGAACGCATTAACGTATTTTTTAAGCAAACCCCTCATTTGAAAGCGCATGAAAAACCAAATAACATACTGGAAGAAGAGCACCTCCTTTTCCTAAATTTTTGAGTTATTTGATTCGAAGTGAGGCTCTGTTCACAGACATTTTTATGATCTCTGGTTTGTCTAGATCGATAGAGCTCGAAAAAAGAGCTGGGGTCACTCTTGTGACACCTTTTCGCTAAAACGCACCAGAAGCGAGAAATTCGTGTTCAAAGTTGGGACTTCACCATACCGAACCGGTGTATTGAGCCCCAAAATGAAAATTGCATACTAAGACTTCGGAGGCTAGTAGGGCATACCTAGAGATGTCCAAAAATGGTCCTAACTCATTTCACCATTTTCGCTCTATTCCCATGAATTGTAAATTTAGCTCAATTCTCTCGTGACAGGCGTGATATATATATATATATATATATATATATATATATATATATATGTAAACATATTGTTATATGAAGTTGTAACATCAGTTTTTTTTGAATTTTGAGGACACATTGAAATCTCTACATTAAACTTGGCTTGAAGCCATCCAACTATGAGAAAAATAAGCAAATTTATTTGCATCGGACAGGAGTCGAACCTACTAGGTTCGGATTGCCAGACAAAAGTAGTAGCCATTACGCGATGTCAGCATGTTTCTCGTTATAGTTACTGATAGCTCTAGTCAGATGCGCTCATATTACGACGAGCCGCAACGCGTCATTATGGCACGTTGCGATTTCTCGAAAATTTGGCAAAATGCCAAATTCTTAACTTTGCAATAGACAATGAAATCCCTCCTCGAAAGAAATCTTACTATATTGAACCGCCGTGATTGTAGCAGGCGGTGGTAATGGATAAGATTGTATCTCGGAACGCGATCAAATCTGGAGCGCAATCGATGCAAGGGGAAATGCTCCGTATAATGAGAAACGTGAACTGAGCATACTCAGAATGGTGTTCTTTGCATCTGAAAAATCGTCTCTTCGATGGTACAATTTCTGTTTTTTTTTCAAAACTAGAAGTCTACATAACTTGTAGCATACTTACAATAACTTACAAGTCTATTTCAAGTGGTAATGATAAGTAGGCTACTAGTTTCAAAATACCAGAGAATCCCTCCTTTAAAGGAGAGAGGACACGCTCCCACAAAGAGATGCGCTAGTTATTCTATTCGTACAGGTATTGCGTCGTGTTCAAAAATAAAAAAAAAACGAAATTTTAAAAATGGCGAGAGAGTGTGTCAAACACAGATTATTGGTGCAGTTAGGTACAAATCTTTCAAAATGGTTTTTTTTACGTCAATCTTTATTAAAGTGTCAAAATTTAACTATCATGCACATTAATGTTTGATATTAAACGTCTCCCGTTCAAAAGTGACCAAAAGAAGGAATCGAGGCTAGAGAGTATGCGGGTTGGCCGTGCTTTTCAATTCTTTTCTCAACCATTTAACAGAGCATGATAGCAATCGTTTTCAGCTGGGCCTTCCTGTCTTGTTCATAGTTGTACCTGTTTTAACCATATTCTTCGGTGCTGCCTCGCAAATAATTCCGTTCGGTGAGTAGACTTGCGAAAAGAAAAGAAAAGAAAAACGAGATAGTGTGCAAAACGTGGAGAGTCGCTTACAATAGTATTTCACATTATTGTAATGCGTTGCCTGATCTATTCCTGAGAGTGATAATTTCAGTACTTGATCAAATAGTTAAATTTTTTTGAAGGAACAATTTAATTTTTGACTTGCTTTTGAACGAATTATTTTTATACATGCATAATTTAATTGGGCTGACACCTTTGGCAACGGTCTCTTCAACACTCTACGCTCTCTCGTTTTTATATAACAGATAAATAGTGTGTGAGAAGAAGAGTGCATTGAGAGAGGACACGCTCCCTTACAAGATGGATACCCTCGAGTTTTTTCGTAATAATACTGTTCGGATGGAATGATAGAGATTCCTCACATGAACCGAAAGACTTATCTGATATAATAGTGACACTGCTTGCATGCACTGCAACTGCCTCGCTAGCTTGCACAGTATACCGTCATCAAACGATCATCAGACCTACGAGCATGTTTAAGTTTAAAAAAAGTTGGTCACTTTGACTGACCACCTTTAATTCAATCGTATTAAAAAAATGTCAAATAAAATCATTCTCAGAGATACGTAATCACTATTCAAGGCGGTTTAGCCATTATATATTCGATCGTAGTGATAGCCATTGTTGTTTATCCATTCGACGCGTCACACACCGACGCGATAATCGACCATGTAAGTCATTACGGCCTTATCATATACTGACCTTTACACTGTACAGCATACAGCAGATTCCCCATCTTGAATGGGATTCCCGGGGTATCCCGGGGTATCCATTTAAAATATTACGCCTTGAATATTGAATACCAGGCGTGAAAATTGTGTGCGTGTTATTCTGCTTCGTTTTTGAACCATTTTACCGTAGAAGGAAAAACGCGAAAAAATTCACTTTCCTAGATAAAATACCAAGCGTGCGCAAGTTTGTTAAGATTATTTGGGCGGCATTTGCCAAAAAATGATATTTAAATTTTTTAGGTTCGTGATTTCTAAAATCACAAATATTCCGCGATAAGATTAAAAACGGAGTAAAACTACACACATGTACGATATTCAATTTTCTCGACGTAGTAACTCGAGGGGAGAAAGAGACACTCGGGGATACCCCGCGAATCTTATTTCAAGGCGGGGAATCTGCTGTCTGTATGCTTTCTCAAAAGAGTTCTAGCATCAGTCATACAACATTACCAGGGACAAGAGTAGGAAGACCGTTGAGTGTGCCCATTTTAAAGCTACTACACAAGCTAATTTGAAACTCTCCGCTATGGTCACACTCTCTGGCTTTCCTTGTCTACGAGAGAACATTGCCAATGCGGAGAGTAAAATTAGCTTGGGGTGTGCCTTTTTAAATTTAAATCACTCTCCATTCAGTCTGAATACGATTTGACTTGGATCAAAGAACGAGGACAATACACTTTATATGAACGAGAATATTGGCTTATTGCGATAATGATCTATCTTATATTTGTGAGTTCTCCCATCACTTTTATTTGTTTCTATTTTAATTTTTTTAATTTTAAATTTTGCTATTCCGAGATTTATTCGATCTTGTTCTTTTTCAGTTGGCTATTTTCCCTTCGATTCTTGCTCTTTGTATTTATCTTCATCTTTATGTTTCACTACATGAACTGGTAACTATTTTGTTTCAAACTTTATTTCTATAAAGTATAACACAGAGAAATACCAGAGCATTTTGTGAAATAAGATGCATATGGTTTGAAACTGAGTTTCAAGCGGTTTCATATGAGAGCTAATGAAAAAATAAATTTGATCATCATGTTTTATAGAAACGATATCGGCCTAAAAATAGATATTCACGCCTTTTAAATTCATCATTGTCGGTTTAGATTATTCTTGAACTTTCGTTAATTTTCACCTGTGCCACGAAACACACACCAAAGTTGTCTCATGCTTTTTAGGCTCAAAGTTTGGCATTAAAAAAAATTAATTTGAAATTTCAAACATATTTCGAATAGTTTTAGATAGATTTCAACGACTTATTTGATGAGGCACCGGTATGTAGGCATTTGAGTGGCCAGATTATTTGGCGTTACATCACGGGCAACTTGCCATTTGAATTTCCCTTTGAAAATGAGTGCCGACAAATTCTTTGATATTCAAATAGCTTGAGCGATCGGTTTGCTGTACTCGGTAAATATTCGTTTGCTACAAGTATTCGTTTTCGCTACACAAATACAACGGTAACAAAACGTTTACTGAGTGGGTTAGCCAGCAATTAGAGCCATACCTCTTTTTCTCAAGTTATTGAAGTCACGAAAGTAAATGCATCTACTTTTTGCAGACTATGAGTGACAAAACGCGGAAAGCACAAAGAGATGCGCTAGTTATTCTATTCGCACAGGTATGGCGTCGTGTTCAAAAATCAGGAAATAAACGAAATTTTAAAAATGGCGAGAGAGTGTGTCAAACACAGATTATTGGTGCAGTTAGGTACAAATCTTTCAAAATAGTTTTTTTACGTCAATCTTTATTAAAGTGTCAAAATTTAACTATCATGCACATTAATGTTTGATATTAAACGTCTCCCGTTCAAAAGTGACCAAAAGAAGGAATCGAGGCTAGAGAGTATGCGGGTTGGCCGTGCTTTTCAATTCTTTTCTCAACCATTTAACAGAGCATGATAGCAATCGTTTTCAGCTGGGCCTTCCTGTCTTGTTCATAGTTGTACCTGTTTTAACCATATTCTTCGGTGCTGCCTCGCAAATAATTCCGTTCGGTGAGTAGGCTTGCGAAAAGAAAAGAAAAAAAAAACGAGATAGTGTGCAAAACGTGGAGAGTCGCTTACAATAGTATTTCACATTATTGAAATGCGTTGCCTGATCTATTCCTGAGAGTGATAATTTCAGTACTTGATCAAATAGTTTAATTTTTTTGATGTAACAATTTAATTTTTGACTTGCTTTTGAACGAATTATTTTTATACATGCATAATTTAATTGGGCTGACACCTTTGGCAACGATCTATTCAACACTCTACGCTCTCACGTTTTTATATAACAGATAAATAGTGTGTGAGAAGAAGAGTGCATTGAGAGAGGACACGCTCCCTTACAAGATGGATACCCTCGAGTTTTTTCGTAATAATACTGTTCGGATGGAATGATAGAGATTCCTCACATGAACCGAAAGACTTATCTGATATTGATTCATGATATGTTTGAAGGTTGCTGAGAGTATTGGAAGTACAACATTTAAGGCATGTATAGCTCTCTTTGCTTCCCGTTTGTCCATAGCGTAAATTTTAATACAATATCATCATGATGCCATTCACGTCAGAGCTCTCAATTATTCTCCACAACCCCGAACCCCTTCGGGGGAGATTCCCTATTGACCTCTTGATAAAACGTGTTTAAATCAAAATCATCATCATCTTCCGTCTTGCAAACACATGGGTCTCCTTCTTTAAATATGTAATTTTTAGCGTTTCAGAAATTTGTTTTTACACATACTATTTCTTCACTCTACATTCCCCTGCCCACAGTATCGCTCTTTTGTTTGTCACTCCGAACAATAGGAAATACTTGCTCAAGCTACTCCTTCGAAGGAAAAAGGAGTCTGATACGACCACTTCTGACAAAATGTTAGTGTGCCTAACTTTCCTAACTTTCATTGCTTCACTTCAGCACGCCAGTCACCGTTCGAAGATTGCCACGGTGAATCGAGTGTACATCGATGTTCATATGTTTGATATATAATATAATATAAAACAGTTTCAGTCTATGCGGGAGTGCATATTTAATTGCTATTTCGCAAATTTTTGTGTTAAAAAGTGAAAAAAATTACAATAATTATTTTATGGGTACCGCCCTCCTCTTTCTTGTTCTTCGGTCCCTCTTATCTCTTTTTTATGATGAATATGTCTTCGATCATTATATATTTCATTTTTTCAAGCACTGCCACGTATTTTTTATCCATTCGTTACTTGCATGAACTTCTATGATTAAGTAGTGTGTGATTTATTTCTCTGTTGCATTGTTAAGTTTCGGATCATTATATCGTTTATTTTATTTATTTATTTTTATATTATTCATTCTATACCAATGGTGGTCTATAACAATGGATGACTCTAATCGCGTCATTATTGATCTGACCTAAGTCTGTCTGATATGATAAATGAATTTGAATTTGAATATTATTCATTTATATTATTTATCGCCATGATCAGCTGAAAGAATAAGAGCAATAAAGTGCTAAAGTAACAACCGTAATTTTACTCTGCTCTGGCAGTCCTCTCTCGTGACAAAAGCGAGAGTGTCTGTCAGATCGGAGAGTTATATCTATATCTTGGGGTGTATATGCGTGTGTGGAGGCCTTGTGTTATTTGTATAAGTGTTGGGATGGTGGACTTTTTTCTCTGTGTTTTGCTACCAAAATTATATCAAACAATAAGTCATTTATTACAAAATCGAAGGTAATAATAAATATTTATCATTTCTTACAATTGGGCAAATTTGAAAGAAAAAAATCATTTATAGCGTGAGTGATAAAATAAGAAGAAGAACTGTAACAGCTAAATCACAGTATTACATTAGACTGAATACACAGAACTAAAAAGCATAGGGCTTTGCAAAGCATAATACATTTCAATTTTGAAGAGTTCCATTGAGAGATTACTCTGTTACAATTAATTAAATACTTAGAATTATAAAGTTAATTTGAAGACTAAATACTTAGAATAAGATGCTGGGTGAATAAAAACTTTGTTTAAATTGTTTTGCTGCAAAAAAGATGAATGGATAAATCATTTGATTTATTGTGACAATGCCATTGTGGAAATGTGTTTATTTTCCTTTTAATTTAACTTTCTTTTCATTCAAGAGATTTTTTCTCAAGAATATCATTCTTATTTGACCCAGAATGCCTGAAAATAAATGAAAATTAGAAATCAGAAAAATATTATATTTCATTCTATCCCTTGTGGCTGATTCTTCTGAAAAATTTTTGGATACAATCAAACTCTTACTTGTCATTCTCGTTATAAGAGTTGTATGCGAAGCACAACTGATTTAAAATGCAGTTCTTTTTTGCATATAGGTAACAGAGCGAACACAATTGGAATATTACTAGAAAATGAAGGAAATAGTAAAGAGCTGTGGCAGCAGAGAAGGAGTAGGAATCTGAATCAAAATACAATTATTATTACACTGATAAAAATTCATTAGAAATCTAGCAAATTTTATAAAATATTAAGATAAAAAAAGATAAGTTGAAACTTCCCGATCTAACCACACACACCTCACACTCTTTTTTTGGAGTTACACTATACCGCTGAGTCGCAGTGTTAGCGCCTCCAATCTATTGGCTGAGAGGGCCTATCCTGGTCTGAAGGACCAGTGGCCATGGCCTATGATCAAACTGTGCTTGGAGCTCACAGTGGAGGATTTAGATCGTGGCTTTGACACCACTTCCGACATTTCTTAACCCCCTCGGTATTGGGTGGATCTTACCTCACTCTCTCACTCACTTTATCAACGTTTCTTCGCTAGAACGTCACGTTTGCTGTGAAGACCCGAAAACATGATCGACTTTTCGATCTCATTGACAGATTTGCCATTAAAGGGACAGTGACCTCGCTCAATGGCCTCTTTATTGCGCACACTATTCTCTGTACTCTAACAACGAGAGAGCGTAGAGTGTTGAAGAGACTGTCGACAAAGGTGTCAGCCCCTTTAAGTCTGACTTTAGAGAAAATTTGCAATTTTCCTAGTAAATTTGTCCTCCTTGTGCATAGTTTGCTACTTGGGATAAAACTTAATTTTTCTCCTTCGAGAATTCATTGAATAAAGATAAAAATGTAAAGGTACGACCATTATTCAAGGCGCACGAATTCCTGCGGGTGATCACATACTTTTTACACTCTTTATTTATTGAATAGATACGCATAGCATAACTCAACTGA
Source organism: Parapristionchus giblindavisi (assembly GCA_943737045.1). Classification (NCBI taxonomy): domain Eukaryota; kingdom Metazoa; phylum Nematoda; class Chromadorea; order Rhabditida; family Diplogasteridae; genus Parapristionchus; species Parapristionchus giblindavisi. Next base: position 1,313,771 of record CALSFV010000002.1, on the reverse strand, counting down.
ATGACACTGTGGCGGAGAAGCAGAAATGGATTTGGGTCGAGAGACTTTCGAAATCGTGCTATAAGGGAGTTTAAATGTGTTCGAAAGGACTCTTCGTGGAGACGATATGTGATGCATTAAAAAAGGCTAGCGTGCACCACTGTAAAAGATAAAGGGAGCGTAACTTATTTCAATGGTCTCTTCGACGCGCAATGCTTTCTCGTTGTTGGAGAACAGAGAAATAGTGTGCGCAATGAAGGGCCTTTGAGAGAGGTAACTCTTTTTTTATATAGGGACACGAATATGACGAGTGAAAAGAGTAAGTTATTTTTCCATGCAAGAACTCTTTGGCCACTGAACACGTTACGCCATAGTCCCCCGTCGGCCAGTTAAAGGGAGCGATACCTCTCTCAAAGGTCTCTTCATTGCGCACACTATTTCTCTGTTCTCAAACAACGAGAGAGCGTAGAGCGTAGAAGATACCGTTGACAAAGGTGTCAGTCCCTTAAGATCTCCCCAGACATAATCATCCCTTTGCTCAAGAGTTTCCAAAAATTTCCAAAAAGTTTCCTGTAGTTTCCAAAAAAATGCCACTGCGCCCTATTCCCGCACCGATAGTGCTATATTAGCGACGGACATCCATTACATGTTTCAACAGATTGTCCCTTTCTCTGTGCTTCTGTAACGAAATCGGGATGAATTCGCCTTAAAAAAAGAATCACTTACTGTAAATTATTACTGCTTCGCTGATTTTGTTTTAAATATTATATTTTAAATATGAGAAACGTTTCAAAACGATTGCGTTTCAAATTCATTTCTTGACGAGCACATTTTCAAGCGATTCAGAAAGGAAAATACTAAGATTGATTTAAACTGAAACTGTGTGAAAGCAGCCATTGTGGAAAAAAACGTAATACTAGTTAAATTTGGAAAAAAAGGCTTAAATGGAGAGTGACCTCTCTCAATGACCTCTACATTGTGCCCACTATTTCTCTGTTCTCTGACAACGAGAAAGCATCGCGCGTCGAAGAGACCATTGAGAGAGGTTACGCTCCCTTTAAGTGTCAACCTCATATGCATGTAGATTGGCGAATCAGGCACGAATATCCAAACTATAGATATGATAGTTTGTAGTGCAGAGGCTATCGATGCAATTGTCTTAAATGAATTTAATTATATGCACGAAATGAGATTACATGAGGGGATGGATGGATGTCCGTCGCTAATATAGCACTATCGGTGCTGGAATAGGGCACAGTGGCATTTTTTTGGAAACTACAGGAAACTTTTTGGAAATTTTTGGAAACTCTTGGGCAAAGGGATGATTATGTCTGGGGAGGTCTTAAAGGGACTGCCACCTTTGTCAACGGTATCTTCTACGCTCTACGCGCTCTCGTTGTTTGAGAACAGAGAAATAGTGTGCGCAGTGAAGAGACCTTTGAGAGAGGTATCGCTCCCTTTAACTGGCCGACGGGGGACTATGGCGTAACGTGTTCAGTGGCCAAAGAGTTCTTGCATGGAAAAATAACTTACTCTTTTCACTCGTCATATTCGTGTCCCTATATAAAAAAAGAGTTACCTCTCTCAAAGGCCCTTCATTGCGCACACTATTTCTCTGTTCTCCAACAACGAGAAAGCATTGCGCGTCGAAGAGACCATTGAAATAAGTTACGCTCCCTTTATCTTTTACAGTGGTGCACGCTAGCCTTTTTTAATGCATCACATATCGTCTCCACGAAGAGTCCTTTCGAACACATTTAAACTCCCTTATAGCACGATTTCGAAAGTCTCTCGACCCAAATCCATTTCTGCTTCTCCGCCACAGTGTCATTCAGTTGAGTTATGCTATGCGTATCTATTCAATAAATAAAGAGTGTAAAAAGTATGTGATCACCCGCAGGAATTCGTGCGCCTTGAATAATGGTCGTACCTTTACATTTTTATCTTTATTCAATGCATTCTCGAAGGAGAAAAATTAAGTTTTATCCCCAAGTAGCAAGCTATGCACAAGGAGGACAAATTTACTAGGAAAATTGCAAATTTTCTCTAAACTCAGACTTAAAGGGGCTGACACCTTTGTCAACAGTCTCTTCAACACTCTACGCTCTCTCGTTGTTAGAGTACAGAGAATAGTGTGCGCAATAAACAGGCCATTGAGCGAGGTCACTGTCCCTTTAATGGCATATCTGTTAATGAGATCGAAAAGAGATAAAAGAGATATAAAAGAAAAAATCCTGTTTTCGGGTCTTCACAGCAAACGTGCCGTCTAACGAAGAAACGTTGATAAAGTGAGTGAGAGAGTGTGAGGTGTGTGTGGTTAGATCGGGAAGTTCAACTTATCTTTTTTATCTTAATATTTTATAACATTTGCTAGATTTCTAATGAATTTTTATCAGTGTAATAATAATTGTATTTTGATTCAGATTCCTACTCCGTCTCTGCTGCCACAGCTCTATACTATTTCCTTCATTTTCTAGTAATATTCCAATTGTGTTCGCTCTGTTTCCTATATGCAAAAAAGAACCGCAATTTAAATCAGTTGTGCTTCGCATACAACTCTTATAACGAGAGTGACAAGTAAGAGTTTGATTGTATCCAAAAATAATTTCAGAAGAATCAGCCACAAGGGATAGAATGAAATATAATGTTTTTCTGATTTCTAATTTTCATTTATTTTCAGGCATTCTGGGTCAAATAAGAATGATATTCCTTGAGAAAAAATCTCTTGAATGAAAAGAAAGTTAAATTAAAAGGAAAATAAACACATTTCCACAATGGCATTGTCACAATAAATCAAATGATTTATCCATTCATCTTTTTTGCAGCAAAACAATTTAAAAAAAGTTTTTATTCACCCAGCAGCTTATTCTAAGTATTTAGTCTTTATAATTAACTTTATAATTCTAAGTATTTAATTAATTGTAACAGAATAATCTCTCAATGGAACTGTTCAAAATTGAAATGAATTATGCTTTGCAAAGCCCAATGCTTTTTAGTTCTGTGTATTCAGTCTAATGTAATACTGTGATTTAGCTGTTACAGTTCTTCTTCTTATTTTGTCACTCACGCTATAAATGATTTTTTTTCTTTCAAATTTTCCCAATTGTAAGAAATGATAAATATTTATTATTACCTTCGATTTTGTACTAAATGACTGACTAAATGAATGCAAAGTTGGGAGCTAAACACAAAGAAAAAGTCCACCACCCCAGCTCTTACACACAGAACACAAGACCTTTCCACACACGTGTACACCCCAAGATATTCTGAAACTCTCCGATCTGGCTACACTCTCTCGCTTTCTTTATCCACGAGAGAGAACTGCCAGAGCAGAGTAAAATTAGCTCGCGATGTTCCTAACTTCATTCTTCGCTCTGCCAATACTCTCTCGAAACAACGAAAGCGAGAGAGTATTGCCGAAGCGGAGAGTGCCAAATTATTAGGTTGATGCATTCCTGTTTTCTGTTTTTGATATGTGCACTTTGCTCCCTCCTCTCTGCAGCCGACCGCAACAACGACCACTGTACTCTATAATAAACACAACTTGCCCCTCCCTCTTCAGTCGCAGTGCCACAACCAGCTAGTGAGCAGTCTCGTTCCCACAATGCCCCATCGATTCCACCCAAACAGTGTCCACATACGCAACGTATCGTTATTTATCTTCCTCTCTGGCACCAAACCACCCGAGACCCACCGTCATCTGGCCCGAGTATATCCCCAGGAAGTCCCCTCCGAGCACACAGTACGTAATTGGTTCAAACGATTCGAGAGCCACAACTACAATCTCGAAGACGAGGAAAGGTCGCAACCTGCATGAGTGATGGATTTGGATTTGCTGCGCAGCACAGTCGAAGGGGAGCCATTCGCTACTACTCTGGTAATTCGAAACTTAAAGTCTACTTAAAGTTTTCACTTGAAGTAGACTTGCAAGTCTACTTAAAGTTAAACGTAAGTCTACTTAAAGTGGTGTGGTATACTGTAATGCATTTCGTCAAATGTTCTTTCAATTTAAGTTTACTTAAAGTCTACTTAAAGTCTGTGACGTAGTGTAAGTACACTTTAAGTTTCGAAATACCAGAGTACGCGAGAAATAGCGCAGACTCTCGGAGAAGACCAGGCAACTGTCGTTCGAGGACTGAAGAAGCACGGCAAGGTACGAAAGTTGGGCCGTTGGATTCCCCACGTCTTGAGCGACAAGAACAAGAATTGTCGAGTTGACACAGCAATAAGTCTTCCTACATACAAAAGGACGACGGCCTGGCTGGACAATCTCATATCTGGAGATGAGAAATGGATCGTCTACCATCACGTTGTGAGACGTGCCCAGTGGGTGGATAACGAGGATCAGCCGGAACCCGTCGCCAAAGACGAAACTCACCAGAAGAAGGTGATGTGTTGTCGATGGGGCATTGTGGGAACGAGACTGCTCACTAGCTGGTTGTGGCACTGCGACTGATAAGAGGGAGGGACAAGTTGTTTATATTATAGAGCACAGTGGTTGTCGGCCGCAGAGAGGAGTGGGCAAAGTACACATATCAAAGACGGAAAACAGGAATGCATCAACCTCATAGCTTGGGGTGTGCCTTCAAGATCAACCCCGAATGTGTAGTTATAGAGGTCGTATACCTATTGCGGCTTTGGCAGCGTCAGTAAAGGGACATCCTTTCATCACGCGATTCACAAATCACCAACTTACATCGATATTTTTATGTGACTAGTCCGTAAATAGCACGCAATGATACAGTGATCCGAAACTTTGCAATGCAACAGAGAAATAAATCGCACGCCACTTAATAATTGGAGTTCACTAAAGTAACGAATGGATAAAAATTATGACGGAGTACTTGAAAAAAGAGAAATACATAAAGAATGATCGAAGGCACATTTATCAAACAATATATGAGTTACGAGGGACAAAAGAACAAGAAAAAAAATTAATGATTACATTTTTTCCACTTTATACAAGAAAATTTGCGAAATTGCAATTAAATATGCACTCCCACTTATTGTTAGACTTAAGGCCCCGCTGTTTCGACCAGGGTACAGCGGAACCCTACTCAGCGGTGTTGTGTTGAACGGTCGCTTTCAAAATGAAGATAAGACTGCGTTATGAATATTGATGCACACTCGATTCACCTTGGCAATGTTCGAACGGTGACTGGCGTGCTGAAGTGAAGCAATGAAAGTTAAGAAAGTTAGGCACACTCCCCCCCCCCCGTAAATTCTCAGCTCCATCAATGCTCTCTCGCTTTCGCTTTCTACGAGAGAGCGTTGCCAGAGAGCGAAATTAGCTCAGGATTGGTCTTTAAAAAATTTGGCTAACATTTTGTCAGAGATGTTCGTATCAGACTTTTTCCTTCGAAGGAGTAGCTTGAGCAAGTATTTCCTATTGTTCGGAGTAACGAACAAAAGGGCGATACTGTGGGCAGGGGAATGTAGAGTGAAGAGATAGTATGTGTAAAAACATATTTCTGAAACATTTAAAAAAAACATATTTAAAGCGAAACCCCAGGCTAATTTGAAACTCTCCGCTCTGGCTACACTATCTCGCTTTCTTTGTCTACGAGAGAGTATTGACAATGTGGAGAGTAAAGTTAGCTAGGGGTGTGCCTTTAAAGAAGGAGACCCTTGTGTTTGCATGACGGAATACCGCATCGATTTTTTTGTTTTATATTGTATTAAAATTTACGTTATGGACAATCGGAAATTAAGAGAGCCAAGTATGCGAATCGGATGGGCACTCTCTACATACCGTTTACCTTTTAAAAAAAAGATGTACTTTCAGTAGCAAGCTTCAAACATATTATGAATCAATATCCGATAAATCTCAAATGTGTTGAATCTCTAACATTCTACACGAACTCTTATTACGAAAAAAAACTCGAGGGTATACATCTTTTAAAGCAGTCAAACAGTAGATAGTTTCACTGGCAATTAAACTATTTGATTAAGTACTGAAATTATCATTCTCAAGAATAGATCATGCATCGCATAGTCATTACAAGAGTATGAAATACTGTACGACTCTCCATGTTTTGCTCACTATCTCGTTTTCTTCTTTTCTTTTCTTTTCGCTATTATACTTACCAAACGGAATTATTTGCGAGACAATACCGTAGAATATCGTTAAAACAGGAACAACTATGAACAAGACAGGAAGGCCCAGCTGAAAATGAATGTTATCATTGTTATTAAAAGGTTGAGAAAATAATTGAAAAGCAGCGAAAACTCGCACACTCTATCACCTCGATTTCTTTTTTTCGTTACTTTTGAACATGAGACATTTAATATCAAACATTATTGTACATGTTAATTCAATTTAATCACTTTAATAAAGATTAACGTAAAAGGCGATCTAAAATCATTTTGAAAGATTTGTACCTAACTGTCCCAGGATTCTGTGTTTTACACACTCTCTCGTTCCTTTTTTAGTTTCGTTTATTTCCCGACTTTTGACTCAGGTGTTTGAATCCTTGCATGATCCAAGTAAAATTCGTGCAATTAATGGCATGATCATGCATGGAATATACTCGAATCATGCATGGATTATCCGTGATCATGCATCGATTCTGTCATTCCATGCATGATCACAGAAAATACGTGAATGATCACGGAAGATCCATGCATGATCACGAACCACGGATATTCCATGCATGATCATGCATGCATGGTATGTCGAATCACGCATGATTATACTTGTATTCGTGATCATGCAAGGATTTAGCTACCAGAGGAACACGACGATGTACCTGTACGAATAGAATAACTAGCGCATCTCTTTGTGCTTTCCGCGTTTTCTCACTCAAAGTCTGCAAAAAAAGTGGATACATTTACTGTTATCACTTCGATATCTTGAGGGTATGTTTTTTAATAGCTGGCTAACCCACTCAGGAGACATTTTGTGACCGTTGCACTTGTGTTGCGAAAACGAATACTTTTGGCAAACGAATATTTCGTCAGACCGCTCGCTCAACCTCTTTTAAAATCAAATCTTTGTTCGGCGCACTTTTGCAAACGACAGTTGCTCGTGATGAAATGCGAAATAATCTGGCCACTCAAATGCCTACATACCGCTGTCTCATCAAATAGGTCGCTGAAATCTATCTAAGACTATACGAAATATGCTTGAAATTTCAAATTAAATATTTTAAATGCCAAACTGTGATTCTAAAAAAAGAATAAGAGAAACATTGGTGAGTTTCCGCGGCGCAGGTGAGAATTAATGAAAGTTCAAATACTATCTAAACCCACCATGGTGAAATATTTAAAAAGCGTGAAAATCTATTTTTACGCCGATATCGTTCTCGTTCCGATATCGTTCTATGATCACAAATTAATTTTTTAATTAGCTCTCATATAAAACTGCTTGAAACTTTGTTTCGAAATATATGCATCTCATTTCACAAAAAAATCTGTGGTATTTCTCTCTGTAATGCTTTCTATAAAAGTTTGCAACAAAATAATTACCAGTTCATGTAGTGAAACATAAAGATGGAGATAAATACAAAGAGCAAGAATCGAAGGAAAAATAGCCAGCTGAAAAATATCAATAATAATAATAATAATAATAATAATAATAATAATAATAATAATAATAATAATAATAATAATAATAATAATAATAATAATAATAATAATAATAATGATGATGATGATGATGATAATCATAATAATAATAATAATAATAATAATAATAATAATAATAATAATAATAATAATAATAATAATAATAATAATAATAATAATAATAATAATAATAATAATAATAATAATAATGATGATGATGATGATGATGATGATGATGATGATGATGATGATGATGATGATGATGATGATAATAATAATAATAATAATAATAATAATAATAATAATAATAATAATAATAATAATAATAATAATAATAATAATAATAATGATGATAATAATAATAATAATAATAATAATAATAATAATAATAATAATAATAATAATAATAATAATAATATTAATAATAATAATAATAATAATAATAATATTAATAATAATAATAATAATAATAATAATAATGATAATAATAATAATTCAAATCAGAGTGATTTGAGAACTCACAAAAATAAGATAAATCATTATCGCAATAAGCCAATATTCTCGTTCATATAAAGTGTATTGTCCTCGTTCTTTGATCCAAGTCAAATCGTATTCAGACTGAATGGAGAGTGATTTAAATTTAAAAAGGCACACCCCAAGCTAATTTTACTCTCCGCATTGGCAATGTTCTCTCGTAGACAAGGAAAGCCAGAGAGTGTGACCATAGCGGAGAGTTTCAAATTAGCTTGTGTAGTAGCTTTAAAATGGGCACACTCAACGGTCTTCCTACTCTTGTCCCTGGTAATGTTGTATGACTGAACCTAGAACACTTTGAGCAAGTATACAGTACAGCAGATTCCCCGCCTTGAAATGAGATTCACGTGGTATCCCCAAGTGCCCCCCCCCCTAATCCCCTCGAATTACTACAGTACCGTGCAAAAGTCTGGCCTCAAATTTAAAATCGCTATAACTTTTTTCGTTCTTGGCCGATCGGCCGCCGGTTTGTTTTATTAAATAGTATAACCATTGGAGAAAATTTTTATGTTATTGATGTGGAATTTTGCGAGAAAAGAGACAGATAAAAAGGTGGAATTCCCAATAGTGGAACTAAATTGAGGATACTTGTAGGAAATGCGCTTACTAAACACTTGGTTTAAAATCCGATCGAAATTGATATGAAATACTGGGTTATTGACCCGTAATAATTCTCCATAACGAACGAAATTAGGTTCCGTCTACTTTGACTGTCAAGGCTATTTTTTTGGGCAAAGTCGTAATTGAACTCCTGTAATCTTGCCACTTTGTAGATGTGTTAGGTAAATGTTTGGGCACATCATACAAAATTTTTAGATTTTTAGAAAAAACCGGCTGGGAAATACCGTATGCACAAAATATGGTATGGGATTTTTTTCGAATTTTCTCTTCAAGAAGCGGAGTCCTTCTGAACTTGGCGTGGTGGTGTCCTATGGCAATGTGATAATACTTGTTGAATCTGAGGCCCGTAGCGCAACTACAGACTGAGTTACGACATTTTTACGAAATTTTGATGGGTCAGGCGAAATTAGCTAATTCTTAGGAGCGAACGTGGTTAACGGCTTAAAATGTTCACCGATTGTTGTTGGTTCCTCATAAAAAATTGGACTAATAGAAAAAATCTACCTGAGAATAAACCTATTTTTACGATCACACCTCGGCACATTTCAAGAATGATGAAATAATTTCATCATCGTAGGTAATAATCAATAACATAAAAATTTTCTCCAATGGTTACACTATTTAATAAAACAAACCGGTAGCCGATCGGCCAAGAACGAAAAAAGTTATAGCGATTCAAATTTTGGGGCCAGACTTGCACGGTACTGTACGTCGTGAAAATTGAATATCAGGCGTGAATGTTGGGATTTTAGAAATCACGAACCTAAATAAATGTAATTATCAATTTTTGGCAAATACCGCCCGCATAATCTTGACAAACTTGCGCACGCTTGGTAATTCATCCAGAGCTATTGCAAAGTGATTTTTTCCCATTTCTTTTTCCTTAACACAATTTAGTTGACAACTTTCTGCGATAAAATATAATAGTTTCAGAAACGGAGTAAAACACACACAATTTGCATGCTTGCTATTCCATTTTCAAGAGTAAACAATTCTAGGGTATCCCTGAATGCCATTTCTGCTGTACTGTATATTTAAAGTTCTTATATGTAACTAAGTATGTAATGACTTACATGGTCGATTATCTCGTCGGAATGTGATGCGTCGAATGGATAAACAACAATGGCTATCACTACGATCGAATACAAAATGACTAAACCGCCTTGAATAGCGATTACGTATCTCTGAGAATGATTAATACGATTGAATTGTATATGCAGTGTGGCCGGTAAACGTGACCAATTTAAAGGGAGCGTAACCTCACTCAATGGTCTCTTCAACGCGCAATGTTCTCTCGTTGTTAGATAACAGAGAAATAGTGTGCGCAATGAAGAGACCATTGAGTGAGGTTACGCTCCCTTTAAACACCACGAAGCACACTACTTACTATATTAGATTTTTTTCTCCATTATAATATTAATGTGCATGCATATAATTGTACACTCTACTTATTACTACTGAATAATTATTATAAATCTGTCAAAGTGACCAACTTTTCTGAGCTTAAACATGCTGGAAGGCCTGATGATCGTTTGGTGACGGTATACTGTGCAAGTTAGAGAAGCAGTTGCCGTGCACGCAAGCATTGTTACTATTGACACCTTTGAATAATCATTCGCATCGCCTAGTTTAGCCGACGAAAACAAACTAATTGATAATGGATGGAAACGCCCAATTTCCTGTACAAACCAGTGGAGTATGCGCCGATTGTCGGGAAAAGCGGAAATACGAGGAGCATCACATCGAAATTGAAATCGTTCACAACACACAGACACTTAAAGCATATATTTAAATAAATACTAAATAACAAAATATTAATATATTATTGTAATATCATTAATATAATAATAATTAAAATATAAAGGAAATAAATATATTTTATGTGGTTAGAAAATGCGCACCTGTATACATATTAAGTAGTTTCTGTATGTTCTCTGATTCGGAGCAGTTTCTTTGAACAAACAAACAAACGACAAAATGTTTAGTATTGTCGATATAGCATAGATAATATGTTGGCACAACAATACGGTATCTTGCAGCTCATAGGAGATGTAATAGTTGTTCATAACAGCCAATCAAGCAAGCATAGTCGGTATCGGTTAGAGCTGCGGCCAAGGTAAGGGTAGAAAGGTAAAGGTTATTTATTCAAGGTTATTTATTTACTCGTTATTCAAGGCACACGAAGAGGGTGATCACTGAACAGACAAGAAGCAGATGAATTTAAATCTAAGAATAATAAATACCAGCTGTATTGCCGCCATTGCTTATGAGGTGTTACATGTGCGTTACATGCGTCCGCCGTAACGACGTAAATTCTGCGAAATGAAAAATTTCGAATGGGATTTTTGGCATAACTGCAATTAGTTATACACATTTATGTCGAAATTTCATTCGAAAAAAAATTCCTTCGCGTTACCCACTGAAAACTGAAAAAAATATAATATAAAAGAATTATTCGCTTGAAAGGTCTCTTTACGGAATTCTTCCCTTATAGATAGACAAGGGAATTCGTCCCCTACCAGGGAAGAATTTCGTAAATAGACGTTTCTAGGAAATTTTTTTACGATCGTGACAAGCTACTTGAACAAATTGAAGACCGGCTACTTTGACAAAGTCGTGTCTGCATCTCGTTGCGGGTCTTCGTCGTATTCTTAGGCTTCCTCTGCTCATTGCAAAAGTTCGAGAGTGTAGAGGAACCGCAACGTTTCATAATGACACGTTGCGGTTCGTCGAAGTATAAGCACATCTGACTAGAGCTATCAGTAACTATAACGAGAGTTGAAACATGCTGACATTGCGTAATGGCTACTACTTTTGTCTGGCAATCCGAACCTAGTAGGTTCGACTCCGGCCCGATGCAAATAAAATTTGCTTATTTTTTCAGTGTTGGTTGGCTTCAAGCCAAGTTTAATGTAGAAATTTCAATCCAGTGAGCTGCCGTGTGGATACATTAGTCTTCAATGTCCTCAAAATTCAAAGGAACTTATTGTTAGGGGCTCACTCAATGGTCTTTTCATTTCACACACTATTTCTCTGTTCTTTAACAACGTGAGAGCGTTGAAGAGACCATTGAGAGAGGTTACGCTCCCTTTAAGACATCGGCTCAGTGAGATTCCAGGAAGTGCCGGACATCGACCTCACCGATTTGGCCCAAAAATTTTTTATGGATACCTCCATGGGCCCCCATCACAAAATGGGAATTCATTTGGGCGGGTTCCTTGAAACACAGATGTGGCGGGTTTTCGAATTTTGAAAACTCGATTTTCACCGAAGAAAAATGGAGCGACCTAGGACCAATGTTAGTGTCGATTAATTATAAGTATAAATAGACAACAAAAACTAGCTATACGACCTTCCGGAGATCCGATCGCAAACTGATTTTTTTACATCTTCAAAACATTCTAAAATTAATTAAAATTTTAAAACAAAAAAGTGCAGTCCAATTTTTACCTCATTTTATAGAACAAAAAATTCCGCGTCGAATAAGGGAAAAAAATCAAAAATCGAAGGACCCGTCTTTTGAGATAAATGGACCTGAAGTTGACCCGAAAATATTTTTGCTTTCAAACCCCCTCATGTTTGTACTCATATTGAAGAGCTCGTCGAGTAGAACAACTTTCATGTTGAACGTTTTGTCTGAAACTCATGTACAAGAGAAATACATGAATTAAGATTTATTGGATCCAAATCATTTCGATCGCTTGTATCTTGAGAACAAACGACTTTCATAGAATACGACCAACATGAGAAATGACGTACTCGACGAGTACTTTAAAATGAGTATAAACATGGCAAGGATCCGACAACTTTTTTACCATTTTCGAGTAATTATTTTCAGCATGGGGACTAAATTTTTTTTTTCGTGAAACAACAAACAAGGCATGGATTTTTGAGTTCTACAATATAGGCGAAAGCATTTTGTGCACAAAAATATTTTACTATTGTTTTACTCAAACTTGTCTGAAAAATCGTGTGAATTAAGTAAACGCATGTATTTCTCTTGTGCATGCGTTTCAAACAAAATGCTCATGAAAGTTGTTCTACTCGAGGAGCTCTTCAATATGAGTACAAACACAAGGGGGTTTGAAAACAAAAATATTTTCGGGTCAACTTCAGGTCCATTTATCTCAAAAGACGGGTCCTTCGATTTTTGATTTTTTTCTCTTTTTCGACGCGGAATTCTTCGCTCTATAAGATGAGGTAAAAATTGGACTGCACTTTTTTATTTTGAAAATATTTTATTTTCGTTTTACTCAAAATTAGCTGGAAAACGTGTGAAACTCTCTTGTACATGAGTTTCAGACAAAGCGTTCAACATGAAAGTTGTTCTACTCGACGAGCTCTTCAATAAGAGCACAAACATGTGGGGGTTTGAAAGCAAAAATATTTTCGGGTCAACTTCAGGTCCATTTATCTCAAAAGACGGGTCCTTCGATTTTTGATTTTTTCCCTTATTCGACGCGGAATTTTTTGCTCTATAAGATGAGGCAACAATTGGGCTGCACTTTTTTGTTTTAAAATTTTAATTAATTTTAGAATGTTTTGAAGATGTAAAAAATCAGTTTGCGATCGGATCTCCGGACCGTCGTATTTGTTGCCAGTTTTTGTTGCCTATTTATTCTTATAATTAATCGACACTAACATTGGTCCTAGGTCGCTCCATTTTTTTCCGGTGAAAATCGAGTTTTCAAAATTCGAAAAAACCCGCCACATCTGTGTTTCAAGGAACAAGCCCAAATGAATACCCATTTTGTGATGGGGGCCCATGGGGGTATCCATTAAAAAATTTGGGCCAAATCGGTGAGGTCGATGTCCGGGGTCACTGGCAAAACCCTCGAATCTTACTGAGCCGGTGTCTTAATATAAAAATATATGTAATACAATAACTTTTATCAGCATCCACTGAATCAACAATATTAATCGAACTGCCGTTTTATATTTTCTGTAAAGAAAACTGCCAATGAATTGACAGAGCAACTCTCCGCTGGGAACAAGTCCGCTTAGTGAAACGGCGATCTCGCGGGATTATAATGACTGCACAACTACTATGCATTTCTTGAATGTGATCACCTCACCATTTGAATGTAGCTGCTTCGTTTCATACTAAAAAAATATAAATTGTGAAAAAGTGCACAAACTTTCCGAACACTCTCCCAGGACGCAGTGGTCCATCTATTAGACGATGCAAGGGAATTGGGCCAGTGATAATATTGATAATGAATGACTGAATATATCGCTAGTGCGAGAGGATGGACAAGTGGAGGAAGAGTATATGTGCCTAAGCTGCTGATACCCTTGAGTACATATATATCCCAATGTTTCCATTATGATCCATATAGTCACATGGATCTGAACGGTCCCCTTCCCGTTCTGAGGCCTCGTCCACCTCACTCCTACTGGAGCTCCGGAAATATGATAGCTATCGTCAAATGACCCCTGCCACCTTCCCCAAGTCCTTTATATTATTATAATTATTTTTCTCATCGTTTTTGTATTTGCTGTCGCACCTGTCACGGGTGTATCAAATAAATAAATAAAATAAATAAATATATTCAAGACCAAGGGTCGAGACATCGACGACTAAATAACACTGTGAATACTGATTTAAAACGTGAATTCTACAATGATGCTGTGGGAAAACATACACTTAATACAATCTTCTTTCATTTATTACAATTTCTAATTCCGGATGATAAAACGACTTCATTTGAACTCAACGGGATCACACTGCTTCTTAAATTCCCCTAATCTTGTGAGAGGAGATTATGTGATGCATTGAACTTCGCTCATTTCTCTATACTTCTCTAGCTTGCTCTATCGCTCTATTTCCTTCTATAGAAACTGCCTCTAAGAATACACTCATGCCGAACATGTCTGGTATGTCAGACGTTATTTTATTTTACAATACTTTTGGTTCATCAAAACATCCCTAATTCATATTTTTAACTTATAGGTATCTTTAACACGTATACATCAATTATTTTCATTTTTACTTTAATAACTTATTAAAGTGATTTATCATTGACAAGATGACTGACAACACTTCACTACTGTATGTAGCCAGAATTTTATGCGGGATTGAGGGAGCCGCAGGTACCATGAACATTATTTTATTCTTAACAATAATAATATAATATAATAATAATCTTTTATTCCTTCAAATGAACACATCGGGGATGGGGAATATCTGCTAGATAAGTCTTTGTAAAGGTCTTATTTTATTATTGTTTTCTTGATCTTATTTTTTTCTTTATTCTCATCACAACACATGATATATGATTAATATTTCTTGTATTTCCAAACTAGCGGTCTACTTAAATTACGTCATTGACTAGAAGTTTACTACAAGTACGATCAGTGAAAGAACATATATTTGACTAAATTCATTACACTATTATACTCCACTTTCAGTAAACGTACGTCTAACTAGAAGTAGACTTGCAAGTCTACTTCAAGTGAGAATGTTAAGTAAACTACCAGTTTTGAAAAAAAATCAACAGGCAGAAATATTTTCGAAAGTATGTGGCGCGAATATTAAAACATCCAACGGCTTTGCTGGGTTTCCAAATGCTCATCTTTCATGATTTTATTTTTTAAGGTTTGATGCTGAATCTGATCGTACTGTTGTCTTTATTCAAAATTCGTCAAGAGGGATCGATATACCACATTGCGATATCCATCTCTGCAATGCACGGATCTCTGTTAAGCTTACTTATTGCATTATTGAATTTTGTGAGTTTTAGAGTTGTTTTTTTAGCCCAATTTTCAAATTTGAATGGTGTAGTATAATATACCTGTATATCGTCTTCGTAATATTTGCTTCATTAAAGAAATATTTATTATTATAATAATAATTATTATTAATTAGTTCCAGGTCCACATTTTCCGTGATGGAACGTTCGTCACTGTGCTTCTCAGTCCATTAGTACCCTTTATTCCACGTTCGATATGCGACATATTATGGATGATTGCCTTGAATTTCACAACGCTGTTGTGGGAGATTATTCCGGTCACTCCGATCCTGCAATTACTTGCGCTGAAAAGGTGAAAAAATGTGTTAATTGCACATGAGGGTCGAACCAGCAAAGCGCGGTTAATCATTGAACAAATCTGGCAAAGGCTTCTGTCTGTCTATCTTTCAATCAGTCTTTCAAAATTATTAGGGAAAAGTGTGGCACTTCTTATGTCCGACGTTATGCATGATAATTGCGTCCCCAAATTTCCTTGTTTCGCTTCTTTAAATAATCTAGCGTGATTTGGGAATATCCTTTGTAACTGTGATTAAGAAGAAATTTGGATTTTGAAAATAAATTTTGAATACTTTAAAAATTACCTCTAAAATGCTGCGTACGCTAAAAGAAACAGAGAGGACCCTTCCTAAAGGAACCACGCGGCGCAAAATAACGGGTGCTAAATTCGAATTGCGCGGGAATTCAATTTTTTGTGGTATTATTTTTCGTTTAGACGACGTATTGAAGCCTCCCAAGCCACTACGCAATTGCTACTATAAACATAATTTTTAATACTTTATCAATCGAGAAAAACGTCTGGCATGGCGTGATTGTGACATGAAACATGTCGCGATAAGGAAATGATAGCCTGCACCACTGTATTCTCCTTAGCGTTATTTGATTTTAGCCAAATGTCTCTGCCTGCCCATATTTGCACCTTTTTATTCTCATTAATTTAACTGTGTCGAAACCGTGCCGAATCGTCGTCATGGAAATATATTTTTAGCCAAATATCATAATCCGATTTGTGTCATAAGAATATGAAAGCAAAACATAATTGTGGAAGTGATGACGAAAAATTGGACCTTAAATGCACACCTCGCACACATTTTGCTCTCCACTCTGACAAAAACACAGAAATCGAGATAACTTTTCAGGTCGTACAGTTTCGAAATTGCACGGGTGATCCTTTAAAGGGACACCCCAAGCTAATTTGAAACTCTCCGCTCTGGCCACACTCTCTCACTTTCTTTGTCTGCGAGAGAGTATTGCCAATGCGGAGAGTAAAATTAGCTTGGGGTGATCCTTTAAAGGGAGCGCTACCTCACTCAATGGCCTCTTCATTGCGCACACTATTTCTCTGTTCTCTAACAACGAGAGAGCATTGCACGTCGAAGAGACCATTGAGTGAGGTTACGCTCCCTTTAAGAATAAGAGAAGCTACTTTCAGGCCCCAATTATCTAATGGCAAACGTCTATCTATCGCGTTCGCGTTCACGGTCAGCTGTATTATTTTAGTTTTGGTGAACCTTTTTTATAAATAATTTTATTTTTTAATTTTATTTTTTAATGTAATTAATTTAACAATACATATTTTGCAGGTCATATCCCCAGACTTCTTTCCCACTCCGGAGTTCAATGTTGTGATGGAGGGCATTGTGCATAGTCTCTACCTGACAGATATGGAACCAGCCACCGCTTACGGGGCCACGCTGTCGCACGTCGAGAAAAACGTAAATGATAAAAGTTCTTGATATATACCTTTATTCATGCTAAGAGTAGTAACCAAAGCAAGTTTATCACAAATATAGTAAGGGTTATACAAAGATTACTTACTCTGGTATTTTGAAACTTTAAGTCTACTTAAATTACGTCACAGACTTTAAGTAGACTTTAAGTAAAGTGAAAGAACATTTGACGAAATGCATTACAGTATATCACACCACTTTAAGTAGACTTGCGTTTTACTTTAAGTTTACTTAAAGTCTACTTAAAGTGTGGAGTTTAAGTAGACTTTAAGTTTCAAAATACCAGAGTACAAAGATTACTTAGAGGGAGGGGGACTTACTTCTTGTCACCTACGTTTCATCCTAACCCCCGGTAAGAAAGAAATAGAGATTCATGTGTATGTGCATAATATGAGAAAACTGAAAATAAAATAAAACAAAAAAGCCGATATAATTTTGCAGGGAGGTAGGGACATGCTTCGAATAGTGATTGGTCTTGTTATTGTTACCTACGTTTCTTCCTATATTTTATTCGCCCTCATAACTTGGCAGGTTCGAGTCGTTCTATATTCGAATATATGGTTAGTTTTTGTTCAAGGTTAGGTTACATATTCGTTCTTACGGTATCGCATACAGTGGGAAAACCATCAAACTACAGAAGAGACTGCTGCAAATGGAATTGCTACAAGTAAGTTTCCTACTCTGGTATTTTGAAACTTAAAGTCTATTTAAATTACGTCACAGACTTTAAGTAGACTTTAAGTAAACTTAAAGTGAAAGAACATTTGACGAAATGCATTACAGTATACCACACCACTTTAAGTAGACTTGCGTTTTAGTTTAAGTTTACTTAAAGTCTACTTAAAGTGCGGAGTTTAAGAGGCCTGTTCCCTAAGACTCGATCATATTCGACCACCCCCGGACACGTGAGCTAGCAATGAGAACTGGGAGTCCATACTTGGGTGTTAGGAGTGCCCCCGGCCCTTGTTACACAAAACGGCTGAAATTTCCTGTTTGTGTCCTCAGGCTATTAGAAAAAATAATTTTTTTTTAACTTTAAAAAATCATAATTTTTCAAATTGTTGAGATGAAGTCTAAATACCATTTGCGATGCGTCTAGGGTGCACAGTGCTTGCTAATTCACTATTAGCATCGAATGCCCGTTGATTCCTAAACCACTTTTTTAAGACAAAATTTTGGTTTTTTCGGACAAATCAGCCCTTGTTTTAGTGAGTGCCCAAAATTTCCGACCAGGTATTGTAGCCTAAGCAATTGTGCATTGATGTAACTTAAAACTGGATTCTTCCCGATCGAACATTTTGTCGAATTTTTCGCTCGAACTTCCGTCATCGATGGTTTTCCCGAACAAATGCTGTATTTTCCAAACGATTGGTGCGGAATTGTGCTTTACACAAAGTTTCGAGGTGAGACCAGTAAAATGACACAAGAAGCCCATCACTTGGATCAATATGAAAATTTCGATTTTCATGGTCCGAAAATTTCAAAATTTCTCAAGATTGAAATGTTTTCATTTATGCGGCTTATTGTGAAGTACTAATGATGTGAATAATATTCAGCCAATGCTCAATGGCCGATCTCTCCTTTCAACCATTTTTCGAATTTTTTAGTGTTTTATGCGTGCGAAAAATCTGAATTGTGTTTGAAGCAGTTTCCAACTTGCTATCTGTAATACTCTGTCTTTGTACTTTGCAATGTGCATAATCAATATGAAATTCGTTTATTTTCGAAAAAAAGAAAAATTATGATTTTTTAAAGTTTTTTTTTTTAAATTTTTTTTTCTAATAGCCTGAGGGCGCAAACAGGAAATTTCAGCCGTTTTGTGTAATAAGGGCCGGGGGCACTCCTAACACCCAAGTATGGACTCCCAGTTCTCATTGCTAGCTCACGTGTCCGGGGGGTGGTCGAGTCTTAACGGCCATCTCTCTTAAGTAGACTTTAAGTTTCAAAATACCA
Source organism: Parapristionchus giblindavisi (assembly GCA_943737045.1). Classification (NCBI taxonomy): domain Eukaryota; kingdom Metazoa; phylum Nematoda; class Chromadorea; order Rhabditida; family Diplogasteridae; genus Parapristionchus; species Parapristionchus giblindavisi. The sequence continues at coordinate 1,294,639 of CALSFV010000002.1, read as the reverse complement.
GAGTATGTCTCAGACCATACTACCAGAGCGAGATAGAATAGTCAGAGTGGCGACTTTCGAATTAGTCCAATCAAAAAGTCCGAGACAATTTTAAAGGGAGAGTGACCTCAATCAATGGTCTCTTCGTTGCGCACACTATTTCTCTGTTCTTTAACAATGAGAAAGCATTGCGCGTCGACGAGACCATTGAGAGAGGTTACGCTCCCTTTAAGGGTTTCCTACCGCTGGCTGTAATCAGTGTGCCTTTGCTCATCTTCGTCGTTGGATCGTTAGCGCAGATCAACCTCGACTACATCACTCTCCTATTTACCCTCGTGATCTGGATATGTCCTTCAGTGCAGGTACACCCACAGACAATTTCTTTATCGAGGAAATTATTCCCTAGCAAAGTTTTACGATTACGGAACTCTTCCCCTTATGCGGTGTTTCATATTCAAAACGTGCGCACGCCGTAACCTCCGTCATAACGTCTTGGAATCACTTCAGGGAGGTGTTCAGCTATTCTTTGTGCGCGGCAGTCGTGGGGGATCGCCTACACCATCTCGAAATACTGTTCAAATGAAGCCGAGTGTTGCAGTTCGATGACATGCATAGGTAAGAAAAAGTAAAACGGTAAAGGCACAACCCGATATTCTAGGCGCACGAAGTCCTGGCGGATGATCACTGCTAGGCCAGTAATAGTTCAAGGCCAATTCAGTCCGGAGGGCCTAAACTCTTCTTCCGGCCTACTTTACCATTCTTAGGCGGTGTTACAAATTCAAAACGGGCGCACGTCACGATAGTTCAGCCTCTGTAATAGCGGGGCAACAATGAAGGAAGGGCGAATCACGTTTTCCAACTTATAAAGAGGGCGAGGCGGATGCCAGGCGGGTTTGGTGGGCTGCATATGAGAGGGTGTGCGTGCGAGATTGCATCAAATGATTCTCTCTGTCACACTCTCCGCCGCGCTTCCAAACCTGTCTGAGGTGCGCCGCTCTGACTAATGAACTATCGTCTCACAATAAGAGATTGTGAAAATACACCAAACCGCGCACTACGTTTTTGGGAAAAGTCGCCAAAGCAAGCATCCCCAAAGCATTCCCATTGCCCCGTTATTCCCATTTTTCTCGCATTTTGAACTAACGTGACGTCCACGTCCGTTTTACGAAGTGAAAAACGCACGTGGACGTGTGCCCGTTTTAAAAATGTAACATCGCCTTTTTGTTAGGAACAGAGAAAAAATGTAAACTGAAATTATTGATGATAAAGATTACCGATAAAGGTTTTAAATGCAAGATAAAATCGTTAAATATAAAACAAAATATTTTACCTCCATTGTTGAAAATCATTCGTGCTCCAATTCTCCGTTCTCTATGTGAAAACAGAGCGATGAAGGGACGATTGATGTTGTAATTAGTGTAGAGCTTGGTTATGCCATAGGTAAAACGAAGAGTTGGATCATATTAGTTTATTGGTCAGACGCGTTTCGGGTGTTCAAACATCATCAGTGACATTACCTACAAATAACAAACATTGGAACTAGACAAGAGTGAAAACACGAGAATCAGAGGAAAATGACAAAAATGCCCGCTATGAACTCACTGATGACCTCACCCCATTATCTCTTCTCTCACTGTCTCTAACATAACCCATCTACCCACTCTCTCACTCATCTTTTCACTCTATAGTCATCATTTGCAGCCGTTTGTCATTTTCCTCTGATTCTCGTGTTTTCACTCTTGTCTAGTTCCAATGTTTGTTATTTGTAGGTAATGTCACTGATGATGGGTTTGAACACCCGAAACGCGTCTGACTAATAAACTAATATGATCCAACTCTTCGTTTTACCTATGGCATAACCAAGCTCTACACTAACATACTATCCAAAACAATGAAGATAACCCAGTACAATCAATTCGATGTTGTAATTGGAAAGAGTGAGTCACCATTCTAACTATAAGTACATTACAACGTCTGTTATATCAAGATGGTCAAAGATCGTGGCCAAATTTAAGGAACATTTAGAGAACATGATGATGATCGATGATGAATCTTAGTTCGACAAAGCACAATTTGACCAATTCCGTAGTGCTAAAAAACTATATATATTATGGTGAAGGGTATGTATTACAGAATATGAACGTTCTTGCCCTCCTATTCGTCGCTATTCTCGCTCTGTGAGTTTCTACTTTTTCCTGCTTTTTCCTACTTTCTAGTTTATAGTTGTTCCTAGTTTCCCCTACTTTCTATGTCACTCAACCTGTTTTCTTGCATAACTTTCGAATGGGGGTAATGAATTACTGCATTGTTGCTTCCCTTTCTTAACTATATCAGAAATAAATAATAGCCTATGTATATTATATTGAACAGTCACATAGCATGTATATTGTTGGTAGATCTACGTTGAGAATACATTTTTTTAAACTGTTAATAATCATGCCATGGGCAACAATAGGACCCTGATTCCCAAAATACGACGCAGTTCTTGTCGAACACTCTCTGGTATTTTGAAACTTAAAGTCTACTTAAATTACGTCACAGACTTTAAGTAGACTCTAAGTAAACTTAAAGTGAAAGAACATTTGACGAAATGCATAACAGTATATCACACCACTTTAAGCAGACTTGCGTTTTACTTAAGTTTACTTAAAGTCTACTTAAAGTGCGGAGTTTAAGTAGACTTTAAGTTTCAAAATACCAGAGCTCGCACATACCAATCCAAACTTTTGTTCTACGTCTGCTAGTGGTACTAATTGATTTATCTATTGATTTTGCAGCTCGGCTGTTGCAGCACTTCCGACTGCACACGATTCGCCCAGTGTTGTACGCGACAGGCGACAGGTCATTGTTGTGCGACCGCCATTCCGAGGACCTCGACCGATGTTCCGACCGGCTTTTAGACCGGCGTTTAGACCTGTGGTCGTCCGAAGACCACCCCCTGTTGTCGTTATTAGAGGAAGGAAATAAATTATGGAACAAGTGCGATTTCAATTTGTATAAATCGCACACACTGATCATAACTCTCGCTTCATGAGAAGGGTAATTGTTAGAATAAACAGCATGGGGGGTTGTCGAGGGAAGGTGGTTGAATAACAGTGCAAGTTGAATGGCAATGTTTCTTACGTTACGGCATGGTGCACAGAGATGGTATTAACGATTAATGAATTAACGAAAATCGTTAATTTTAACGATATTTTTCGTTAATTTTTAACGATTATCGAATTAACGAAAATAAATTAATTTTCGTCAATTTTTTCGTTAATGAAAATGAGCGGTTGGATGCTGGAGAGGCGTATTTTTCTTACACATTATCACCTCACCTTTAGGCAAAATCTTTTTTTGTCCAAATTCTTTTTTTCCAGTTTTTAAAGCTGTATTCGTATAAAAACAATTGATATATCGATTTATGAAACATCACTGTTCATGTAGTTCTAATAAATAAACGTGTTTGGAGAAAAATTTCATACTTTGAGCATTAACGAAAGTTAACGAAATTAACGAAAATTAACGACTTATTTTTCATTAATTTAACGACTTAACGAATTAACGAAAATTTTCATTAACGAGCATCTCTGATGGTGCACCATGTTGTTGCTGTGCTCCATCGTCGTCTGCTCTCTCTCTGGTATTTTGAAACTTAAAGTCTACTTAAACTCCGCACTTTAAGTAGACTTTAAGTAAACTTAAAGTAAAACGCAAGTCTACTTAAAGTGGTGTGATATACTGTAATGCATTTCGTCAAATGTTCTTTCACTTTAAGTTTACTTAAAGTCTACTTAAAGTCTGTGACGTAATTTAAGTAGACTTTAAGTTTCAAAATACCAGAGCTATCACTTGCGCACACTCTCTCTCTCTTTTCGTTCTACCTTTTTCTCTGTCAGACTACACTCACAGAAATTTCCCTTATATTTAAGGGAATAATTCCCTGGCTAAGGTACCCCAAGAGAATTATTCCCAGTTATATAAGGGAATTATTTCCCTTACATGTAAGGGAATTATTGCCTTACATTTAAGGGATTTGAAATAGATTTAAACAATAAGAAAAATGGGCAACGTTGATTTACGCTGGGTAGGATCCGAACATACGAGGTTCGGATCACTACACAACACTCTTGCCACTAAGCCATCTCGTAGAACGTGATGATATCTCTAATCAGACGCGGTCGTACATATGCAGGTTGAAATTGGAAATCCCTTATATGTAAGGGAATTTTTAAGGGAATAATTCCCTGGTAAGAAATCCCTTACATACAAGGGATTCTCAGCCGATCAGGGAATTATTCCCTAAGGGAAATGCAGTTCTAAAACTTCCCTAAGGGAATTTTCTGTGAGTGTATGAGACTCTGAGACCACGAGACTAGATCCTGGAAACAGGCAAGTGTGCCAACAAATAGCAAATGAATTTTCAATATATTTTTAGAATTTGATATCTACATTTATTCTTTGATTTTTCACGTCTCACAATGGCTGGAATCATCTGTGATATACATCGCGTGACAAGTGTTTAGATTATTATTATTGCTTCAGATGATCGTCAGTTACAATAGTCATGACAATCTTTTATTATAAAATTATTATTTCAATAGGTATTTGGATCTTGATTGTCTAATCAGGTGACATCAAATCCAGATATCACTACAGATGGAGGTTTGGAGAATTTACAGGCATAGAAAAGGTTGATCGATCCCTGCAAAGAAAACTTCATAACATTTTTTTACAATTTCATGACATTTATCAAGCAGCGAATCAATTGGAAAGGAACTCATTTAGACGACACAGCTTTAGGGTTCTTCATTTTGCTTTGGTACCACATCCGAGGTACGGGGACAAACCTTTCTGGTAGTAACCTTTAAATTATTGTAACCTGTATGGCTGGAACTAGCCAAAGAGAGAAGGATATAGCACATGATGTAGCATCCACGTCTTTTCCACTGATAACGGAATACGAAAAGAAGCCGAGTGGGAAGGATGAAATTGCCAAGGGAAGGATACTCTATAAAGGGATTCTTGAGTATCGTACATGTAAAAATAGTTGTATCATGAACGGTGTGAATGGATCTGAACGGATCAGGCAGATCAAACGGGATTGTGGGCGAGAAGGCCATTTTCGTTATTTTTCTTTCTTTTCATTGTTTTTCTTTCCTTCTTGTCTACTGTATTGAAAGAAATCACGCCAAAATATTGCCATTTATCAAAAATCATTGCTTTACAAATGAATAAATTGTTCCGATTATACGTTGAATAAATGGGTCAATTTTGGTTCATTGGAGCAATTTATTCCTCGCGAAAATGATGATTTTTGTTGATGATTTTTGTAATATTTTGGCCTAATACATTTCAATATAGTAGATTCGATGAAAAGAAAAAATGAAAAGAAAGAAAAATAACGAAAATGGCCGGCTCGCTCACAATCCCGTTTGATCGGCCTGATCCGTTCAGATCCATTCACACCAGGGTTGGGCGGAAAAATTTTACGTTACCGAATTTTTACCGGTTTTACCGGTCTCTGACCGTAAAATTTACCGACCGGTAAATTTTACGGTTTCTTAACGGTAATTACTGAAATTTACACTAGATATTCTGAGTATTTCTTAGTGATATTATGTTCAATATCTCGAGAAATTGACCGTATCCGAATCAGAGATGTTCGTTAATGAAAATTTTCGTTAATTCGTTAAGTCGTTAAATTAACGAAAAATAAATCGTTAATTTTCGTTAATTTCGTTAACTTTCGTTAATGCTCAAAATATGAAATTTTTTCCAAACATGTTTATTTATTAGAACAACATGAACTGCGATGTCCCATAAATCGATATATCAATTGTTTTTAAACGAATACAACTTTAAAAACTGAAAAAAATAGAATTTGGACAAAAAAAAATAGATTTTGCCTAGAATAGGGGTACTAATTTGTAAGAAAAATACGCTTCCCCTGCGTCCAAACGCTCATTTTCATTAACGAAAAAATTAACGAAAATTAACATATTTTCGTTAATTCGTTAATCGTTAAAATTTAACGAAAAATATCGTTAAAATTAACGATTTTCGTTAATTCGTTAATCGTTAATACCATCTCTGATCCGAATGTAATTTTATAACTCAACAGATATTTATTCTAACCATAAATAACTCTTATCAAATTTAATAACCCAATAAATGAAATTAATTTTTAATTTCATTTATTGGGTTATTAAATTTGATAAGAGTTATTTATGGTTAAAATGCATTACAGTATACCACACCACTTTAAGTAGACTTGCGTTTTAGTTTAAGTTTACTTAAAGTCTACTTAAAGTGCGGAGTTTAAGAGGCCTGTTCCCTAAGACTCGATCATATTCGACCACCCCCGGACACGTGAGCTAGCAATGAGAACTGGGAGTCCATACTTGGGTGTTAGGAGTGCCCCCGGCCCTTGTTACACAAAACGGCTGAAATTTCCTGTTTGTGTCCTCAGGCTATTAGAAAAAATAATTTTTTTTTTAACTTTAAAAAATCATAATTTTTCAAATTGTTGAGATGAAGTCTAAATACCATTTGCGATGCGTCTAGGGTGCACAGTGCTTGCTAATTCACTATTAGCATCGAATGCCCGTTGATTCCTAAACCACTTTTTTAAGACAAAATTTTGGTTTTTTCGGACAAATCAGCCCTTGTTTTAGTGAGTGCCCAAAATTTCCGACCAGGTATTGTAGCCTAAGCAATTGTGCATTGATGTAACTTAAAACTGGATTCTTCCCGATCGAACATTTTGTCGAATTTTTCGCTCGAACTTCCGTCATCGATGGTTTTCCCGAACAAATGCTGTATTTTCCAAACGATTGGTGCGGAATTGTGCTTTACACAAAGTTTCGAGGTGAGACCAGTAAAATGACACAAGAAGCCCATCACTTGGATCAATATGAAAATTTCGATTTTCATGGTCCGAAAATTTCAAAATTTCTCAAGATTGAAATGTTTTCATTTATGCGGCTTATTGTGAAGTACTAATGATGTGAATAATATTCAGCCAATGCTCAATGGCCGATCTCTCCTTTCAACCATTTTTCGAATTTTTTAGTGTTTTATGCGTGCGAAAAATCTGAATTGTGTTTGAAGCAGTTTCCAACTTGCTATCTGTAATACTCTGTCTTTGTACTTTGCAATGTGCATAATCAATATGAAATTCGTTTATTTTCGAAAAAAAGAAAAATTATGATTTTTTAAAGTTTTTTTTTTTTAAATTTTTTTTTCTAATAGCCTGAGGGCGCAAACAGGAAATTTCAGCCGTTTTGTGTAATAAGGGCCGGGGGCACTCCTAACACCCAAGTATGGACTCCCAGTTCTCATTGCTAGCTCACGTGTCCGGGGGGTGGTCGAGTCTTAACGGCCATCTCTCTTAAGTAGACTTTAAGTTTCAAAATACCAGAGTATGTCTCAGACCATACTACCAGAGCGAGATAGAATAGTCAGAGTGGCGACTTTCGAATTAGTCCAATCAAAAAGTCCGAGACAATTTTAAAGGGAGAGTGACCTCAATCAATGGTCTCTTCGTTGCGCACACTATTTCTCTGTTCTTTAACAATGAGAAAGCATTGCGCGTCGACGAGACCATTGAGAGAGGTTACGCTCCCTTTAAGGGTTTCCTACCGCTGGCTGTAATCAGTGTGCCTTTGCTCATCTTCGTCGTTGGATCGTTAGCGCAGATCAACCTCGACTACATCACTCTCCTATTTACCCTCGTGATCTGGATATGTCCTTCAGTGCAGGTACACCCACAGACAATTTCTTTATCGAGGAAATTATTCCCTAGCAAAGTTTTACGATTACGGAACTCTTCCCCTTATGCGGTGTTTCATATTCAAAACGTGCGCACGCCGTAACCTCCGTCATAACGTCTTGGAATCACTTCAGGGAGGTGTTCAGCTATTCTTTGTGCGCGGCAGTCGTGGGGGATCGCCTACACCATCTCGAAATACTGTTCAAATGAAGCCGAGTGTTGCAGTTCGATGACATGCATAGGTAAGAAAAAGTAAAACGGTAAAGGCACAACCCGATATTCTAGGCGCACGAAGTCCTGGCGGATGATCACTGCTAGGCCAGTAATAGTTCAAGGCCAATTCAGTCCGGAGGGCCTAAACTCTTCTTCCGGCCTACTTTACCATTCTTAGGCGGTGTTACAAATTCAAAACGGGCGCACGTCACGATAGTTCAGCCTCTGTAATAGCGGGGCAACAATGAAGGAAGGGCGAATCACGTTTTCCAACTTATAAAGAGGGCGAGGCGGATGCCAGGCGGGTTTGGTGGGCTGCATATGAGAGGGTGTGCGTGCGAGATTGCATCAAATGATTCTCTCTGTCACACTCTCCGCCGCGCTTCCAAACCTGTCTGAGGTGCGCCGCTCTGACTAATGAACTATCGTCTCACAATAAGAGATTGTGAAAATACACCAAACCGCGCACTACGTTTTTGGGAAAAGTCGCCAAAGCAAGCATCCCCAAAGCATTCCCATTGCCCCGTTATTCCCATTTTTCTCGCATTTTGAACTAACGTGACGTCCACGTCCGTTTTACGAAGTGAAAAACGCACGTGGACGTGTGCCCGTTTTAAAAATGTAACATCGCCTTTTTGTTAGGAACAGAGAAAAAATGTAAACTGAAATTATTGATGATAAAGATTACCGATAAAGGTTTTAAATGCAAGATAAAATCGTTAAATATAAAACAAAATATTTTACCTCCATTGTTGAAAATCATTCGTGCTCCAATTCTCCGTTCTCTATGTGAAAACAGAGCGATGAAGGGACGATTGATGTTGTAATTAGTGTAGAGCTTGGTTATGCCATAGGTAAAACGAAGAGTTGGATCATATTAGTTTATTGGTCAGACGCGTTTCGGGTGTTCAAACATCATCAGTGACATTACCTACAAATAACAAACATTGGAACTAGACAAGAGTGAAAACACGAGAATCAGAGGAAAATGACAAAAATGCCCGCTATGAACTCACTGATGACCTCACCCCATTATCTCTTCTCTCACTGTCTCTAACATAACCCATCTACCCACTCTCTCACTCATCTTTTCACTCTATAGTCATCATTTGCAGCCGTTTGTCATTTTCCTCTGATTCTCGTGTTTTCACTCTTGTCTAGTTCCAATGTTTGTTATTTGTAGGTAATGTCACTGATGATGGGTTTGAACACCCGAAACGCGTCTGACTAATAAACTAATATGATCCAACTCTTCGTTTTACCTATGGCATAACCAAGCTCTACACTAACATACTATCCAAAACAATGAAGATAACCCAGTACAATCAATTCGATGTTGTAATTGGAAAGAGTGAGTCACCATTCTAACTATAAGTACATTACAACGTCTGTTATATCAAGATGGTCAAAGATCGTGGCCAAATTTAAGGAACATTTAGAGAACATGATGATGATCGATGATGAATCTTAGTTCGACAAAGCACAATTTGACCAATTCCGTAGTGCTAAAAAACTATATATATTATGGTGAAGGGTATGTATTACAGAATATGAACGTTCTTGCCCTCCTATTCGTCGCTATTCTCGCTCTGTGAGTTTCTACTTTTTCCTGCTTTTTCCTACTTTCTAGTTTATAGTTGTTCCTAGTTTCCCCTACTTTCTATGTCACTCAACCTGTTTTCTTGCATAACTTTCGAATGGGGGTAATGAATTACTGCATTGTTGCTTCCCTTTCTTAACTATATCAGAAATAAATAATAGCCTATGTATATTATATTGAACAGTCACATAGCATGTATATTGTTGGTAGATCTACGTTGAGAATACATTTTTTTAAACTGTTAATAATCATGCCATGGGCAACAATAGGACCCTGATTCCCAAAATACGACGCAGTTCTTGTCGAACACTCTCTGGTATTTTGAAACTTAAAGTCTACTTAAATTACGTCACAGACTTTAAGTAGACTCTAAGTAAACTTAAAGTGAAAGAACATTTGACGAAATGCATAACAGTATATCACACCACTTTAAGCAGACTTGCGTTTTACTTAAGTTTACTTAAAGTCTACTTAAAGTGCGGAGTTTAAGTAGACTTTAAGTTTCAAAATACCAGAGCTCGCACATACCAATCCAAACTTTTGTTCTACGTCTGCTAGTGGTACTAATTGATTTATCTATTGATTTTGCAGCTCGGCTGTTGCAGCACTTCCGACTGCACACGATTCGCCCAGTGTTGTACGCGACAGGCGACAGGTCATTGTTGTGCGACCGCCATTCCGAGGACCTCGACCGATGTTCCGACCGGCTTTTAGACCGGCGTTTAGACCTGTGGTCGTCCGAAGACCACCCCCTGTTGTCGTTATTAGAGGAAGGAAATAAATTATGGAACAAGTGCGATTTCAATTTGTATAAATCGCACACACTGATCATAACTCTCGCTTCATGAGAAGGGTAATTGTTAGAATAAACAGCATGGGGGGTTGTCGAGGGAAGGTGGTTGAATAACAGTGCAAGTTGAATGGCAATGTTTCTTACGTTACGGCATGGTGCACAGAGATGGTATTAACGATTAATGAATTAACGAAAATCGTTAATTTTAACGATATTTTTCGTTAATTTTTAACGATTATCGAATTAACGAAAATAAATTAATTTTCGTCAATTTTTTCGTTAATGAAAATGAGCGGTTGGATGCTGGAGAGGCGTATTTTTCTTACACATTATCACCTCACCTTTAGGCAAAATCTTTTTTTGTCCAAATTCTTTTTTTCCAGTTTTTAAAGCTGTATTCGTATAAAAACAATTGATATATCGATTTATGAAACATCACTGTTCATGTAGTTCTAATAAATAAACGTGTTTGGAGAAAAATTTCATACTTTGAGCATTAACGAAAGTTAACGAAATTAACGAAAATTAACGACTTATTTTTCATTAATTTAACGACTTAACGAATTAACGAAAATTTTCATTAACGAGCATCTCTGATGGTGCACCATGTTGTTGCTGTGCTCCATCGTCGTCTGCTCTCTCTCTGGTATTTTGAAACTTAAAGTCTACTTAAACTCCGCACTTTAAGTAGACTTTAAGTAAACTTAAAGTAAAACGCAAGTCTACTTAAAGTGGTGTGATATACTGTAATGCATTTCGTCAAATGTTCTTTCACTTTAAGTTTACTTAAAGTCTACTTAAAGTCTGTGACGTAATTTAAGTAGACTTTAAGTTTCAAAATACCAGAGCTATCACTTGCGCACACTCTCTCTCTCTTTTCGTTCTACCTTTTTCTCTGTCAGACTACACTCACAGAAATTTCCCTTATATTTAAGGGAATAATTCCCTGGCTAAGGTACCCCAAGAGAATTATTCCCAGTTATATAAGGGAATTATTTCCCTTACATGTAAGGGAATTATTGCCTTACATTTAAGGGATTTGAAATAGATTTAAACAATAAGAAAAATGGGCAACGTTGATTTACGCTGGGTAGGATCCGAACATACGAGGTTCGGATCACTACACAACACTCTTGCCACTAAGCCATCTCGTAGAACGTGATGATATCTCTAATCAGACGCGGTCGTACATATGCAGGTTGAAATTGGAAATCCCTTATATGTAAGGGAATTTTTAAGGGAATAATTCCCTGGTAAGAAATCCCTTACATACAAGGGATTCTCAGCCGATCAGGGAATTATTCCCTAAGGGAAATGCAGTTCTAAAACTTCCCTAAGGGAATTTTCTGTGAGTGTATGAGACTCTGAGACCACGAGACTAGATCCTGGAAACAGGCAAGTGTGCCAACAAATAGCAAATGAATTTTCAATATATTTTTAGAATTTGATATCTACATTTATTCTTTGATTTTTCACGTCTCACAATGGCTGGAATCATCTGTGATATACATCGCGTGACAAGTGTTTAGATTATTATTATTGCTTCAGATGATCGTCAGTTACAATAGTCATGACAATCTTTTATTATAAAATTATTATTTCAATAGGTATTTGGATCTTGATTGTCTAATCAGGTGACATCAAATCCAGATATCACTACAGATGGAGGTTTGGAGAATTTACAGGCATAGAAAAGGTTGATCGATCCCTGCAAAGAAAACTTCATAACATTTTTTTACAATTTCATGACATTTATCAAGCAGCGAATCAATTGGAAAGGAACTCATTTAGACGACACAGCTTTAGGGTTCTTCATTTTGCTTTGGTACCACATCCGAGGTACGGGGACAAACCTTTCTGGTAGTAACCTTTAAATTATTGTAACCTGTATGGCTGGAACTAGCCAAAGAGAGAAGGATATAGCACATGATGTAGCATCCACGTCTTTTCCACTGATAACGGAATACGAAAAGAAGCCGAGTGGGAAGGATGAAATTGCCAAGGGAAGGATACTCTATAAAGGGATTCTTGAGTATCGTACATGTAAAAATAGTTGTATCATGAACGGTGTGAATGGATCTGAACGGATCAGGCAGATCAAACGGGATTGTGGGCGAGAAGGCCATTTTCGTTATTTTTCTTTCTTTTCATTGTTTTTCTTTCCTTCTTGTCTACTGTATTGAAAGAAATCACGCCAAAATATTGCCATTTATCAAAAATCATTGCTTTACAAATGAATAAATTGTTCCGATTATACGTTGAATAAATGGGTCAATTTTGGTTCATTGGAGCAATTTATTCCTCGCGAAAATGATGATTTTTGTTGATGATTTTTGTAATATTTTGGCCTAATACATTTCAATATAGTAGATTCGATGAAAAGAAAAAATGAAAAGAAAGAAAAATAACGAAAATGGCCGGCTCGCTCACAATCCCGTTTGATCGGCCTGATCCGTTCAGATCCATTCACACCAGGGTTGGGCGGAAAAATTTTACGTTACCGATTTTTTACCGGTTTTACCGGTCTCTGACCGTAAAATTTACCGACCGGTAAATTTTACGGTTTCTTAACGGTAATTACTGAAATTTACACTAGATATTCTGAGTATTTCTTAGTGATATTATGTTCAATATCTCGAGAAATTGACCGTATCCGAATCAGAGATGTTCGTTAATGAAAATTTTCGTTAATTCGTTAAGTCGTTAAATTAACGAAAAATAAATCGTTAATTTTCGTTAATTTCGTTAACTTTCGTTAATGCTCAAAATATGAAATTTTTTCCAAACATGTTTATTTATTAGAACAACATGAACTGCGATGTCCCATAAATCGATATATCAATTGTTTTTAAACGAATACAACTTTAAAAACTGAAAAAAATAGAATTTGGACAAAAAAAAATAGATTTTGCCTAGAATAGGGGTACTAATTTGTAAGAAAAATACGCTTCCCCTGCGTCCAAACGCTCATTTTCATTAACGAAAAAATTAACGAAAATTAACATATTTTCGTTAATTCGTTAATCGTTAAAATTTAACGAAAAATATCGTTAAAATTAACGATTTTCGTTAATTCGTTAATCGTTAATACCATCTCTGATCCGAATGTAATTTTATAACTCAACAGATATTTATTCTAACCATAAATAACTCTTATCAAATTTAATAACCCAATAAATGAAATTAATTTTTTTTGTTATGACTGCTCTCAAGGTAAGAACAAATTAGCCTTTTGCCATTCGCATATAGAGTCAGGCACGATGTCGCACTTCTGATTGAACGAATAAACATAAACACAAAACTTTTTGCAATTTTTTCGCGATTTTACAATGGTTTTAAGAGATTTACCGTTTTTTCCGTGTTACCGATTTTTTACCGGTGTTTCAGACCGGTAAATTACCGTTACCGAATTTTTTACCGGTCCCCCTTTACCGCCCAACCCTGATTCACACCATTCATGATACAACTATTTTTACATGTACGATATTTACCCTATTCCATATATGTATTGATCATAACTATTCCCTTTACCTATTGATTAGAGTATGGCATCATGTCGATTGTCTACATGTAATTTCAGACTACACTCTCTCTGATCTACCCACTCTCTCGTCACCATGACTCTCGCTCTTGCCTCGAACTCATGTCTATAGAGATATCCTATCAGTCCTGGATGGTTGCTCTTTATCCTCGCGCACAGGATGTGCCCTTATTTATCCTTGTATTAGTCAGTGTTATTAGTCTGCTAATAAACCTATAAAGTAATCCCTCTCGCACGTGCACTCTCGCATATCAAGGCATAACAAACATAAAGATAAAAGAAATTGTGATGTTTCTAAGAGAGAAAAAACACTTACTTGGATCCTCTGCAGATCGAAGAAGACTTTCTGCATCTTTAGCGTCTTCTGACTAAACTGAACGCCAAGTATAATTAGTTCGGAACGAATCTCAAAAGAAAATAGGGGTATATTTTTTATCTAAATTTACCCTTTTTTCATTTTATAAAAAATGTTGATATAATTGCTGTGAGTTCACAACCTTGAGAAAAATAATGCTGCATATCACGCAGCAAATGATTTGCGAAAGGGCGAGAAATATTTCTCCGGGACCAATTATACCATCACAGTCCTGAAAAAAATAGAATTTTTTTTTGTTATTCCGTTCCGCTTATTTAAAACAGTTAACTGTAATAGTAACGCACTAAAAAAATGTAAAAATTCTAAATGAAGAACAAAATGAATTACCATTTCTGAATCAGGAAAAGGTGTAGAGCCCATGATCGAAAATTGTTCGTCTGCTTCCAGATCATAGGTTCTTCTCACTATATCGTATAGGACAATCTCGTAGCGTGGAGAAGGGAACAAATGTCGGATGCAGAACTGCAATGACCTATTATTCATCTATTATTTATATAGCACGCGGAAAAATACTGACTCTCGCACTTTTGTCAGTGTATCCCATTAAAATGCGATTTGAGCAACCAGGTTAATATAATTCAATTAATTAGTAAGAAGAAGATATCAATTGATTTCGCTGTGTCCCTCTTTTGATATGTTGCCAGAGCGGGGCGCTTCTTGGCATAAATTCAGCATTTGCAGAACTGTTTTCTAGCTAGTTGGAAGCTAGTCCTCCAATTTTAGAGAGAACAGTTTACATAACTCGACCGGGGTATACTGTACACCTAACCCGTCTGGGATTTGCCGAACTCGCTGAACAGTATATGGGACCAATTGACGATGAAAGAGTAAGTTGAAAGTTCGAGGGAAAGTTCTCACCATTCTTCCGACTTTTCTTGCGAACTTTTCAGTCAACCTGCGTACTTCCCTTCGAACTTTGCCAAGCTACATGGACTACAGATATGCTCAAACTTACTAGATCTTGCAGAACGAACGTAGCAGGTATGCAGTAGGCGATTATGAATCGTTTTCGCAGTTTAATTTGAGATCTGACAAATCAAAACTATATGAAGTTCAACTACTTAACTTGAGAACAGCATATCCATGCCTGTTCAATGCGAAATACTGCACTATGAGTGGTGCTGGCGCCATTTGCCAGGTCAAGCACATCGAAACGCTCATTATGGCCAGGCACTGAAATATATTATATCAATTATCCCAAATGATCTATGCACACCATAAACTAATTTTGCCCATTGACAGAGCGTAGAGTTTTAAAGCGAATGTTACCTCTCTCAATAGCCATTGCGCACACTATTTCTCTGTTCTCTAACAACGAGAGAGTATTGCGCGCCGAAGAGACCATTGAGAGAGATTGCGCTCCCTTCGTAACAGGAAACTTTGGCACAGCGGTTTTAAATTAAATTAATATTTTTTTCTGTCAATTTAAGATAAAATCTCACTCCATTTCTGATAATTCTGGGGACGTCGACCATTATTGGTGAGAAAAATGCAATAATTACATGTCCCTCACTGATTGCATGGACCTGTGGATATTACAAAACACGATAAGTAACAAGGTCGACGTTCATTACAAATCACTTTTTTTTAAATTTAGAGCATTAAAATTGCAAAACTTATTATTGAATAAATCAATCCTAACGCTTTGAATTGTAATGATGATAAGTGAAGAGATAAAGGATTGGACGGCTGATATAATGAAGACAATCTTATATGAAGTAGAGATGGAATCGAAACGTTTCCACAGTAACGTGTATAGAAGAATGATATTGACAATGAATCCTAGACCTCCTTCGACAGTCGTTACGATTCTGATTAAGATTGGCCAGAAAGATGACATACCTAAGCAGTAGTCATGAAGTACACGATATATTTGCTGTATTACAGAACAAAAGTCAAGAAAACCGGAACAGTCCATAAGGTTGCGCAAAAAATAATTGAAGGAAAAGGCCTTTTATACTATACTTTTGGACTGGTGTTCTGAAGTAGTGTTCTATTTGCATGGCAAAGGAGACATCATAAGCTTCTGAGGCAACTGAATTTGTCAGCCCTTTGAAGAGAAGCAAATGAAATCTTCGTAAATGTCTGTTGAAAAGCAATGTATTGACACGGTATGTATGGAAGAAAATATAACTAACATAGAAGCAATCGTGAGTACTTATGCACTGTTACATTTGCCTTACGTGTCTACGCCGTAACCCCCTCCGCCGCCTGTCCGACGCGACGGAGGGGGTTACGGCGTAGACACGTAAGGCAAATGTAACAGTGCATTACAGAAAACAAATTGTGGCCAGAACTAACAACGGAATAATCTCAGCTCGCGGATTGTAAATTGAATTAAATTTAGCCTATGCGTAGCTGAACTGTAAGATTAAGTGTGAACATTAAATGAGAATGTAAGGGGAGAGTGATCTTTAAAAATGGTCTCTTCGCTTCACTCACTTTTTTTCCGCGTCAAGGAGCAGCAAGCATCTAGCTTCGATCATGATTAATAATAATGATATTTATAAATAATAATGATATACAGGAAAACACGATTAAATCAGATGCTGACGAAATACAACCTCGAATGTTCTATGCGTTACGGGAGTAATATACCCTTCTCAGGTATTATAATAATCTTATATAATAGGAAAGGGAAAAGATTAAAGGAGGTGGTAGAGATTATCTGTAATGTTATACTCTGTCCGTATTCTATATACTTATGGTTAAGCACGAAGACTTGAGATCAAATACTAATCTTAATGTTGGGCTAGGTATCCACCCTAACTATTCACTAGAAAAATATCCGCCGACAAACGCGAAGACCAGCGGCATTCAAGAATCGCGTGTCAGACGGAACAGATATATTGGAGACGGCAGGGGTGTGTAGCTCTGCTGCAATGTCGACGGTGGAGCGGTGCAGGTCCTCACATCACAACGATCGTCTAATCAAGACTGGAGGTGTGTTTGGGTCTTCCTGGTAACACAGAGCAACAAACACTCCCAGGAATATTAATGCGCTTCAGGAACTTCGCTATTGTAGATACAGACTTGCTGAACTGCTGGGAGAGTCGGTGGTGAGTCATCACCCGTGTTCAACCCATATTATACCCCACCACTGTCGGATATTAATTGATTGAAGAAGTTATTCCACAAAATATTAGGTCACAAATGATTTATGTTGTTAAATAATTTGAAATGTCGGACCGTTCTAGACCAGTTCATGATAATTCTATTCATAACTCCACGGGAATGTGTTAGCATTATCTTGTTTGAATTTTGTGCCATGCAGTTTTCGCCTTTTTGCTCGCTATGGGTAGAGAAAGATATTATTTGTATCAGGAAAAAGCTCATTAATTGTCCTGTTTTCAAATATATATTCGATTAATCAATAAAACACAGTCATGTAGACCAGATAGATGTTTATTTCTCAAAAAAAATTACCAAGCTATGTATATCTATAAATGCAGTCGTTTAGCACGAGAACGAAGGTTAATTTTAAAAAAAAAGTCGTTCGAATAGTCGAAAAAATAGTCGTTAAAGATCTATATATGAATTATTGTATTGGTTGCGTAAACACAAGTGAGGAAAAAGAGGGGAACGTAGGGGAAAAGTCTCAGGGAATATCTCACTTATTCCACTTAGAGCGCCTAAAAATTAAGAGAAATTATAAATAGGAATAAATATTCTTTCTCTTTCTTCTGAAAGTAAACAAATCTTACTTCTTATCATGCTTGAGATGCGCACACATTTGAAGCGCAGCCGATTTAAAAGTTCTTTCATTTGGCACTTTTCCAACAAAACGAACATATTTAAAGGCAAATGAAGGAAACGGTAAATATCTGTGCATGGCGAAAACGAGTACAAACCTGAAATGAAAATACGATTGTTATATTGACAAACAATTATTCTAGCAAATTCAATTTTACAATTGACAAAGATTAAGGCCCAAGCGAAATCTCTACCCTCAGAATCAGGCATCGCTCACTTTGTCTACAGGGGATTCATTGAATTCTTTAAATTATTTTTCCTCTTCTTCTCTTACTAACCTATATGACGCTGATACAGCTTATTGTTATTCTATTTTATCTTTTTTTACAACTTCCGTTTTGTCAAACATCATTCAAATTCCAATATAAGAACTTTATATTGAATCAATCAATCAATCAATCAATATTTATCAGGTTCACACTGTGGTGTGC
This sequence comes from Parapristionchus giblindavisi, assembly GCA_943737045.1. Taxonomy (NCBI): domain Eukaryota; kingdom Metazoa; phylum Nematoda; class Chromadorea; order Rhabditida; family Diplogasteridae; genus Parapristionchus; species Parapristionchus giblindavisi. The sequence continues at coordinate 1,276,197 of CALSFV010000002.1, read as the reverse complement.
TGGGATATGGTTGTTAGCCATTGGGAGTAGGGCATATTCCACCATCCTTTACCGATTTGAATAAAGTATATTATTTAATTTATATTGAATAGAGTCTTGGCACTCATTGCAAAATTAAACTATAATTAGTCCAAATTTCAAATGTTATCGTAGTTGTATTCTTTCGCAAACTTCCCAACAATTATCACTATCACTGGCCTAGCAGTGATCACACGCAGGACTTCGTGTGCCTTGAATAACGTACCTTTACCTGTACCACCTTCATAATTCACTTTTGTTAATGCATGCTAATTAACCCTTACTACCTCGTAGCGGTATTGTTTTTCATGTGACCCTAATGTACTCTCTCCGCTTTCCTTTGTCGTACTCTTTTCTGAAACCCACATAGAGCTTTTATTTTTTTTTAAATAAAGATTTAAAGTGAGACTCCAATCAAATTTAACACTCTCCGCTCTGGCAATGCTCCCTCGCTTTCTTTGTCTGCGAGAGAGTATTGCCAATGCGGAGGGTAAAATTAGCTTGGGGTTTGCCTTTAAAAATCAAAATCAAACTCTTACTTCATCTCATCCGGACGATAGACACTAGATTCGATGCACATCTCATTGAACATGTGCTTCATCTTGCACATTTCCAACAAAACGAACACGTTTAAGAGAAAATGAAGGAAATGATAAATAGCTGTGCAAAACGAGAACGAATACGAATCTGAAATACGATTGTTGTACCGAGAAACAATTTAATTTAATTTTAAAATACTCAAAGATCAAGGTCCAAGCTAAATCATTACGCTTTGGTAACACACTCCCACTCACGTTGTAAACGAGAGATTCACGGAATTCTTTAAATTTAATAAAAGATAATTTTTAAAAACTATTTATGAGATTACATGAGTCAAGAGATTCTTCCATTCCGAGTGTCGCGTTTTCCATTCCCAATGTTTCGTTCCACTGTGTTTCATTAATGAGATCAAGATGAAGTTGCCTTAAAAGAAGAATCACTTGAAATACTGTAGATTATTATTGCTACACTGATTTTATATTCATTGATAGGTGAATCAGCTCACATTTTCCCTTTTCATTTCTTCACGAGGTTGATAAAGGAAAAGACTAAAACTGCTTCAAACTGAAATTCTTTGAAAACTTGGCGAAGAACGGATTTCGTTTCATTTACTTCCTATCAGTAATAATAGTTAAATTTGGAGTAAGGTCTCAACTACTAACCTCATATGTACGTAAATTGGCGAATCAGGTGCAAATATCCAAACAGAAGATGCGATAGTTTGTAATGCAGAAGCAACTGATGCGATTGTCTTAAATGAATTTAGTTCTGTGTACTCAAAAGGTATTAAATAATAGACCACAGGTGCTCTGCGTATAGCAGCTGGATTTCATTTCATTTATAACACATTTATCAAGAGTTGGCATAGACAAGGGCTCTGATGTGCATGGAATTCCAATTCTTGCACTTAGCTTCGCTTAGAAAGTTGCATCCAACAGTCTTCCGAAAGAGCTGGATAGTTTTGGAGAGCGGGACCTTCTAGTTTCTTGTGACTAAATTGGCGGCCTTGCAAACCTGCTTATCTATTCATTTTTATTCCATCAAATGTAATGGTTGATAAAATACAAAACAATTTTCTCTAAAATTATAAATGCCATGGACTACTACAATGGAAGACTACGAGCTCTACATTCGTTGCAGCGCCAGGGAAACAAGCGAATTTTCGAATTTCTTCGGTAAATATAGAGAAAACCGCAAACGGGGAATTTTTCCTCTCCTCATAAATCTTCTTCAAAAATCGTTTGCCGCAATAGGGGGTAACGTTGTCAGATGTTTGGGATTTGCACAAATTTCACTGCACATATAAGATAATTAAAAACTTTATTGACCTTTCACCCTTCATGTCACTGTTACTGCTAAATAATAATTTAGCAAATTTGAATTTTAAATATTGAATCTCTACTTTTTCAAAAACGCAGTTTTTTCCCTTTCCTCGAGGTATGAGATAATTTATTATCATCACTTACCAGAATCACTATGAGAAGAACAATTTGACAAATATCAGAAATAGGAATTTTCCTGCAGGCGGTGATTAAGAGGAGAATGATTAAGATAAAGTAACAGGAGAGGCGTACATGCTGAAAAAATACATTTGCTCGAGAAACGATGATATGTATGTGACGATTTTCGGGACTATTCCACCTTAAGGGAGAGTGACCTCACTCAATGGCCTCTTCATTGCGCACACTATTTCTCTGTTCTCTAACAACGAAAGAGACCATTGAAGAGCATTGAAGAGACCGCTGACAAAGGTTTCAGCCCCTTTATATAGTAAAATCGTTTGAAAAAAACGAGAGAAAAGATCTCTCAGCCCAATATACGGGTAAGTTTAAATGAATTTTAAAATAATAAAATTAATACTCAATCTGCTTACAATCAACATTATCAGCTCGTCAGTAAAAATAGAATCCATGAGAAAATAATCAACCGCGATTACAAGAGCATATAATGGTGGAATGCACTGAAATAGAAAAAAAAACTATATATATATATATATATATATATATATATATATATATATATATATATATATATATATATATATATATGTATATGAGAGGAATCGCCAGAGGTTCAACCACCCCCCGGACATAGAAAATTCGACCCCCTGAAAAATTCAGATTAAGTACTTTGAACGATGCTCTATCGAACTGCGTTGGCCGAATTTGCATATCTGCTCTCATTTTCGAGTAGCGGTAGGTCAAAGTTGGCAGGTACGGTGTTTTTGGCTCGAGTGTGCGTCAGAAAAATGATCATAACTCCGTTGAAAATAAAGATAGACATATTTTCAAAAAAAGCATCGAAAGAGGAGATCTTGGGCAACATTTTCCAGTTGATGACGTCATTTGTTGACCATGCGCCGGTGCGGGGCGGTCGGTTTTATGAAAAAGTGACGTAACTTTCCTAATCGGAAAAAGTGCACTTTTTTGCTATGCGCGTTTTGTTGCACCCATATGTGAGAAATGGAAAAAAAGCGTTGATTTTAGTGACGCGACCTCGGCTTATTCCTTTATTTAGTGACGCGACCTCGGCCTATATTCGGCACATTTTCTGTGTCTGTAAAAATCAGCAAAAGATTTGGATCGAACCGGGGTTCGAACCCGCTCGGGGTTTTTTAAAAGACGCCTCGAATGATTTTGCTTATTTTATTTATTATATATATATATATATATATATATATATATATATATATATATATATATATATATATATATATATATATACGCACCAAGTGTCGAAATTGACCATCATAGCACTCCGGAGGTAGTTCTAAAAAGATAAATAGTTTGAGAAAAAAGCAAAAGGGCAAAATCACATACCTACGTATTGTACATTTGGCTTGTTATTTGAGCACATTCTTCCAAATGAAAATATTAAATTACTCTAGTGAAATAAATCTGAAAAAATAATCAGTAAATCAGGTCACCAGGTAGAGTTTCTCTATTTTCATTTAGGAAATCTTCGCATATCGACAAGGGTGACCGAAAATTCGATGAAAGACCTTTGAAGAAAGGTTTTTTTTTAATTTACAAAAAATTTTTTTAAATTCTTTTTTTTTGTTCATATTTTGATCGGCAAATATAAACAACAAAAAAAACACAATACAACAAAGACAGAGGAAATATAGATGAAGAAGTAAAGTTGTTGAAAGGTATGCTTACGTGACACAGTCAACTGGAAGAATTCAGTATGTCCGCATTTCCTTCCCTCAGTCACTCAACCTCTGACGCAGATTGCCAAGACTATATAAATATACTAACTCAGGCGTTTGAATCCATGCATGATCACGGATAATTTGTGTGATTCATGCATGTAATACACTCGTATCATGCACGAAGTATTCGTGGCCGCTACGCCTATGCACGATCACGATTCTTGAATTATCCTGAATGGCATGTCGGATCATGCATGCTTTTACTCGTATCCGTTATCAAGCATGGATTCAAACATACGAGTGAGAACTCTATCGCTTCACAATATGTTAGCATAATCTTGAAGGCTAGGCAATCTGCGTCATTGGTTGAGTGACTGGAAGACGAGAATGTCGGCTTATGAATTTCTTCCACTTGACTGTGCTGTGTACGCAAACCTTATAACAACTTTACTTCTTCATCTTTATTTCTATTGATCATAAAGAATGAAGCTATCGTCAACTAAGGAACAAAATAAGCATCATGTAGGTATGTGAGTTTTACCGTTTTCCTTACCTCGGACTAATTCTCTTTTTCAGAAATATCTTCGGAACATGACATACATGTGCATATTTGTAAGCTAAATGTGGGTATATATAAATATGGTTTATAAATATTCTGTCTCTCACTCAGATTATTTTACTTTTATATGGGATCACGTTCATGATAGAATATATATTCGTGGATATATTGCTTAGAGATGCAAAGTGTAATGAAGAAAGGATGATAAATGTAAGCAGAAAGAGTATCTTTTCGATCAATCTAAAGTTTAAAAAAAATAAGTTATCATTTAAATCCATAGTTTTACTGCGTACACTTATTGTTAGTAGAAAATTCCGCGCATATGGGATATAGATTTTCCTTTTCTGTAATTATTCAAACAATTTACGATATAAGGGCGAATGTGGTGGCATTGCCTAAATATGGGCTAATTGTTATGATAGTATTCGGTAAAATTTAATTATTTTTCATGTATTTTTATTTACAGCGTTTACGCTTTTCCTGCTACTTTGTCTTTATCATTCTCCACGTAATCGCCGTCGGCAGGGAAATACGTTCACTATTTGTATTTCTAATGGCGTTTTTGGTAAGCATGTAATGGAATTTTTGTTGTTTTTGTCGCCTGCACCGTCACACAGAGGCGTTACACGCCCAAGTAAATTTTGAAATCTTCTGATGCTCAAGTGGAAAAAATATGCCATCAGTTCTCAATTAAAAAATGCTCCACGGTACGCCTAGACACCTTGACCGTTACATTTTCAACATGATGCATTGGGATTTTAGATCGATAATCATACGAATAGTGTGATAATAATAATAAAGTTATCACGTCAAGCGAACACCTAGCGATGATCGCTTGACTTGATAAATTTATTATTAATATTATTATTATTATTATTATTATTATTATTATTATTATTATTATTATTATTATTATTATTATTATTATTATTATTATTATTATTATTATTATTATTATTATTATTATTATTATTATTATTATTATTATTATTATTATTCTTAATCATACGAGCGGAAGTACACTATCAAAAAAATGGTAGCCACATTTGGTATCTACAAGAAGAGGGTTATCACTCCTGTATTTGAAACTTAAAGTCTACTTAAACTCCGCACTTTAAGTAGACTTTAAGTAAACTTAAAGTAAAACGTAAGTCTACATAAAGTGGTGTGGTATACTGTAATGCATTTCGTCAAATGTTCTTTCACTTTAAGTTTACTTAAAGTCTACTTAAAGTCTGTGACGTAATTTAAGTAGACTTTAAGTTTCAAAATACCAGAGCAATGACGTTCGTCGCTCTAGAAACATCCTATCAAGAGAATAAACTTACACGTATTGGAGCATTAATTTGCCTAATAAGGGAAGGGTACTTGGTCGTGTGTCGGAAAATCTAACAAAATGTATATGGTTGGAAAGAGGACAAAATTCTAAGACTTTTTGGTCTTTTCGTTTTGTCGCCTCGGACTTCCTAAGGACCGAAAATCGATTTTGAAAAATAGCAGTTCCATGGGTGAAATTTCGAGGGTCCAATGGCAGAGATATCTATTAGATACCTCATCTCGCCCTTGCATTCCTTTGCCAAGCTACACGTGGCGCAGTAGGTAAGAGGCTCGTCTCTAAAACTTTTGTGTGTTCGGTTTCAATGGTTCGATTCCTTTCATTGCAACTTTTTTTTTGCTCATTTTATTTTTGATCAAACTCTTTTTTATTGACAATTTAACAAGAAATGTGCGAGCCAATACTTAACAACGTTGCATATTGGGCCAGAAACATGGAAAGCAAAAGCTAACTCTGCAGCGCGGACAGATGGTACAGCCTGGCTCGCCACAGGGGCAAGGCGTAGAGATTAATTGACCGAACATGACGCTCACGGGTGAATCCCAGGGAGACGGGCGGGTGTCAATGAAGCCTCCCTTGAAGAAACCGTAAGCGATATACGGCTTGAAGTCGTCGATGCCCAGACACCAATGCACTTGCATCGCAAACTTGAGCAGGTTGTCGCGAGCGGAGATACGGTAGTCAATTTGTCGGAAGAGTATCATGGAGTTCAACCACTTCTGAATAGCCTTATTTGGTGATTGATTTGATCAGCGGGCTGGCAAATCGAGGTGACGCCTGGAGGAATGTTCAGAATGAAGAATTCAACTCCAGGTGGGCAGCAGCGACGAATCAAGGCGTGATCCTTGTACACCGTATCCAATATGCACCGTTGTTAAGTATTGGCTCGTACATTTGTTATTAAATTGTTAATAAAAAAGAGTTTGATCAAAAATAAAATGAGCAAAAAAAGTTGCAATGAAAGGAATCGAACCATTGAAACCGAACACACAAAAGTTTTATAGACGAGCCTCTTACCTACTGCGCCACGTGTTGCTTGGGAAAGGAATGCAAGGGCGAGATGAGGCATCTAATAGATATCTCTGCTATTGGACCCTCGAAATTTCACCCATGGAACTGCTATTTTTCAAAATCGATTTTCGGTCCTTAGGAAGTCCGAGGCGACAAAACGAAAAAACCAAAAAGTCTTAGAATTTTGCCCTCTTTCCAACCATATACATTTTGTTAGATTTTCCGACACACGACCAAGTATCCTTCCCTTATAAGGAGACATGTGCAAATAACAAGATTTTTGAGCAAATGAGCGATAGGATTATCACCCAATGCGTGTAGACGAAAAAATGTTTCTCTATGTAAGGTTAGAATAATTTGGACGGTTAAAGCTGTGTCCGTGAATCGGAAAAGAGAGAAAACAACTATTGCACTACAGTTGTGCGCTACAGCAAAGCCTCCCGGATGAAACTTCAATTAATTTAAGACAATCGTATTAATAACCTCTGTACTACAAAGTATCGTATCTATTGCTTGGATATTCCTACCTGATTCGCCAATTTATAAACATATGAGGTTCGTAATTGCGCCCTTTTCTCTAAATTTAACTCTTTTTCACAATTAGGTAATAAATGAAGCATGCGTTATTCACCAAGGTTTAAGTGTTTCAGTTTAAAGCAGTGTAGTGCTCAATCGCTTAAAAAACGTGAAAAAATGAAGGGAAAATTCACTGTGAATCTTTTGAAAGAATATTTTGTTAATCAAGATTAGTGTAGCAGAAATAATTTACTGTATTTGAAGTGATTCTTCTTTTAAGGCAACTTCATCCTGATCTCATCAAAGAAGCACAGAGAAAGGGACAATCTGTTGAAGAATGTAATTACTTAAATAGTTATACATAGCTTAAATACTTGTCGAATGACATAATATTTTCTTTTTTTTTAAAGAAATCTCAATTTCCGTGCAATTTGAATTTACTGCGTATTGAAATGTTCAAAATTTCAAAAAAAATTATTCAAACTCAGTCAATAACATCGCATTTTGATTCAGATTCTCACACTTTATCTGCTTGTGTGGCTTCTGTCCACCTCGTTCATGTTATATATATATCCGGAATTTATATATTTTGTTACGAATGGGCCAAAGTGAAGTACAAGTTTAAACAAATGTGCTCCAATAATGGCTCATTTCACAAGACTGACAAGAAGTAAAATTTTGATATTTATTTTTAAAAAAGTTTAAGACGAATCTGCCTCAAAGGAATGAATGAAATAAATAATTTTAGCCTTTTTTCTAATCGTTGCATATTTTAGGCATCCTGAGTCGAAGAAGAGATTCCCTGAGAAGCTATTTCACTTTTCTTATTTCTCTTCATGAATGAAAATATGTTTTAATTAACAGAAATCATGTAATTCCTCACTTGTATAGTCGATAAAATGGTTCATCCATTCTTTTTTTTGCAACAAAATCAACAATTATTCTTTCATCTTGCCTTCACTGCTAAATGATTGTGTTAATGAATAATCGAATGTAATTTTTAAAAATTTTTATTTTATTTCTGAACTCGACAGTTACTGACTTAATAACTTAACTGACTAACTTACTGTTGCATTCGTGTTGACAAAATGTATTTTAAGAAAAATATATAGGTTATGTTGAAACTTATGATTACATCGAAACATTTCGTCCTTCGCCCGTCCATAATCGGGAAAGGAAAGCTCTGAAAGTGCGATGACGTCATACAACATTATACTGGAGAAATAATGACATGAGAATGAATTGAATATCTAGACTGTTTCCTGTTCGATATCGACTATCGTAAATGCAATTATATCTTATGGTGATATGAAGAAGAACGCGGCTCAATTGGACCACCATCCAGAACAAGGACGCCCAGTAGACCGATGGAGGGACGATTTTGTGTGAGCAGCTAGTCCTCAATTCATGCAAGTTGCGAGGCACACTCGTTCGGAATAGAGAACTCTCATGGCAACAAATCTACGAAACGATAAAGTTGTTTCAATGTCAACTAATTGTAAAATGTAGAGCAACGGGTCCACATCTTCCAAGCCGTCATCGTCCACCTCGTCCAAATATAGTTTATCAATAATCTCTTCCTCGATAATCTTTCGCTCAATAATAGCACAACTCTTTAAAGTGACTCCCCAAGCTATTTTTAAACTCTCAGCTCTTGCCACGCTCTCTCGCTTTTTTTGTCTGCGAGAGAGTGTTGCCAATGCGGAGAGTGAAATTAGATTGGGGTGTTCCTTTTACAAAGAAACTTCAGCGGGAGATGGCGATTTTCGTTTTGAATATATTATACATCTATCTTGCCTTCAATTCATTTTGGCTTCACAAAGACAAGTTCAATAAATATACAACTCTTTATCAAAAATGAGAAAAGGTGCATACCAGGGCTGGGATTTTTTGTTTGGTATTTTTTTTGTTTTTTTGGTTTTTTTTGGGTTTTTGAGAATTTTTTGTTTGGTATTTTTTTTGTTTGGTTTTTCTGCAAAAACCAAAAAATAACAAAAAAAATTCGGATAAATAAAATTTACACAAATTTGCTTGAAAAGTTAGTTTATGATCAGTTTTGTTGTTCATTTTTCACCGTAAGACAATATTGGTGAGTGTAATATTTCGGAATAGTGTTAAAGAAGGGGATTCTTTTCTTGAGTGACTATACTTGTCAGGAAGGGCTATAAATGACATCTACCTGAATACAAAACCAATATTATCTTAAATTATGGATGCCCTGGAATTCCGTAATCCGACATGAAAGTTCGTTGTTGCGCCAAGGAAATGTCAGGGACAATGCGGCCTTTCGAATTTGAAAGCTGAATATAGAGAAAATCGCAAACGGGAATCCAAACCGGCGTGGTGAGGTTACAAGCGCTGATTACTAACCACTGCTACACGGGAAACGCTTTTGGCCTTTCGAATCTATTAGAGAATACAGAATGCCACATAATTGGTCCAAGTTCTTCATGATAATATGTAGCGCACCCCATACATTTTCATATCCTCACAAGGTGAGGACCCACTCTATACGGCTCTTTTTAGCATCTACCCAAAAAAAGGGTCCCTTTTTAAGCTAAAAATTACAATTCAACCGTAAAATAACGAAATCGACCCACTATATAAAAATAAAACGGTGAGGGGCCGAAAATGTATGGCGCACCCTCAATTTCCTGATTCCCCTACATTAACTAATCAATAAAATGCTGCCGATAACAAATCGACAACGAATTTATCTTTTATGTTTGTTTTAGTTGTTTATTTTAAGAATTTTGACTCTGAATGAAGAATAGTTGCTATTTAAAGGAAGAGCAAGGCGAGATAATGTTAAAATTTTCTCGGAACAGTGGGAAAAATTAATTATTTTATTTTTTTTTGGTTTTTTTTGGTTTTTTTTTGTTTGGTGAGAAAATTTTTTTGTTAGACCCAAACAAAAAATTTTTTGGTCGAAATAATTTTTTGTCCCAGCCCTGAGTGCAGACAAATTATGCGGTTCAAAGTGAAGTATAATAATACTATTACTAACAAGGGAAGTGTAAGAAATATCTTTTAGACCTATAGGCGAGAGTATTTTTCCTCGATAGCTATACGCAATATAAGGTCGGAACCAAAAAATCAGCGGCTGGCACTCACTTTCCGATTTTATATAATTAATCAAATTTTGTACATTCGACCGCGCTGTTTTCAGGCTGTGTATGTTATGAAATAACACACCCCTGATAGAGCCCTTGAAAGAGCAGTGAGATCATGGCGACGTGGTGTAGTGGTAGCGTGTTCTCTTCTTGATCACTATGTGGGTGGTTCGAATACACCTATGGACATTTTTCTTTTGCTAATTTTTAAACGTTTCGGACTTGTGATTTTGATCAGAAAAAAAATTTAAAATCTTTTTCACAAGTTTTATGTAGCTGTTGAACTTGAATATCATCATTTAGGAAAACAAAGAATAAAGCTACATTTCGTTTACCAGCAAGAATATTATTTTGATAACTTCTGCAAATATGTTTGATCAAATTTTTCAAACTACTCTTCCTTTGCACGGGGACATCGGTGGAGTCTCAAAGGTGAATCCAAACCTATCAACGGGCATAATACTATAATTTTGCCATAAACCTGTGGCCATAACTTTGCCGTATTGCAATCGGCTATTCATTCACATTTGGAGCATTTCATAAATAATCTCACTGATTAATTGCCCCTGTGGACAGGAAGAGTAGTTTAGAAAGTTTGACCAAAATTTTTACAAGTTATCAAAATGATAATATTCCGCAGCCGCTTGGTACAGATGAACTAATAATACTAATATTTTATCTACGCCCGAGGCGCAACAGCAATTGAATGAACAATGGGTAATTGAATGAACAATGGGTAACTCTCCCAAAATTAAATGATCACTATGCTGGTAAACGAAATGTAGCTTTATTTTTTGTTTTCCTATATGATGAAATTCAAGTTCAACAGCTACATAAAAATTGTGAAAAAGATTTTAAATTTTTTTTCTGATCAAAATTACAAGTCCGGAACGTTTAAAAATTAGCAAAAGAAAAATGTCCATAGGTGTATTCGAACCACCCACATAGTGATCAAGAAGAGAACACGCTACCACTACACCACGTCGCCATGATCTCACTGCTCTTTCAAGGGCTCTATCAGGGGTGTGTTATTTCATAACATACACAGCCTGAAAACAGCGCGGTCGAATGTACAAAATTTGATTAATTATATAAAATCGGAAAGTGAGTGCCAGCCGCTGATTTTTTGGTTCCGACCTTATATTGCGTATAGCTATCGAGGAAAAATACTCTCGTCTATAGGTCTAAAAGATATTTCTTACACTTCCCTTGTAAGCTGATTCCAAGAGTTGATTTGAAAGGAAATTGGAAAACCGGGTCGATTTTCGTTTATGAATGAGTGAATCTTTTTTTTTTTCATTGTGACTGCATTTTAGAGGCAAATAAAATAAAGTAACATATACTAAAAAGAATTAAAAGAAAAGAAATGAAAACAAAATACGCTAGCATCTCGAGGATTATCACACTTATTCGACCGAGAATGACTGAAAATAAATTTAAATAAGAATATTATTATCTTTTATTCTGTCCTATTTTTATTTAAAAAAATTAAAACAAAAAAACCCTCACTTCTTGTCATTCTGGAGATAAAGCACAACTCATTAAACAGGCATTCCATTTTCTTACAATCATAACAACACGTACACATGGCGTATATCATTAGAAAATGATGGAAATCACACACCGCTGTGATAGCAGAGAAGAGGTACTCATCTGAATAAAATAAATATTGTATTTATAAGGTACAAAAAGTTTTCATATTTCGTTACGTTTTTTTTTTGATTTTCGGTTTGTTGCGAAATGCTTTTTCTAAAGTTTCTTTTAACTCACATCCCGTGCTCTTTCTAAACGTCCGTCGCATTTTTTTCAAGCTCGAAAAAGTTTGAAAAGCTTGAAAACAGATTCCTGGTTCCGATAAAGTAACTTATTTTTTGATTGCCAGATTCATTGAATTCGTTAAAAACGAAAATAGTGTATCTTTTCTACTAATAGTCATAGCGGCACCATGTTTGTTCAATCATACGATACCATGATTAATAGCCGGTAAAAACACTATTGCACCATTTGGAAAACAGTGTTATTGCAAGGGTTCCGAGAATTTCGAATATTAAACGTGGTATTAAATGTAGTGTGTAACGCCGTGATCACACACTAAATAGCAAATAGCGACCATCCAACTAGGAAAACACGCTTCCAAACCCGTCTGATATATCTCACGTATCTCTCCTTACGCACTAGGAAAGAAAGATGTTTGCATATCCTGATGGTAACTGGAGTGGCCGCCAATCCAGATTGTGCGCTGGTTCGGATCCCCATAGGCGCTTTAACCCTTATTGTACTCGATGAGAAAAGATAAATGTCAATATTTTGTTTTCGTTTAGCAACTGTCTTCATATGCAAATAGGTCACGTCCAATCGTATCTAATTCATCGGTTCTTATCCGATCGAGTGCCCCCCGTAGCTATTAATTACATGTTTCAACCGATAATTTATTCTTCTCTGCTTCCTTCTCGAGATCAGGATGAACTTGCCTTAATATATTTTATTATATAATTGATACTAGTTAAATTTGTTGAAAAATGGTCAAATGTGAACCTCATATGTATGTAAATTGGCGAATCAGGTATGAATATCCAAACAAAAGATAGGATAGTTTGCAGTGCAGAGGCAATTGATGCAATTGTCTTAAATGAATTTAATTTCATATACTCTAATTTTTTTCGCTTCACGGACAATTTTATTATTTTACGTTCTAATTCCCATAAACATAACAATTTTGCCACCTCGTTGCCCATAAGTGAAAGAAAGGCGAAAAGGCAAAATATACGAACAATTATTTCGTCTGTATTTTTTGGATCCGCAATTTTGTTCAATCGTGCACAATGAATTTCATAATGAAAATGAATGAAAAGTCATGCGCACGATTATAATATGATAATTTGTTTTAAATTCGAGCAAACTAATGTATTCATCTCATTCTCTTTCATTTTCATTGAAGAATCGTTTAAAAAAGGCCACATAACACGCTATACAACGCTTGAAAGTGATCGAAATTTATACTTTACACCGTCTACGAAGACTTCTCCGTCCTTGCCGCGGAGGTACGTGAGGCAAATTTAACACCGCAAAACGACCAATATCGGGTCAAAAATGTAGTTTAATTTGGGACTTGCAGGTAGATCACTTATAGGCAAATGAATAGGAGTAAGTTTCTTCGCTATGTATCGAGTAAGCCATTGCTATTGTGCGTATAAAATGTACTTGCATAAGAAAATGACTAACGATGCTAACGAACGGAAGTCGCTCAAAGGATCTCGCCGCACTAGATCTCGCCCCGCCTCTCGATTGTCTCTCCGCTGCCTCTCTCTAACCCGGCTAACCTTATAAAAGACATCGACATAGTTTCTGAACCATGCAAATCAAGAAAGTCTCTTCTACAAATAAAACAAGTGATTTTTATACGCTCAATAATGCACCACTAATAGACTCCAACTGATAATGAGGCTGCATTGCCGGATTAATCGCTTTCACTCGAATTACAAGCGAAAAAAACCGCGGAGCTCCTATATTTCACGGTTTTGCTTATAAATAATAGTAATATTAATAATTTAAATAACTTACCAGAAACATTGTAAGAAGTACAGATAATGATCGTATTTTCCTCGTGGCGGCGATTAGGAGGAACACATTTAAAATATAGTAAAATGAGAAGTGTATACGCTGTAAATAAACATAAATGAAGATTATGCGAGTTTAGCGTATCATGAAACGTGCTTGATGAACAGGCAAAGGCGCAAAAATTTGAAAATAAGAAAGTTCGCCAACACGTTTCGAATCCGCACTTACGTCAACTAGGCAGCGCATTCACCACTACGCCAAGGGATACATGCATTGACGTGCTAAATTCTTGCACATATTTTTTCCCTTACTTAGCCGATATGTTACACATTTGCATAGACATTCGATAGCCTCCATCAAGGCGATGTGATTGAGCAATTAGGAAACGTCGCCCATCTTATGAACGACAACTTTTCTGAAGATGGTCCTTTGGCCATAGCTAGGTATTCAAGAGAGATCTATGGAATTGTAGCACCAATTTTTGAAATTTAGCAGATATCCCGAAATATGCGAAAATGGAAATTTCTCTAATAAGCTAATAAGCGATCAGACCGCTGTGCCATCTGTAAAGGCAGCTGGCATCCAAAAATTTCGAATCGAAATAGTTAAAATAGTTTATCTCATGTTGATAAGCTTGAAAAACTGATCAGAAATATGTATTTGAAAGTTTGAAACGACGCTCTTTTAAGAAGTTGGAATACTGTAGCCTGCTCCACACCATGGGCGAGATTTCCGAACTACAGTATGCTAACTCCAACGAAAAGCTCGAAAAAGCCCATTATTGAGTTTTATTCTTCATAATTCTCCACTGCGGATAGAATTATCATGAAAACATTCAATTTCAAGTCGTCTCCAAGTCGAGTTGGTGTGACAATTAGGAAACGGCGCCCGTTAACTGGAGCAGACTTTAGTTTTCTAACTGCGCCGTTCTTCTTACCAGAGCATTCTTATCATATAAGATGTGTATATTTCGAAACAGAATTTCAAGCTCTTTTATATGAGGTCAACTTGTTTTTTCGTTTTCCGGTGCCTTTAAAGATGAATACATTTAATTGTTTATTTTAAATTTATTTATTCAAGCATCTGCCTACATTTATGATTCGTTGTTCATTGTCGATTGCATCGCTAAACATAAGATCCATGAGAAAATATTCGACCGTAAACATGAATATGTGATACAGAGGCAAACTCTGAAAAAGAAAAAAATTATAAAGCGTATTGCATATAGGACCGCGTATTTGAAAATTTCTGCTATTCTTGTCAGGAAAAAATGGCAAATCATTCTTCCCTTTATCTCGACTTTTTTCTCTTCCCGGTCACCGCAAAAAAGCACAACACCGCAAAAAAGTGAAGAATGTTTCTGTCATTTTATGCTTGACAAGAATTGCAAAAAAATTCAAATGCTCTGTCCTATATTATGTACCCACTAAATGCCGATAAATATACTTATTTTGTCCTGCAATTTCCGTAGATGTATCTAAAAAGAGAATTGGTTTGAGCCGGAAAAGGAACATATTGACCTACCTCCGTCATTTTTACTTAGTTTGCTAGTTGAGGACAGTTCCATTCTTTATGCCTAGAAATATGAAATTATGAAATAAACTCGGAAAGATCAGTACAGTTTCTGTATTTTCCGATAGGTACGGTCTCTCATCACATTCACTAGGGAGAACCAAAAATTAGATTTTAAACTGGATCTAAATTGTTTATATGAGTTTGACAGTTCATTTGAAGCGCACAACAAATTATACTTTTTTAGATTAGTAAATAACAGCAAAAACAATAATAACATGACAAAAACATAATTAATATAGATGAAGAAGTAACTTATTTCAAAACTAGCACTGTACTACAAGTGAAAGAACATTTGACTAAATGCATTACGATATTATGCACTACTTCGAGTAAACTTACGTCTAACGTATAGTACTTCAAGTTAGATTTAAAAGAGAAAGTTTTGAAATACAGGAGAAAGTTATTGAAAGGTAGGCAGGCGTGATCATACATGGAATATATTCGGATAATGCAGCGAGTATGTATCCATGAACATGCATGGATTCTGAGATTCCATGCCTGAACACGGGAAAATCGTGCATGATCAAAAATCTTGAATAATCATGCATGGAATTGTTGGGTCTTGTATCCGTGACCAAAGCATTAGAAATACCTAGAACGCCAGAGTTACTTAGTCAAGCTATATTTATATAATCTTGTAGGCTTGACAATCTGCGTCATAGGTTGAATGACTGAAAGAAGGAAATGTGGGCATAATAATTTCTTCCACATGACTGTGCTACGTATGTCTGCCTTTCAACAACTTTACTTCTTCATCGATATTTCTTCAGCTTTTGTTGTGTTTTGTAATGTTTTGGTTGTTGTTTATATTTACCCATCAAAAATCTTTAAAATTTTTCATAAAGTTTGTTTTAAATAACAAAAAATAATATAGAAAATTTTTTTAAAGTTTTTTAAAAAATTACATCGAATTTCTGGGCTACATTAGAGAATCTAGAATTCCTAATGAAAAAAAAAACAGATACTACTGATTTTTTTCATTTTTCTTGCGACCGGAATTTCATATTTTCATTTTCTCTGCATAAATAATAATGATTTTTCAGAAAATCGATTATTCTCTCATGTTGAAACAAACTTATCTGTTTCTGTTTGTAGTAGATTACTGTAGTATTTCCTTATATCTTATTTGATAAAGGATTCGGTGAGAGATACTGTCCATGGAAGATTCGAAGAACGTTTCAACACAAAAATTGAAGAAGCTGTACCGACATAAGTTTCAACAAAAATATGAAAATTTGAAATATATTGTGTCACCTTGCCTGAAATTTCAAATTCATCTTTCTATCTGAACGCAGTCGCTTACAACGAGATAATAAATATAATATAATTTATTGATTAGAGGAAAAGTGAATGGACCGATGTTATAAAGTTCATAATCTTGGACCACGAAAGTTCTGCGAATTCAAATAACAACTGCGTGGCATTTTGTGAAGATAGATAAACTTCATGAAAAAAGGAAATTGCTGGTCTCGGAATTATTGCATTCGATTGTTCGGAACTTGATTCGCTTCAAACTCGAGGAAATCCTGTAAAAATAAGTATTAAAATTAGCCAAGAAAAAAATCTTTTTTTTTTTTAAATTTTAGATTCAGTTTGTACTTATCACTTACAATAAGAATTGTAGCCCCGATGACGGAAGCTTTGGTTCGAACGTCGAGACCGACTGGGACTGTAAGGGAAAATATTGAAAAAAGACTGCAAAAAAAAGGTCAACATAAGCATGATGGCTAATATGCGAGTTATCGACAAATTCCCAAAATTATCATTTAACAGTTGTAAAAATATGCACTTTTCAATTTTACACTTGAGACAATTCTAATGTATTATTGATTGGATAAATCGTCTCACATTCTATCTCGAAGACATCAGCATTGGAGTACGATGAATGAATATATCCGAGATACTTTCGTTTGATCCTGCCGAGTAAAGCTCCATTTGTGGATGAACGAAGCTACAACAGTAAGATTTCTTCGCGGAGAACAATTTTGCGCGAATTTTACCATTAATAACCAGTTTTTGGAAAATTATAGCCCAAAACGTGCCAATCTGCTCCTTGTTTTTCCTTTTTTTTCATTTTTGTCGGGTCAAGAGAAGGATACAAACCGGAAAGTCAGCATCACTGCAACATCGAGAACAACAACATGGACCATCGATCGAGATCACCTTGAAAAGGAAAATAATATATTGATCATAACGATAATACTGACATTGATACATGAAAAGGTATCTGGAAGAGAACGAGGCTGTTTGATTTTGCCGATTTATCCCGTATACGCCTTTAAATCGACAGTAAGATATACATTCGTTTTATGAGCTCGCGGAGTGATATTCACATCAGAGAAATTTATTCTTACATCTTTTCCTTTCCCTTCAGCAATTGTCAATGACGATCCACAACAGGATCTACGTGTTCGAATGTCACCGATCTAAATAAAATGTAAAATACAGTGACATCCAATAAAAAAAATCTATTTTCCCAGTTTTTCTAACCTCACAAGGGGATGGTCGCAACTGGTCCTGGCCATATGAGATGGCAATAACATGGCTAGGATCAGTTTTCGATGCTGATTACGAATCCGTTTTCAGAAAGTGCCTAATCGACCTGATTTTCGAGAAAATCGATATTTTAATTCGGAAATTCGTGTGGTTTCCTGCGCAAACCGTCCGGGTGGGCTGGTGAACTCATCTACAAACTCTCGTAGTAGTCTAGCTTTCATCACCGGATCTTTCCGATGCAATCCAGATAGTTTGTGAGGGAAACTACACGAATTTTCGAATTAACAAGCCAAATTTCAATAATGATTTTCTCAAAAATCAGGTTGATTAGGCACTTTCTGAAAACGGATTCGTAATCAGCATCGAAAAGTGATCCTAGCCATGTTATTGCCATCTCATATGGCCAGGACCAGTTGCGACCATCCCCTTGTCAAGTGTGTACTCGGTGACTAACCTTCTCAGCTTGACTCTCTACCGAACTATGCCGTTTGCAACATTCGAAACATGCACAACAACCGCATACACAGCACTGAAGGGGACGAGAAACACTGAATGCCACCTTCAAGGCAAAAGTTAAAGGGAGCGTAACCTCACTCAATGGTCTCTTCATTGCGCACACTATTTCTATGTTCTCTAGCAACGAGACAGCATTGCGCGTCGAAGAGATCATTGAGAGAGGTTACGCTCCCTTTAAATTGGGAGAAGATAACGTGTTCAATCAATAATACCCTTCCGTAGCCGTCAAAGAACTTGAATCGATATCCTCGGTAGTTTCTCATTACTTGAGCCTGGACCATGTCCGATTCTTCGGAAGCCATATAGATCTTAACAAAACAAATTTTCGTTTTGTTAGATGCAAGGAAACATTTTCCCACCTGCTCACCTGTTGGAGTTTCAATGTAGTATCGATTGGGAACCTGTAAAACACTGCTGCCATTGCAGGTTTTTTTAAACCAAAAAAAAATACGAAAATATTTTTAAAAACTGTATGTACGTCAGGGGAATACGCATAACTGAATTTTTTTTCTATTTTCGAAATCGCTATTCATATTGATTTCTTGATTTGAAAGCTATAACGACCACTCAAAATCCTTTTTGGAATAGTATTTTTTTTCTCTTTTTTTCTTTTGTTTTTGGAGATTTCTCTTTCTCGATAAAGACACTGAAAGTTAACAAAAGACTGACCTCGATATTCATGACAAGTTCCAGTAGCTCTAGTTTTTGTCTGACCACAATGTTGCTGAGATTAGCTAAGAACTCGAGACCGGGAGGACATCCGGGAATAGGGTCAGGAATGGCAATCCATCGAGTCTCTGAGAGATACTATGTCAGGTCAAATGTGAAATGTTAGATGCCAAATGTTTAGTGCTAGATCCAACATATTGCTGGCTTATGCTCTGTTCAAAGTTGCAAAAACAAAAAGAACAGATGAAACTCTCATGGTAAATAATACTTTACCGCCGTTTTGTATTTACCGGATTTCAGAACATTAAATTTAAAAAAAAAGCTAATATTGACCAACACTTTTTGCATTTGGTTATTTTGAAAAATGTGCAATTGAGAAGTGTATTTAAAAAAAAAATTCTCACGATCATACTTACCTAATGAAGCCTATGAGTAGGGGCCACAACGTGGATAGCCGATTTTCCCTGAGAAAGTGGAAATTATGTTCATTCGATGTGTCATGACCCCAATAAGACGATACTTTTTGCCGTTTGTCGATATCTTGTCTCTGAAGCGAGATACAGCTCAAAAACCACGCGCGCAACGCACTGTTGGAAAGGCTGGAAAAGTGAGATGAGAGTGTGAGGGGGCGGAGTCTTGTCTCTCTCCTCTTCCCCCCTCGTCTCACCCCTCCTTCGCGGTTTCTCCTTTCTCTGTCCAATCTCGGTCGTTTTTTCTGATTCTTTTTGTAATTTGCATTGCTCTCTTGAGTGACCATGTGTAATATATTTCTTTTAAAAAATCGATAATGTGCTATGACAGTAGAAGCAAAGAAAACGACAGTTTATCAGAGGAAAAGACTGTTTATCAGTCACCAAGCACTTGTAAAATAGAGTACAACTTCGGAAACAAGCGAATGGTGTAATAATTAGCAAACATAATAATTAACGATTGATAGTTTGGAAGATATCGATTAGCAGATCATCAACCAAGAGTTTTCAGGATAGCCTTACGCTGCTTGCCCTTTCGCATCTTTGCTTTCTTAGGATCCAGAGTCGTCAAAGAGATGCACCTAAATTTAATAACTCAGTCAAAGAACAGAGATTAAAGATCAAAGATCAAAGGTTAAACATCAAAGATCACGTTAATACCTCCTGCTATTCTTCATACTCCAATTGTAGCAACTTCAACGCGGCCAGATTCACTACGTATGCATTCTAAATCGATTAATCGATAGTTAATCAATCAATAAATCGTGAGCATCAATCAATAATGTTAATCAATAATCAGTGGAACTAAACAGTAATCGATAATCGATAACACACATTTCTGCTTCCTTAACCACTCAATTGCCCCCCACATTATCGATTGGTATTTTCATATAAATCGAATACTAATTGATCAAAACCGTGCGGGATACGAACCAAATACTAACTGTAATAATGTTTGATTGATTGATCAGATCACAAACTACGAAAAGAGCAAATATCAAAGATCACGCTCACCTCATTCTGCATCAATCCCGATCGACGCTCGGGATCCTGAGTCCAATCACGAGTAATTCAGAGGTTCTGTAATGACACTAATTCAGTGAACAACTTACATGCTACGTATTGTTCAAAGATTAATAAAGAATAATTAAAATAATCCTAAATTCTTCTGGGATTTAGGATCATAGGATTACAGAACATAATACGAAAACTGGACGCTCCGAAGTAAAAGTAACATCAATAACTGACTCAAATAAACTTAATTCTCCAATGAAACATCAACTCACACTGATCCAGATGTACTCCGGAGGGATATCACCGTTAGGAGGCTGTCAACTCCAACAGCCTCCCATATCCCTCTCTCGCACTCCATCCGACATGCAGGTCCTAGAAGTACACAGGTAGAATCAACGCAAAGCAATCAAATGCGAACCGGAAATGAAAGTGGAGAACGCGAGGCACACAATGCTGACAGAAAAGTGAAGAAAGAACCGTATTAAGAAGAGAATCTAAGTCGAACGGTGCAATTCGAGCAAAGTAAGTGTACTTCGCCAATTCAAAGAGAAATACGACGAGTATATGGCGGCAACTGAGCAAAATGAGAGGAGCGATATAAAGGCAATAGAATAGACCATTTGTTTGATGATATTACATACATAAAAAACTTTAAATATAAAAATATAACGATTTACTCAAAAACTACTGTAGCCGTAAAATTCGTGACCGGGAAAAGGTAAGGCACACTATGTAGAATATGAAAGCTTGTAGGGTTCGGAACGATTTATTTTTTGAAACGATGTAACATTTATTCAAAAGCAAAGCACAATTCATGGGTTGAGATATTTAGTTTGAATTTTGCATAGTTGTTACTTTTATGGGTACTGAAATCGAATTAGAGTCGGCCGAGCATGCTGTGATAGCTAGAACAACACGAAATCGCACTTTCGTGATTTTGTTTTGCGATTTTGACCTAATTAAGCTCAATACACCACTCTCGGCCGGGGTTCATTTAATAGAGCTCATTGATAGCTACAAAATGAGCCCATACACAAGTCATGACGTTTAGAATTGAGCTTGTGCTTTACTCATCTCGTTTTTTCGCCGATTTTGGGTGCACACAAAGTGGGCGGAGCTTGCGGCCCCTACCTATGAGTATTCCGAAACATTGATGAGCGGGGGTATAGGATAACACACACTAACATGTAAGAATAGTTGTAATTCTCACGCGGCTGTGGCGCTCCTGGCTGCATGACAATTGGCAGTACAGCGGCTGGGGGTTGATAAGTGCCATAGGGAACGAGTGAAGGAATGCCATGCTTCTCTACAGTCGCTCCCGGTATCGTAGTCGCCATCTGCGATTGTTGAGATGATGTGCCGCCATACGGAGGCTGAAATGATGCAACGTTTCTGCACTAGCACATATTTTTCGACGAACTCGACAACTCGACTACTCCAAAGGACCGAAACCTTTGTCAACGGTCTCTTCAACGCTCTTCGCTCTCTCTTTGTTCGAGAACAGAAAAATAGTGTGTGTACAATGTAGAGATCATTGAGAGAGGTCATTCTCCCTTTAAAGCGACGGAACTCCATAACTCCCTTATTGTTGTTTTTTTCTCATTAATAATAATAATAATAATAATCTTTATCATATCTGCACATTGGTGCGGTGGGTCATGACAGGGGGTTCTTCATAGATTAATGGGTTGCAATTCTTTCTTCTATTCATCGATTCATCGATCGTGTATGCCTTGATGGTTTTTCAATATCTGCGTTTACTACGAAGTAGAATCCAGAAAATAATCCATTAGAAATAGAAGTGAACAACCCACGTAGCAGTAGATGCTCCGTCCGAAGTGGCTGCATGAAGAAGGAAATACATTTTTCTCATTATTCATGTTTTAGCTGATGGATAAATAAAAAATAAAAAATAAATTCTAGAAAAAGAGCATACTTGTGCGGGATCGTAACTCGGAGGTGGCTCATTTGGAGGAGGAGGTTGTACACTTGCAGTGAGCTCTACACCGTTTTTCATGTCTGAAGTAGAGTATAAAAAGTTCATCGCTACGCCAGGGAATAGGCGATTTTTTTAAACTTTGAACGATAAATTTATAACAATAAGGCAAACAGGAATCGAACACGCGTGGAGTATAATATATAGGAAATATTTGGTGATGGGTTTACATTTCGGACATCCATCGCATCCCCGATGTGTTCAATTGAGGGAATTAATAGTTGTTATTATTGTTATTATTTTTGGGGAGCTACAGTTTACAGAGTAAAACGAACTACACTCGATGGATGCAGCTATTTTTGCTATTTGTGAAATTTGGTACAGTAGTTTACGATCAATTATATAGTACAATTATATAGTACGAGTACATGGTGCTTACTCTTGCAATATCTAATCAAATAGTAAAATTCAAAAATTTCTTCAGTCAACGTCTAAATATATAAAGACATTCTTTACAATGATAACAAAAGATAATTCTCTTCACAGCGATTTTAAAAAGTAAAAAAAAATGTTTCTGACCACCTGACAGGATGAACAAGTTATAGAAAAAGAACATTTTGACTTTGCCGAACAGGAGAAAACCTGATTTGTGACTCACTGTCACGTGATCCACGACGAAACAATCAACATTATTATTGTGCTGGTATTTCAAAACTTAAAATGCGCCTCTCATTTTATCCTTGTAGAAAGTAGTTTTGTAGGTCAATTTCAAGTGGTGTATATACTGTAAAATGTTATTTCACTTGAAGTAGACTTAAAGTAAACTTCAAGCCAATGACATATTCTATGTATGTACATTTCAAGTTTTGAAATACGAGATTAATAAAGTAGCACGAATAGGTACCCACTGGCACTTTGATCCGTATGGAAAAAAAATAGTTTGACAAGGAACGGTCCCTGTCACGGTCAAATTATCAATCATTTGTTTTGAATTGCCATTCATTAACATATCTCAACCACCCTCTTTTATTGGCCTGACGCTGATGCGTATCTACCCGTTCGGAGGAAAGAGGAAGGCGAAGCCAAAATAATCTATCAATTTTTTTTCACTTTTTGTATGATTGATTGCAAAATTTCAAATATGTAATCTCAGACTGTAGAGCTCTTGTATTGTATCTTTTACGTAGGTCTGAAAGGTGTGGTCAGATAAAATGTTATCGTGAGAATATCTGAAGAAAACAGTCACAGTCAGTTTCTTGACCTTCAAACATTAAATGCTGTTTACTTGTCTGGTCTATCGTGAAATTTCCGAACATTGTAGGGGTTATTTACAAATAGTGCGCGAGGTCATAGAGGCAGGGGAGTGGCGAAACGCGTTCTTGAGAAGTTGGTTGAAGGCCAATACATGTTGACAACAAAAGTTTCTTACGCACTTATTATCAGAAAAAAGGGTAACATATAACTCTTTGTGTTTTCAAATCGAGCTAAAAAAGTTGTAAATTAGAACACCCCTCACAATAACACTCCGAGGTGTTCAACAAAACTACACCTGTTCATTTTCCACCTTTTCTGAGTGCGTTACGATACGCCAGTGACTGGGACCGTTCCCTATCTAATCATTCACTATATCCCGGAGGTCAAAAGGTGTTGCTGCGTACTATACTCGTCACGTGACGGTGAGTCACCGATCATGTTTTTCACCCGCCTGTTCTGCAATGTCAAAATGTTTTTTTTTGTTTTGCAACTTGGCATCGTGCCAAGTGGTAAGAAATATTTTTCCTTTAGAATATCGTTGCGAAGATAATCATCTTTTTTTTAAATGTTACATAATATATTTTTGTATATTTACATTTTGATCTAAGCATTTTTTGAATGTCTTTGTTTGATTAGATATTGCAACAATAAGCATTTAAGACAGGAAGTGCCGGACATCGACCTCACCGATTTAGCCCAAAATTTTTTTATGGATACCCCCATGGGCCCCCATCACAAAATGCGTATTCATTTCGGCTGGTTCCTTGAAACACAGATGTGGCGGGTTTTCGAATTTTGAAAACTCGATTTTCACCGAAAAAAATGGAGCGACCTAGGACCAATGTTAGTGTCGATTAATTATAAGTATAAATAGACAACAAAAACTGGCTATACGACGGCCTGGAGATCCGATCGCAAACTGATTTTTTTACCTCCTCAAAACATTCTAAAATTAATTAAAATTTTAAAACAAAAAAGTGCATAACATTTTTTGCCTCATCTTATAGAGCAAAAAATTCCGCGTCAAATAAAAGCAAAAAATCAAAAATCGAAGGACCCGTATTTTGAGATAAATGGACTTGAAGTTGACCCGAAAATATTTTTGCTTTCAAACCCCCTCATGTTTGTACTCATATTGAAGAGCTCGTCGAGTAGAACAACTTTTATGTTGAACGTTTTGTCTGAAACTCATGTACAAGAGAAATACATCAATTAAGGGTTATTGGATCCAAATCATTTCGATCGCTTGTATCTTGAGAACAAACGACTTTCATAGAATATGACCAACATGAAAAATGATGTACTCGACGAGTTCTTTAAAATGAATATAAACTTGACAAGGTTTCGACAACTTTTTTTTCATGACCACTTTAGAGGCCTTTATATTCTTCTGCCTTTTCTCTCTGCGGTTCGGTCGGTTGGACTGTTCTCTCTCCACTCTCGACTACACTCGCCTATTCCATCAAGAGAAAGGGACCAACAGTTGAGTCCCCTCCTAGCAGACTTTGGAAAGTCAGGAGCGGTATTTCCACCTTGTCAAGCAGGCCGATTGGACGAGCAACGTAAAGCTTTCGTGGGTTATTTGATTATTCTAATCAAGTATCATATGCTGCCGTTTTCTTGAATGGAGATCAATTCTCTCAGAGACGAAAGGATAAATCTTGTGGATAAGAAGATTCCCCCTGTTTTGGCCCCTTCTGCATTTAATGTGCTGATAAGATAAAGTATTATTATTATTATTATTATTATCATTAGAGGCCATGTTTTCCCGAATATGGGCCAATAATTTTTTTCGTGAAACAACAAAATAAGTATGGATTTTGAGTTCTACAATATAGGCGTAATCACTTTGCGCACAAAAAATCTTTTACTTTCGATTTACTTTAAATTGACTGAAAAACTGTGAGAATAAATTACTCATGTATTTCTCTTGTACATGAGTTTCAGACAAAACGTTCAACATGAAAGTTGTTCTACTCGACGAGCCCCTCAATATGAGTACAAAGATGAGGGGGTTTGAAAGCAAAAATATTTTCGGGTCAAATTCAGGTCCATTTATCTCAAAAGACGGGTCCTTCGATTTTTGATTTTTTTGCCCTTATTTGACGCGGAATTTTTTGCTCTATAAGATGAGGTAAAAATTGGACTGCACTTTTTTTGTTTTAAAATTTTAATTAATTTTAGAATCTTTTGAGGAGGTAAAAACTCAGTTTGCGATCGGATCTCCGGACCGTCGTATAGCCAGTTTTTGTTGTCTTTTTATACTTATAATTAATCGACACTAACATTGGTCCTGGGTCGCTCCATTTTTTTTCGGTGAAAATCGAGTTTTCAAAATTCGAAAACCCGCCACATCTGTGTTTCAAGGAACCAGCCCAAATGATTACCCATTTTGTGATGGGGGCCCATGGGGGTATCCATAAAAATTTTTTGGACCAAATCGGTGAGGTCGATGTCCGGGGTCACTGGCTCAACCCTCGAATCTTACTGAGCCGGTGTCTTAATACTACTTTAATACTTTTTTTTCACATTCTCAAGTAGTAGTATCATATGCAGTTCGTTTGCGGGTCTGAAAATTGTGGTTCCCCGAAAGCCATTATCGATGCATTTATAATAATAACTTGATACACAATCTATTTAAGGGCTGCACTTCCATGCATTATTGCACACATTTTGCGTGAGCATGTGATAAATATATTTTCAAAGGCTTAGACAAAACCGATCTCTTAGCAACAATTTATAGTAGTATTCAATCTATTCGATTCTATGATTCCTTATCCGCTTCATCTGTTATGCTCTCATTCAAACTCGTTATGTGAATCACATTTTCAGTAATGGATAACTCTGTAGAGCACACATCGACTACACAACCTTCCCCACCAAACGAGCCACCTCCGAGTTATGACCCCTCTCTAGTATGCGTCGTTTATTCTATAAATATATTTAAAATATCCCCATCCATCTCATCTCCCTTCCGATTCCCTGTCCTCCTCTCGACAGGAATTGGAATTAATTATAGCACGAGGTAAAGTAAGTCTGCAGAAGATATCACTGACCTAGCAGCGATCTCCCTCGCGACAATACTAGTTACATTTACCTTTACTTTTACAGCAGTAACGTTTCATTTATTCAGCAACCGTATGGTATAACACACGCCCAGCAAATAGCGTTTACGATACCAGTGACTCTGGAGAAACATGGTGGAACTCCTCTACTCGCCCCCTATGGCACTTATCAACCACAAGCCGGTGTACTACCAATTATCATGCAGCCAGGAGCGCCACAGCCGCGTGAGAATTTAAAAAAAAACCCCATCCCCTACCCCTCACCGCAATGTAACGGAATTATAATAGGTTTCATTAGGTAGGTTAAGCCATGTTTAAATTTTATATTCAGCAGTTATATTTTTTTCAAAATTAAATGTTATACAACTGCAAAAATTGTGACCAATATGAACTTGCTAATCAAGTGTTTACAAGATACGAAGCGATAAGAAAAAGGGTGGTAAAGTGTATAAAACAATGAGAGTTTCCTTTGTTTTGTTTTTCTTTGTGAAAACAATTTGAATAAAATACTTCTTAAAAAATAAAAAAATAAAAAAAAGGTTATTCTCTTTTATTCTCTCTCAGAGACTCGATGGATTGCCATTCCTGACCCTGTTCCCGGATGTCCTCCTGGACTCGAATTCCTGGCTAATCTCAGCAACATTGTGGTCAGACAAAAACCAGAACTACTGGAATTCCTCATGGGCATCGAGGTTTGTCCTTTGTTAAATTTCACAATATTGACATAAATTAATCAAATTTTCTCAAAACAATTATTTTCCATGACAGTTATGCAAAAATCACCTACGCATTTGGGCGAGCAGGTGAGAAAATGTTTGCTTCTTTTATACTGATATTCGTTCGTTTCATGGCTGTGTATCACTAGTAGAAGATGGAAGAAGAGAAGGGTTCCCCTCTTGATATTCTCCGACAAAGAATTCATTGCATCAGAGATTCCTCACGCTACAACGCGCATTGCTTTTAGTAAAAGATATCATTGTCGCTAGCGACAAGACCCACCCTATTTTGCCAAAATTCACTCGAAAAAAGAAACAGATATAGCTAAAACTCAATCAATTTTTTTCGTGATTTTTCGCGCCACCCATTTTTTGCGTCCGACACACCGGATTTTAATTTCCATCTACACAGTTTATCCACTTATGAAAGACTATTAAATCACCCGACCCATGACGGGTGAATAGCACAATGAAAGGATATCCCATAAATGATAATGCAGTTATCACAGCAGAATCCCGAAGAAAGACACTGCTAGAAAACTGTTTCCTGTATAATAAAATTAAATTTGCGATGTTTAGATCTATATGGCTTCCGAAGAATCAGAAATGGTCCAGGCTCAAATACTGAGAAACCAGAGAGGATATCTGTTCAAGTTCTACGACGGATACGGAAGGGTAAGATGGTTATTGAATGAAAGAGGGGAAACTTTACCTTGAAGGTGGCATTCACAGTTGCCCGTCCCCTTCAGTGCTGTATAAGTGGATGTTGCGCATGTTTGGAGTACTGCAAACGGCATAGTTCAGTGGAGAGTCAAGCTGAGAAGGTTAGTAACAGAGTAAACTTGAGAACAGCCTAATTGGCAAAGATAATTTTGTATTGGATATTACGATGTAATTTTATAGATCGGTGACATTCGGACACGTAGATCCTGTTGTGGGTCGTCATTGACAATTGCTGATGGGAAAGGAGAAGATGTCAGTGAAAATTTTGTTTTTCTGTAGTAGGATTATCAAACCGTGAGCTCGAAATGAATATATTTTGCCACCGATTTAAAGGCATACCTTCATTTCATTTGCAACACAGTTATCAAGAATCCACATAGACGAGAGCTCTGGTGTGCATGAAATTACAATTCTTGCACCTAGCCTTGCATCCAACTCCCTTTTCTTCTTACAATTAAACTTTCTTTCTTGTGGGGGGGGGGGTCTTAAAGGCATATCCGCGATAAATCAATGAAAAGCGTTCTTTATTTTAATATGGTCGAGTATAGTTATTTGATTATGATAATCAGTTATCAATGTTTTTTCCCATATCAAGGTGATTTTGATCGATGGTCGCTGCTGTGCGCGATGTTGCTGTGATGCCGACTTTCCGGTATTTATCCATCTAGTTTCCCCAAAATAAAGGAATACATGTAGAACAAGTTCATACTGCAGAATTTGACGTGCGGTGTAATAATGGTCAAAATTGTTATCTGTGAAGAATGCTATTGTTGTAGCTTCGTTCATTCACAAATGGAGGTTTGCTCGGCAGGATCAAACGAAAATATCTCGGATACATTCATTCGTCTTACTCCAATGCTGATGTCTTCGAGATAGAATGTAGGTTATCCAATCAAAATACATTATGGTTTCAATAATACGTTATGGTTTAATGGGCAAATTGAAAATGTTAGATTTTTGGGTGGCGATCGTTTTGCCAACGATCGTTTGCACAACGGATACAGTTGTTATGTCCTTTGGTGTGTGTATGAAGTGTAGTGTGCACAAGAGTTACTATCTTGCTTTATTAGCAGAGACGAGAGAAGAATACAGAGCGTAGTGAACGGGAAGACTGAATGGCTCTTGACTGATTTTGAATCTAGGCATAAGAGTTGGCGGGGCCAGACACGAGAGAGTATTAGAGATAAAGGTAGAGTGGTGAATTTCGCTATAATATTGTAGGGTACGGTAGCTAGATTACGGTAGTTCGGGTTACGGTATCCATAAAGATAAAGGTTGGCTCACTATTGATATAATGGCAACTAGTATTTGATCTCGGGCCACCATGAATTTTTCGACGTTCGCCATTTTCAACCATGAACCCCGGGTCATGGTTGAAAATGGCGAGGTCAACTGAAACAAATCAGTTCGCGCTTCCTGTCGGTTACGGTAGCCCAATACCGTACACTCTCACTGACAATGGTACAACGTTGGTTGTCATACGCCAAATTGCAACCGATTTATGATCCGTTGTGCAAACGATCGTTGGCAAAACGATCGCCCCCCCCCCCCAGATTTTTATAGCTATTAACTGATTAATTTGCGCTTTTATCGATTATGGCCGTATTAGCCATAATGCTTCATTACCATTTTTGTGCACCCCTTTTCAATAATTTCCCTTGCAGTCCCAGTCGATCTCGACGTTCGAATCAAAGCTTCCGTCATCGGAGCCACTATTCTTATTGTGAGTGTGATCTACAAAAAATTCAATATATTTTGATTTTCTATGCTAATTTCAAGAGTATGGGATATTCTTATTTTTACAGGACTTCCTCGAGTTCGAAGTCAATCAATTTCGTAATAATCGTCTTCAAAATAATGCGCTCATTCTTTAATCAAGGTCGGTAACTTCAAAGTTGTTGTTATTGGAATTCCTCTTCCTGAAAATCAACTGTTTATTCTTGGTTAACTCACTTTTCATTCATCTATTCGATAAATTATATTTAATAATAGCACACACCTGAGCGAGGTGACAGGAGTTATTGATCCTTATCTATCTAATCGGTATGTGCATCAAAAGATGAGCGTGAAGTGAGTTTCTTTTGAGTTTCTTCCGTATTTAATTTTCGTGCTCGAACTTGACCCAGGTTTGTTTGTCCTGATATATGGGTATAATAAAATTAAAGAAATAAAGAACAATTCAAACATTTTTTCTAGAGAAACTTCACATAGTAAATACGTTTAAAACTTTACACACATTCAAAACAGTTTTCATACACGGTCTATGATACACCACTCAAATTACGAAAATTACTCCCTCCCCAATTTAAAAAAAAAAGGAAAATACACCAAGTCAAAGTGCATTTAAGTGGGCGGAGTACGCTAAAAGATCGCTGCAAAAATGAGAACTGTGTGACGGAGACTTGGATTCAGGAATACTTGAAGCCAAAAGCCCCTCCGCGTTGCTCAAGGTCGCTAAAAGTAGTCAGAACAATGGACACGTGATGGATACTGCGGTGTGAACCGCCCATGGGGCGGCCCGCAATGACTACTTTATTCCTATCTGGCCACTTTTTGTGATCGGTCGTTCTTTTGTTCTCTTCACTTTCCTTCGCTCTCTCGTTTGCTTGAGAGAACAGAATCATTGCGGGCCCGCAATGATTTTACACCGCATTGCGGGCCCGCAATCATTAGAAATAAAGAGTCAAGGCCATTGCGGGCCGCAACCCCCGAAAAGCCAACTCTACTCAATGGTCTCTTCGACGCGCAATGCTCTCTCGTTGTTAGAGAACAGAGAAATAGTGTGCGCAATGAAGAGACCATTGAGTGACGTTACGCTCCCTTTAAAGACACTGTCTTAATGTACAGACAAATTTCTTTCGAATGAGCTATACGTCATCAGTCATCTGCAAATAACGTCGATGAGACTCGTATTTAGAGCAGATGTGTGGATATAGAAAGCGAGACACAAAAAGAGAAAGAGAGGGACAGTTTACTCTAACGTAAAATGAGATAGAGTAAAGTGAAGTAAACTGAAGTGAAGTCTTCAAGTGTCTATAACGGAGATCACTCCTGACCGATAGTACACAAAGGAAACGAAATTTTACGAAAATTACGTTAGATCTAAATCACGCAGGGAGGAAAAGAATATCCATGTATAGACGAGAAAACAATTTACTGTAAGTACTTTGAAGCGTCATCAACTATTTCGTTTATCGAGGGCTGCGAAATCCCGACCACTGATCAATGAAGAATCCAAGGACCTTTATCTAACAAAAAACCATTGGTACATGAATGAAAAGGTAGCGGAAAATGTGAATACAGTTATTCAAGGCACACGATGTCCTGCGGGAAATTCTAGGCAAGTGAAAATTCAGTGAACATGGTAGTAGTCATACAATGACTGATTAGTCTGTGCGTGCTGAGGTACCATACACAGTATTCTGGTCCAAGCCATTTTTCTTCCAAAGCAAGACAAAGGAGAGACCATTGTATTCGAGAGAGTTTGTATGTTGAGCGGTCGTTCTTGCTTTGAAAGTCATGAGAACGCTGTGCATACAACTCCTCGGCACACAGCGATCTGATCGGCCTATTAGCGAAATTTCCTTTACGCATATCTCGGGAAATCTGCTAAATTTCAAAAATTTGTGCTACAATTCCCTAGATCTATTGAATATCTAGCTATGGCCAAAGCACCATCTTCAGAAAAGTCGTCGTTTATGAGCTACGAGATGTGCGACGTTTCCTAATTGCTCAATCAGATCGCCGTGCGGCACCCATCACCAAAAGATCTCATTGGCACTGGGCGCGCTGACAGATTGAGCGCGTGGTCATCACAAAGTGTTGTAAACAAGTAACCAACATGTGGTGCAAATAAGTCACGAAAAGAACAGAAAGACACGATAAGCAAAGGGGTGCATTATTTGTCTTCTCTTCGAATTCTGAACATTTTAAAGGGTGGAAGGTGAAGCTAATAATCTCTATGAATATTGAAACATTTTTCGAAACATGTTCAGGACAGTTTTGGGGTATAAGGTCGGATGAAATTTGTTGCGTCTGAAAGTAGACCAAACTATAGACTCTCAGTACTAGGTAGGGTTGGCAATAACTACTTTATTCCTATCCTCTACTTTTTGTGATCGGTCGTTCTTCTATGTTCTCTTCACTTTCCTTCGCTCTCTGGTTGCGTGCCCGCAATCGCTTCCCCCCTCCCCTCCATCCAAGTTTGCGGGCCCGCAATGATTTTACACCGCATTGCGGGCCCGCAATCATTATCAATACAACGTCAAGGCCATTGCGGGCCCGCAACCCCCGAATAGCCAACTCTAGTATTATACGTAGTTCAGAACAAACTCGTTTGTTTGGTCTGATATCAGGCCTAATAGTTTATTCTGCCCTGACATGAGCTGCTTTCAAACTCTACGCTCTTTCTTTGTCCTCAACGAGAGAGCTTTGTCAGAGAGGAGAGAAAATAAGCCAAGCTGAAAAATAAAATAAATAAGCTAAATAAATAAGAATAAATAAGAATAAATAAATAAATAATAAATAAATAATATATAAATAAGAAAAATAAGCTGTGTGCTGAAAAGTTCATCCGAACTGAAGCCGGACAGCCCATTATTCCCAATAGTTACGAAATATGAGCGTTTGTTCTCTTGTGGCCACAAGAATATATAAATGTCGAAGTAGATGAAAAAGAGTGTAAGGAAGTGGGGGAAGAAGCAAAAACAACGACTCTCACCCGTGAAAGGTCGCAGGTAGTGTAAGACAGAAGGATAGAGAGAAAGGAAAGGAGAGAGAGAGAAATAGAGAGGAAGAGAGCGAGAGGGAGGGAGATCGGGAGAGAGGGAGAGAGGGAGAGTAGAAGGAACGACATAGAAACAGCAGCTGATAAATGGCAATGCAGTCCTCAGTGCGCCCGGAGTGAATGAGAGAGACAAAAAAATGATAAAGAGGATAAGGGGAAATGAAGAGGACACAGAGAAAAATAAGTTCGTTAGTGATAAAGGAAACGAAGAGAGTGACAGAGACAGAGAAAATATGAAAGTGAGAGATTGTGTGTGAAGTGGAGAGTGCGGAGAAAGAGAGGGATAAAGAGAAAGCTCGGGACATACGCAAAAAGGATCAGTCACACTTTTAATATTAATCAAATCGCATCTGCCGCGATCAAGATCCGTTCAAAATCGAGAGGGAGCGTGTAGAAATTGGAGATCATTGAAAATTTGGAAAATGCGCAAGCCAATTTTTCTTGGGTACACTAGGACAGAATTGAAAACTCAATTTTTTATCCTATTTTCTTTTGTGCTTCCGTCAAGGAAAGCTGGACAGGCGCAGTTCCAAAATTCTCTCGGAGCCCTAGCTATTATGTTGCTTCCGCGAAACTTTTGAATGAGAGCCTAACCAAAGATCCAATTCTATTCATAGAACACATTTTGCAGCTTGTCCTGTCACATGTCGGTAATTAATATATTTATCGCTTCTTATATAATGAGGGAAGGAAGATAAACTCAAAGCGATACTTTAGAAATGAATAAGATTCGAAGATAGCTGCTAAATTACGAGATTACAGCTTTAATACGATTATTGAAAACTATTGGGTTGGGGGAAGTTACAATTAATGTATCAAGACTATTCCAACTATTAACAATTCTATTGGAGAAGAATGAAAGATATCTACTACTATTACATCTATTACAACACATTCTCATAGGATGACCTCTAGTACGATTTAGATTACTCGAAATGATGAAAAATTGCCTACAATCGACATCAACGAATCCGTGAACAATTTTGAATACAAAAGAAAGATCTAAACAGGTTCGACGATGTTTGAGCGAGCGGAGATTGAGTAGATTGAGTGCCTCGGCGTAGTTTGTGTAGGGTATGCCGCACTTCGCAAGGACTCTCCTGGAATATGAGGTCAGACAGGACTCAATTAGATCATTCAGCATGACACTATTGGGATTCCACAGCTCGCTACAGTACTCCAGAACAGGCAAGACGTAAGTCTGAAAAAGACGTGCATAAACATTTATGGAGCGAGACATAAAAGATCTATGAATGTATGCGCATCGTGCTTTCGCCTTGTTGACGATATTTGTAATGTGGTTATGAAACTCTAACTTATTATTATACGTTACACCAAGATCTGTAAACTCTTCTACCACGGGAAGAACTTCATTGTCTACATATAAAGCAATGTCAGGATGGCTGGCGCCAATATGCATGACAACGGACTTTGTTTTGGACATGCAAAGACCAAAATTCATGCTCCATTCATGTACAATGTTCAGTGAGTGTTGAATAATGGACGGATCATTAAAGGAGTAAATCTTCATGTCATCGGCATAGATAGAACAAAATGCACCCCTAGGGAGTAGGGAAGGTAGTTCATTAATGAAAAGAGAGAAAAGCAAGGGGCCTAAGCAGCTACCTTGTGGCACACCGCTAACTGTATTGTATGGGCGGGATTGGGAAAGACCAACTTGTACGGATTGTGATCGAGATTGTAGGAAGGAAGAAATCCAATTGAATGAATATTTATGGCAAGGAGACCTATGTTTGCCTAACAAAAAAAAATGTAAATACATACACATAGCAGGAACAAGAGCAGGAAAAGTTAAAGGGAGTGAAAGTTTATCAACGTCATTTCGTTTATATTTCTGTTTTCTTTTTCCCATGTCAACATGGTAACGTCTGCGTTTAAGAATTCTAAAAAAATGCTTTGGTATTTAGTGACTAAATCACGCGGTAAAGTAGGTCCGAGGAAGAGATTAGGCCCTCCGGACTGACTTGGCCTATCATTATCGCTGGCCTAGCTGTCATCACCAGCAGCACTTCGTGTGAGCGGATGATGGGGATAGGCGATGCACCAACACTCGCACAAATGCATAATAAAATTCGAACGGGCAATGAATAATGGAAGACATTTAAATTCTTACGGATAATAATTATAGTACGAGAGTGAAGCGAAAACGATAAGGTATGAGATGCACTAAAGATTAAGCTCAAGCTTAGCTAGATTATTATATATGAGCTTGGTACTCCCACAAAAATAAAATTGGCAAATGAACATTTTCGAAATTGTAATATGCTTCGCTTTCACTCGATTTCGAATGAATTCGTTCGCTATTTCCTTTTCGCTTCCTCCGTTCCCAGTCGACTCTCTTTGCGGAAGAAGCAAAAGAATGAAATAAACGAAAATGAAGAGAGAATGGATATTAAAGTAGATAGAGTCATCAAATGAAATGTGTGAATGTAAAAGTTTTCGCCATCAACTGACAACTCGATCAATATTCGCAGCTCTCCGCACTTGTCACACACTCTCCCTTCGTTTTTCTGAAAGGGAATGCGGTGTTAGATTTACGCGGCGGACGTACGCCGTAACCCCCGCCGTAACGACGGAGACACGGAGGAGGGGGTTACGGTGTATGTACATAAGGAAAATGTAACACCGCATAAAGGTAAAGGATATCCTGTTTAAAAAATCACTGCTATGCCAGAGATAATTCAAGGTCAATTCAATCGATATGTCTCCCTGTCTCCCTGTATTCGTCTCTTTGCCTCGGTATTCATGAATTGTTAACTTTCTTCCACCAATAAGAGATTTACCTGTCGCAACTCCAATTGTGTGATGGTTCTTTGATCGCAGTCGAGAGACATAAGAGAGACAAAAGACCCAGACAGTGTGAGAGAGTACGCATTAGGAAGAGGGTACAGAGAAAGAAAAGAAGGTGAGAGGAAAGTGATCTACCATCGATAGTGTTTATCATCATTGCATTCCTTCGTGATCAGCCATTTCCCCGCCATAATATTTCGTTTTCACGTTCCACGGTGTTTTCCTTCATGTTTTTTGTTCGAATTTACTCAGTCTCTGTCTCGCTCTCCCTCACTCCCTATCTTTGCTTCTCCCTCTCCAAATCTTCTAGTGAATTTCAATAGATGATATCGTAAATCAATCATTCTTAGCTGATTTAATAAATAAATTTATGCATTACAAGGATAAATTATAATAGCGAATAATTTATTAGGTTGTGCCATAAGTCTTTTTGAATTTGACGGTACAACTTCAAGTTAAATTATCTTAGTTTAACGACGATATTGACTTGGTATTTATTCGTTGTTATGTGCGATGACTCCTTGCTATAATCCACCCACTACGTGGGCTCACTACTTGTAGGAGGACTATAGTTATTATGCATACTGTGAATCCAACTATCTTTCGACAACTCCTTTGTTCGTATACTTTTCATTTAGTAAACTTTTGGACCCCTTAACTAAAACAGCAATCCGAAAGAGTAAGGTCCGGAGAGTAAAGAGGGACAGGTAGTATACGCCAGAAAAATTTGGCTGCCTTGGCATAACGAGTTTTACTTTGTCCCTTCGAGATGAGCCGTGCCGAAGAAACATTTTACGCCGCTGTGGTCGCAGCGATGAGAGCTATGGCCTCAAATCTTGTAGTTGTTTATAATAGAGGTCCTCGATTATATCAGTGACCTCAACTATACGCATGCAATACAATGGCCGCATACACAATTTTTTAAACCTATGAAATCTCCAGTTTCTGATGTTTTCAGGTTTAGTGATCGGTTCTAGTTTCTCTTCTTTTCAAATTCACTGGCTACCATGCTCAGTGTTCTTGTGAATGACCCATCTCTTCAATAATGCTACCAGATTGTCAACTCATGCGCTTCTTCTTTTTAGAAAAATAAAAGAGATAGCGGTCTCAATCAGCGATTTTATTCAAATTCCCGCCAAATGACCACTTTTCGTTTAATCAACTTTTTGACTTTTTCAAGATCCCTTAATTCTAGTGAAATGGTGGGTGTGGATGATCCAAGTGTGGCTGACATTTCACCAGGGGTGTCAAATGGATCACTCCCCTTTAACAAGAGAAACCCAACTCAAATGGCCGACATGATCATTTCTCTCTTTAAAAAAATTGTTTCTGATTTTAAATGAAGGTAAGCAATTGACCAGCGTATGGTTGGAGGGCACATATGTGGGATACACATAAACTAGTTGTAGATCGATTTTTGTAAAGTTCAAGCGAAATAGAGTCGGGAACAAATTGGACTTCAAAACTAGATTTTTATTTTGGGACAACGGGTGCGGCATACTCATATTTAAAAGGAAGTCTGAATCGAACCTTATGCGGGGTATGTAGAGGGGGACACTAGTTAGTGATATGCACCAGCGCAGAGAGCTCCGTTCAAAACGAAGTGAGAAATAAAAGTGCAAACACAGCACTGTCAAATTCAAAAAGACTTATGGCACAACCTAATATATCGTGATGAATTACATAACATACGATGCCACAACTTAGGTAGCAAAGAAATTTTTGCATCTATTATCGCTAGTATTGTCTAATCCCTCATCTATTTTGTTCTATTTTTTTAAACATATTCCATCAATTATCATATACTACGTGCCCTTTTTCCGATTCCATTCGTTGCAGTTTTCGATCGTTTTACTTTCTCTCTCACCTGTTTATATTTTCTCCCCTTGTAAAGTTGATCTTTGATCTTTACCTTTTCCCTCTCCGTCCCTATTTCTATATCTCCTCCATCTCCGTATTACACCATATTCTTTTTTCACGTTGTAGATCACTTTTGAGGCGCGTAATACTTTCGTACTGTTTTGACACGATCTAATCCTCTTCAGCAACGGTTACTGATGACGTCACTGATTTCGTCAGGAAGACCCTCGAAGACGTCGTCGTTCAAGGATATTGGATAGGATTTGTAGCCAATGAAGGAGAATGGATCAAGTTAGTACTTCAAATACAACTTGTGGTACACTACGTCATTGTGGAACTTGACATTTTGGAAGAAATGCTATATTTCGCAATGTTTTCGCTGTAAAAACGATACATCTAAACCATGTTCCAGAACGGGGAAGTTGAACAATCTAAAGTGGTCATGACAGCCAAGTCATTGCTACGATGTGTTTATGTGCTTGTTAGGCCGCATAATTTTCAATTGATTCAGATATTCTCCAGTCTATTCTCTCCCGTTCTGACGATTACAAACTTCGCTAAGCGGGAGAACTCAAGTAGGATCATCGTCCCTGCACTCAATAGTGCCTGAGAGGTATGCCCATCATTGCTTTTCAAAGTGTGCAATGGAAACGGAAAACTGTGAGAGTGAACGCGCCTTTCCATTAGTACTGATTATTTATTGCACACATATTTGATACTTTGAGGGTGATAAGGTTGTCATAAGACGTGCCTTTAGCTATATTGTTCTATTTTCTGCTGTTCAAAAGTTGCGATAGGAAAGTAAACAAGACGTCCACATTCCCCGTTGTTTTCCGTCTCTATTCATCACTATTGAAAACTGCAATAATCATCGCTGAATTTATGATATTTTCTCATTTCACATTACGAATCGTCGTTGCACCTTCATCATCAGACAATTGTTATCTACGATGAGGATGGGCGTCTCGAAGGACATCTACTCCTCCACCTGCAGATCAAGGACAACGTCAATCGAACACGATCCAGGTGATGAAATTACTTTTAAATGTATCCTTTTCGGTGCAAAAGTGAGAAAAAAACAAAAGATGACTTCATATATTGCGAACTATCTAGCCGTTTTTGGTTTCTTTTAGTCACTTTTGAACTAAAACATGAGAGGAGGGTCTTGTTCTGACTAATCCCTCTCATGTAGTTGTCAAAAAGATCAATCCTTTGATTCTATCGTAATCCTTCGTTGTACAGATTGAATTCCGTTCGACGCTGAGGTCGTCAACCTCAAAGAGAACGCGGACATCGTGAAGACGTCACAAGAAGTGATGACTTCTGGATTACATCGGATGTCTGCAGAAGAAGGATGATGAACGGCTCTTCTGGCGTCGTCTGCGTCTGGTGGTCTTCTTTTTCGATAGAATAAAGATGTTTGAGTGTGCAAGAATTAGAAATCGGTGTCCAAGCCCGCGAAGTTAAATGGGCGGAGCCATAATCGCTATATAAGTTGGGTAAACCAGAAAGGGGCGGAGCTATGTATCGGTATACAGTGCGCGACATAATTATAAGACACCCCTAAAATTTTGGGATTCTGGACGAATGGTGAATGGAAATCGAAAGATGTATAAACCATTTGTATCCCCTCCTTGGATAACTAAGGCTGCCCACGTATGAGGGAATTCCATTTCCCGGTCAACGAGAAAATAAATATTTTCCGAAATTTTACCGCGACATAATTATAAGACACCCTGATTTTTTTCATGAATTGCTATTTTTTTTAAACTTCTGCATAACAGCAACAGGGCAACAATAGGTTAATAATCGATGTTATGGCCCATTCTCGAGATTAGGCCAAAGGTGCGATTGGGCATGCTTCCATGGAGGGCAGAAAACAATTGCCGCTCGATGTCGTCCCACTCCGTTTTGATGAAAGCCTTCAATTCGGCAACGGGTGCATACTGTTTGTTGTTCTTATACACACGACGATCCATGATGCCCTATATGTTCTACGTGTGGTTTATATCGGGGGAACCCGTCGGGAATGGGAGAAAAGGGATGTTCTTGACTGCGAACAATGATATCGAGGGGTGTTGGCATGAATGAATGCACTGTCTTTCTTCTAGACCAGATGGTGGGCACGGTTCTTGTTCATGAACAGAACAAGGGTAGTCTGGTGCATCACTTGATACTCCGGATAGTCCATCCTGCTGGAGCTGAAGGAGATGGGCGGCATGTCAAATTTTAGGAACGCGCCCAGAACATGACCGAAGTTCCTCCAGCTGAAATAACGCGGATCGTTGAGAAAACCATGTCAGAAGCAGTTATATCCGTCAGGAATATAAGGGTTGAACTTGTTCTTATCAGTTAATGCAATCAGAAACCGATAATTTGAAAATTTTTGGAAAAAAAATGATGTACCGTACTGGGGCGGGTTCCCAAAATTTGACATGCCGCCCATCTCCTTCAGCTCCAGCAGGATGGACTATCCGGAGTATTAAGTGATGCACCAGACTACCCTTGATCTGTTCATGAGCAAGAACCGTGTCCACCATCTGGTCTCGAAGAAAGACAGTGCATCCATTCATGCCAACACCCCTCGATATCATTGTTCGCAGTCAAGAACATCCCTTTTCTCCCATTCCCGACGGGTTCCCCCGATATAAACCACACGTAGAACATATGGGGCATCATGGTTC
The DNA here is from genome assembly GCA_943737045.1 of Parapristionchus giblindavisi. Taxonomy (NCBI): domain Eukaryota; kingdom Metazoa; phylum Nematoda; class Chromadorea; order Rhabditida; family Diplogasteridae; genus Parapristionchus; species Parapristionchus giblindavisi. The sequence continues at coordinate 1,235,817 of CALSFV010000002.1, read as the reverse complement.
GTCGTGTGTATAAGAACAACAAACAGTATACACCCGTTGCCGAATTGAAGGCTTTCATCAAAACGAAGTGGGACGACATCGAGCGGCAATTGTTTTCTGCCCTCCATGGAAGCATGCCCAATCGCACCTTTGGCCTAATCTCGAGAATGGGCCATTACATCGATTATTAACCTATTGTTGCCCTGTTGCTGTTATGCAGAAGTTTTAAAAAAATAGCAATTCATGAAAAAATCAGGTTGTCTTATAATTATGTCGCGGTAAAATTTCGGAAAATATTTATTTTCTCGTTGACCGGGAAATGGAATTCCCTCATACGTGGGCAACCTTAGTTATCCAAGGAGGGGATACAAATGGTATATACCTCTTTTGATTTTCATTCACCATTCGTCCAGAATCCCAAAATTTTAGGGGTGTCTTATAATTATGTCGCGCACTGTATAAGCACGGGAGTGTCCGAGTACATGTAGTCTATTTGACATATTATAAAAAGAGACCCATGGTCTAGTGGATAGCAGGTCGAGCTATCAATCCGATCGGTTGGTCGGCAAGAAAGTTCGACTCCCCGAGGAGGAAGAGAAAGTTTGACTTGTTCCAAATCAAAGCATATGTTGTGACATTTTTGCTTGACTTTTCAAGGTTTAATTTTAGTTCAATAATAATGAGTGGAAGCTTCTTACAATTAGAATAACGAAGAATCGTGAAGATAGATGTTCTTTCTCATCGAGCAATTCTTTCATCTTTAGCTTTATTATCTATCAACATAATCATTTCTAATTTTTCTTCAAATTCTCTCTTTCTGTCTATCATCGATCATTCTTATATAGAACCTTTGTTCATATTGTTTATTATATTTGCTCATATTGTACGAAACAGCTATAAAATATAATCAATTAAAATAAAACAAAGATCATGTTTATGAGAAAGTGGTGACATTTTGAACCACGTCACCACGTCCGATGAGAACCGTCTATTCATTAGCCCTTGTCTCTCCTATGCAAATAGTTTTCATTCAGCGGTTCTCATCCGACCTAGTGCCCATTATTAAGGATACGTAATAGATATTCTATCGTAAAGAACATTGAAAAATACGATTGTTAACTTTCTAACGCCCATTTTTCTGAGATTTATTTTTGACAATTAATTTAGTAAGTAAATCAATATACAGGAGTGATATGCATGCACGTATTTAAAATAATTGTAACAATAAAACTATTAAGTAATAATGTGCTTCATGGTGTTTCGGCCGCTACGTCTAGACACCATAAAGCTTTGCCTGGTGTCGCGGCCATCTTCAGTAGACAGCACCAGGTCTTTCTAGAGACTTTGTAAAACTAGATTTTTATATGAAAGTGTTAAAATCTCTAATTTAACAACTAAACTACTATGAAAAGATAAGCTAATTCTATAAACAAACAATAAAAGTGTGAATTACTAGAGTTTGATGTAACATGAATACAATGTAAATAACGGAAGTGGTATTAAAATGAACCTCTTTAGATAAGATGAGATGAGTCCATGTTGTCCTGGCTGAGGTACGTTATGCTGATGTGTCCTAATCGTCCTTCCTTAAAGTTGGTCTGATAGTGACGTGGCATAGAGAGAGATAGAGACTAGTAGAACGAGGGACTGGCGTGGGGTCAGTGTATTTATAGGCATTTGTTGTACCTTGTTCATATACAAACTACAAATCTATGTATGATAGGCCAAGGACCGTGTGTAGATAATAATATGAAGGATTTATAGTCCAAAGGTCTAAGAGATATAGAAACTTGTCATTTATAGTTGCGAAGATTAGAGATCATATTAAATTTTATCTAGAGAGTAAATTATGACAAATTATTTCTTTGTTTGTTGCATATTTAATTGAAATTAACGGGTTTTTGCTAATAGTTTTGAAAATTCTGCTGTGAATTTGAAACAATGGATAATTAAGATTTTTAAATGTAATTATAAGCTGTTTTGTTCTATCAATGAAGCTTTTATACTCTGTACTATTTCGATATATTCTAAGTATTTCTCCATGCAGAGTATTTAGTCCTATTCTTAATGGTATACATGAGTTATAATGGGGATATCTGATTACTTTGAAAGAGTAATCATCTGTTTTGTTATAGATTGACGTTATCGCAGAGCCATTTACTATATGTATGTCTAGATCTAGAAAAGCTGTTCTGAAATCTGTTTGATTTGTTTTCTCTAATGATAGTGAATTGTGATAGATAAATGAAGTGATTGCTATAAAATCTTCTGATTTATCTGAACAATGAAATAGGTCATCTATATATCTAAATGTTCTAGAAAGTTTCTGTGCTAAAGTGTGTCCTTGTTTTATATTTTCGTATATATATTCATATTCCATGAATGAAAGTGTCATATCTGCTATCTGAGGAGATGCATTGTTGCCTTGCGGTATTCCTTTATTTTGTTTGAATATCTGACCTGCGTATACTGCGTAACTGTTATTGAGAACATATTCAAGCATCATTTTAATGTAATTTTTATCGTAACTTCTGCTATATAATGCGCGTGAATTACTGTAGAAAGTCTTTTGTCCTGTGACATTAATGTACTCTTTTTTAGCATTTCGAAACATTAATTCAATTAACTTGAATATGTTTTCTCTTACTATTTTATGAGGTAGATTGGTAAATAAGGAAGAGAAATCAGCACAAAATATTTTTGCACTTTTATTTGATAAAGTTTTTAAACGTTGGTTAACTATTATAGTGTTATCTATTGAAAAATAATAATTAATGCCAGTTCTTTCAGTAATTTGTTTACAATATCTTTGGAAATGTAGTTTTAAGTGTTTAAGTATTAATTGAAGTTCTTTGGATATGGATTTCAAACTACTGTTATAAGCTCCTGTTATGAATCTTGCTTTAATAGGATTTTTATGCATTTTTGGTATAGCATAAATTCGTGGTAGTGCACAATCCTCTATCTGATTTAGTTTGTATTCATTAGTCTTTCTTGTATGTCTTCGTATTATTTCATCGTAGTCGATTGAGTTGTCTAGCTCGTATGTTCTACTATTATTTTCTTCAGTTGTTAATTCTTTTTCAAGAAATTTTAAGTATAACTTTTTGCATGTAAATGCAAAATTACTTTTTGCTTTATCAACTTGTGTTATTATGAAATTCTTGTGTAGATCTTTTAGATTATACTTTGTTTTATTTTGTTCAGATGTATATTTGTTTAGTAGTTTTACTTTTAGCTTATTCTCAAAAATTGAATGATACATTTGTTTAATATTGCTTGCTTGTGAAGAGTTCAATTTCAGTTTTCGACATAATTTTGCTATTACATTGTAAATTGATTCTTTAATGTTTTCCTGAATTTCTTCAAGTGTGTTATTAGGCGATATCCGATAATTTGTTCCAAACTCGAACAGATTTCTTAATTCATGGTTCGATATGATATTTCTGTTACCTGTGCATATATGACCCAATTCTTTATCAATGAATTCAGGATAGTTAGCACAGGTGCAGTCTTCTTTCAGTATTTTATCCTTTTCGTCTCTGTTTAATGTTTTCAAAAACCGATTGTAGTTACATAGAAAGGACGAAATTGGTTGTTCTAACGTATAGACTACTGATATTTTAGGTATTATTTCGGAAGGTTTATATTTTAATAGTTCTTCTGATATGTATGCTTTATTCATTTCTTTTTCTATTTTAAGAAGTTCCATGTATCTACCAAAGTAATGAACCTTCATTATAATTTTCGGTTTCTTGTCATCTTTTAAAGTTGATTTGTTTGACCAGAAGGTATTACAGACTAATGCGTATATTTTATATCTGGTTTTAAAGCTATGCTTATAAAACTCTTCAGTAGCGGTGTATTGAATTAATCTTTTATGTGTGTGTTTATATAATGATTTGCCGTACGTGTAAAGATTTCTGGTTTCCAAGTTTTCTATATTTTGGATTATATAGGCAATTGGGGAAGTATCTTTGTATGCTGGTTTCCTTCTTCTTTTCTTTCTGATTCCTCTAGTATTATTGGGTAAACCTATCGGTTTGACATTGAAGTATGGATGTGATCTCTTAGATAATGGATCAATTTGTTCAGAAATATTTCCGAAACCACTTATTTGGTCGTTTAATCCAAGCGGAAATGCTGTATTTAGTGCTTTAATCCAATATATTTCTCTCTCGGTCAAATCTTTACCATCAATTGAATGATCTAGAATATCAATATAAAATGATTCTTTAGAGTGGGAATTTTCTTTGAAGTGATTGCTTAAGAAAGTATTAAGATTATTATGACTGAATGAGTGTCTATGCTCAGACATTCTTCGTTTTACAGGTCGTTTAGTTTGTCCAACATATTGTTTTTCACAAACTTTACATGTAATGAGATAAATTACATTTTTTGCAGTGCATGAGGTATTAATATCTTTATTCGTTTGGTATAAGTCATTGGTTACTGTACTTCGTACGTGATCGTTTAGTCTCATTTTTGGGCAAATAACACATCTTGGTTTTGAACAAGTCGTTCCTCTATGTGTAGTGTATTGAGTGGGAGTAAAGAGTTTTCGTCCGCCTATTTTTTGCTTAAAACTGGTTGAATGTAATGAACAAAAAGTGTTGCTAGGGTTTTTGGCGAGAATTGTTTGGGCTCTCTACCCTTGTTTGCAACAGCGGTAGCTCTTTAGGCAGGGCTGCTGCCCCTGGTGGTGACTACTGTGAATACAGTATACCAGATATGGCCCAACCACTATGCGGCTGCGTCTACCGCTGTTGACTTTTGTCAACACAGCACGCAGTCACTGTAGTTGTGATAATGTTTGGAAAAGTTTCTGATGAACTAATGTTTATATCATTAATAAGCCATTTTTTCCATGAGTTCAAAACTCATGAAGTATTTGAAATTTTTTAGATACAAATGAGCTAAATCTAAAGTATTTTAAAGTTTTAGATGCAAATCTTTATAGGGGAATCGAGAATTTCTGTTGTGCGTTCTTAAAACAAAAGGATTTAAATGAAACTGTTTGGTTTACAGACTAAAGTCGTATGTCTTTGACAAAGATGTTGCGTATGTGTGGGTTATGTGGAGCCCCTCATCCACACACTCCACTGGGTGTATACACCCTGTGGTTGTGTAGCGGTCTTAACGACCACTATGGAGAGGCGGACTTTTTATATAGAAGTGTTTTAACGATTTTTGTTTGAAATAGTTTCCCAAGACAATGACATTATATCAAACTGTATGTACATAATAAGTAATACGGATGTGTGTTATTCAGTGTAAGAAATAGAAATATGAGAATATTAAAGACTTTATTTGCAAATAAATTGTTTGTGTAATATGGAATGACTAAAAATTAATGTAATAATTCAGTTGTTGTGAGATATTAAGTCTGCATCACCCTAACCTCGATAATTGAACTATCGAGTGGGGACGCTTCAAGTTATGGCCCCCGAATGGTTAGTTCAGGGGTGGCGGAAAAGCTCCGCGGATGTCGACTCTTGGTCGAACCTAGATTGTACAGAATGAGATTGTTCAAAATGAAAGCATGCATTGTACATGTTAAGTGAGTGAGAGTTAAGATAAATGATAATAAGGAAAGCTAAGGAAGATAATAGTATTAAATTATTATCCCTAGGTTGTGTAGAGTGGAGCTATGCTCTCACGTCAATACACAAGCCAAGGGAGAATTCAATTAATTTAGTAAGTAAATCAATATACAGGAGTGATATGCATGCACGTATTTAAAATAATTGTAACAATAAAACTATTAAGTAATAATGTGCTTCATGGTGTTTCGGCCGCTACGTCTAGACACCATAAAGCTTTGCCTGGTGTCGCGGCCATCTTCAGTAGACAGCACCAGGTCTTTCTAGAGACTTTGTAAAACTAGATTTTTATATGAAAGTGTTAAAATCTCTAATTTAACAACTAAACTACTATGAAAAGATAAGCTAATTCTATAAACAAACAATAAAAGTGTGAATTACTAGAGTTTGATGTAACATGAATACAATGTAAATAACGGAAGTGGTATTAAAATGAACCTCTTTAGATAAGATGAGATGAGTCCATGTTGTCCTGGCTGAGGTACGTTATGCTGATGTGTCCTAATCGTCCTTCCTTAAAGTTGGTCTGATAGTGACGTGGCATAGAGAGAGATAGAGACTAGTAGAACGAGGGACTGGCGTGGGGTCAGTGTATGTATGAACAATTATAATTGCTTTACTATTATTACTTTACTGATTTACTGATTTACTGACAACAATTACTGATGAGTAATTCAAAAAAAAACTAATTCATTCCTGTGAGAAAATAGAAAATTCCGACACTCATGAAATTAGGAAAAAATGTCATAACTATATTTTCAGTGATAATTCAAGGCCGATTCAGTTGGGAAATCCTAATCTATTCATTTAACCTATTTTACGATGTTTATTAGTGTTATGTTCTTGGACACAACTTATGTTGAAAAAATCTTATCTGTATCTGTTTGTAGTCGATTACTGTAGTATTTTCTTATATCTTATTTGATAAAGGAATCGGTGAGAGATACTTCACATGGACGATTCGAAGAACGTTTCAACACTAAAATCGAAGAAGATGTACCGATATAAGTTTCAACAAAACTATGAAAATTTAAAATAAATTGTGTAACTTTGTCTGAAATTTCAAATTCATCTTTCTATATGAACGCAGTCGCTTACAACGAGATAATAAATATAGTATAATTTATTGAACAGAGGAAAAGCGAATGGACCGATGTTATAAAGTTCATAATCTTGGACCACGAAAGTTCTGCGAATTCAAATAACAACTGCGTGGCATTTTGTGAAGATAGATAAACTTGATAAAACAATAAATAGTTGGTCTCGGAATTACTGCATGCGATTGTTCGGAACTTGATTCGCTTCAAACTCGAGGAAATCCTGTAAAAATAAGCATTAAAATTAGCCAAGAAAAAAATCTTTATTTTAAATTTTAGATTCAGTTTGTACTTATCACTTACAATAAGAATTGTAGCTCCGATGACGGAAGCTTTGGTTCGAACGTCGAGATCGACTGGGACTGTAAGGGAAAATATTGAAAATTTGTGCACAAAAACGGTCAACATAATCATGATGGCTAATATGCGAGTTATCGACAAATTCCCAAAATTATCATTTAACGGTTGTAAAAATATGCACTTTTAAATTTTACACTTGAGACAATTCTAATGTATTATTGATCGGATAAATCGTCTCACATTCTATCTCGAAGACATCAGCATTGGAGTACGATGAATGAATATATCCGAGATACTTTCGTTTGATCCTGCCGAGTAAAGCTCCATTTGTGGATGAACGAAGCTACAACAGTAAGAATTCTTCACAGAGAACAATTTTGCCCGATATTGGCCATTAATGATGTCACTTGTTGAAAAATTATAGCCCAAAACGGGCCAATCTGCTCCTTGTTTTTCCTTTTTTCCCATTTTTTCGGGTCAAGAGAAGGATACAAACCGGAAAGTCAGCATCACTGCAACATCGAGAACAACAACATGGACCATCGATCGAGATCACCTTGAAATTAATGATAATATATATTGACAGCTAATCATCATTGACGTCAACGATGCGGGAAATGCTCACTAGAGTTTTCTAAACGTGACTGTTCGCTCTTCACTGATTTATCCCGTATAGTGTTTAAAATGACGGTAAGATATACATTTGTTTTATGAGCTCTCGGAGAAATATTCATATCACAGAAATTTATTCTTACGTCTTTTCCTTTCCCATCAGCAATTGTCAATGACGATCCACAACATGATCTACGCGTCCGAATGTCACCGATCTAAAATTTGTAAAATACATTAGCATCCAATGTATATAAATCTTTACCAGTTATCCTAACCTCAAGATTACTCTGTCACAAACCTTCTCAGCTTGACTCTCTACTGAACTGTGCCGTTTGCAACATTCGAAACATGCAAAACATCCGCATACACAACACTGGAGCGGTCGAGAAACACTGAAGGCCACCTTCAATGGAATAGTTAAATTGGGAGAATATCACGGGTTCAATCAATAATACCCTTCCGTATCCATCAAAGAACTTGAATCGATATCCTCTGTAGTTTCTCATTACTTGAGCCTGCACCATATCTGATTCTTCGGAAGCCATATAGATCTGAACACCACAAATTTTCATTCTTTTAAAATTCAGGGAAGCGCTTTCTCACCTGCTCGCCTGTTGGAGTTTCAATGTAGTATCGATTGGGAACCTGTAAATCACTGCTGCCATTGCAGGTTTTTTTAAACCAAAAAAATACGAAAATATTTTTAAAAACTGTATGTACGTCAGGGGAATGCGCATAACTGAAACGAAAAGGGGGTTTTGAGAAAATTTACTATTTTTCGAAATCGCTATTCATATTGATTTCTTGATTTGAAAGCTATAACGACCACTCAAAAATCCTTTTTGGAATAGTATTTTTCTCTCTTTTTTCTTTTGTTTTTGGAGATTTCTCTTTCTCGATAAAGACATTGAAAGTTAACAAAAGACTGACCTCGATATTCATGACAAGTTCCAGTAGCTCTAGTTTTTGTCTGACCACAATGTTGCTGAGATTAGCTAAGAACTCGAGACCGGGAGGACATCCGGGAATAGGGTCAGGAATGGCAATCCATCGAGTCTCTGAGAGATACTATGTCAGGTCAAATGTGAAATGTTAGATGCCAAATGTTTAGTGCTAGCTCCAACATATTGCTGACTTATGCTCTGTTCAAAGTTGCAAAAACAAAAAGAACAGATGAAACTCTCATGGTAAATAATACTTTACCGCCGTTTTGTATTTACCGGATTTCTGAACATTAAATTTTTTTAAAAAGCTAATATTGACCAACACTTTTTGCATTTGGTTATTTTGAAAAATGTGCAATTGAGAAGTGTATTTAAAAAAAATAATTCTCACGATCATACTTATCTAATGAAGCCTATGAGTATTCCGAAACATTGATGAGCGGGGTATAGGTTAACATACATTAACATGTAAGAATAGTTGTAATTCTCACGCGGCTGTGGCGCTCCTGGCTGCATGACAATTGGTAGCACAGCGGCTGGGGGTTGATAAGTGCCGTAGGGAACGAGTGAAGGAATGCCATGCTTCTCTACAGTCGCTCCCGGTATCGTAGTCGCTATCTGCGATTGTTGGGAAGATGTACCGCCATACGGTGGCTGAAAGAATGCAACGTTTCTGCACTAGCACATATTTTCGACGAACTCGACAACTCGACTACTTAAAGGGACTGAAACCTTTGTCAACGATCTCTTCAACACTCTACGCTCAATCGTTGTCAGAGAACAGAGAAATAGTGCGCGCAATGAAGAAACCATTTAGTGAGGTTACCCTCCCTTTAAACGACGGAACTCCATAACTCCCTTATTGTTGCTTTTTTCTCATTATTCATGTTTTAGCTGATGGATAAATAAAAAATAAAAAATAAATTCTAGAAAAGGAGCATACTTGTGCGGGATCGTAACTCGGAGGTGGCTCATTTGGAGGAGGAGGTTGTACACTTGCAGTGAGCTCTACACCGTTTTTCATGTCTGAAGTAGAGTATAAAAAGTTCATCGCTACGCCAGGAATGGACGATTTTTTTAAACTTTGAACGATAAATTTATAACAATAAGGGTAAAACGAACTACACTCGATGGATGCTGCTATTTTTGCTATTTGCGATGTTGGTTACAGTAGTTTACTATCAATTATTTTCTAGTATTATATATACTACTTACTCTTGCAATATCTTATCAAATCAAAAGTAAAATTCAAAAAAATTCTTAAATCATCATAAAGAATATGCTATAATATATAATAATAAATGATATTTCTCATCACAGCGATTTTAAAAGTAAAAATAGTTCTGCCCACTTGATAATATGAACATATTACAATAGAAAAAAAAATATTTTGACTTTGCCGAACGGGAGGAGAAAAACCTGATTTGTGACTCACTGTCACGTGATCCACGACGAAACAATCAACATTCTTCTTCTCAACCATCTTTCTGCCCTTGCACGTTGCCCTTTCGTAAATAACCCGTACAATGTTCCAATTTTCACAATGCAACAGAGAAATAAATCGCCACTTTATCTTCGAAGATCAAGAAAGTGACCGATGGATGAAAAAATACAGTAGACGACAAAATTATATCATATTTTATTTTTCAAAGAATATTTCCAGCAAGTATCGATGAAACTTGATACGGCTCCTACATCATATACATGCACTGTTGTGTAGTACAACCACCTGTAGCAGAAGTCAAGTCCTCGAAAAGAAATACAAATATTGCGAAATTTTCGATTTTGCCAATATTCGATTTTTCCGTGATATTTTGTTAAAATTTTTATCGCTCTTTGTAAAGCGTATTTCAATTCCATTTATACACATGGTGTATGCAGTGGATCTAGAGATGATGTAGAACACGCAAACTGAGTTGTTAACAGCAGGGGAGAATAACCAAAGCTACAGTAATCAGGACGTACTCAAATGAAACTTTGCCAGCAAATCATTAATGAACAGAAATCGATCGCTGATTTCTACAAGCGTAGGGATGTGCAGGGAATTTCCACGTGTTACGGCCAGCAAGAATAAATAGGGTAGAGCTCACATTAGCTATAGTCTCGAAGATAGAAACATCCTTGATATCTCTATTCTTGGCCTCTACTTCACTTTTCCTTATATTTCTCGTCGAATTTCCTTTGCAAATCATCCCAATCCATACGTACGTAATGTTCATTATCACTAAAAGAATTTATGACTACATGGACGAGGATCTATGAAGAAGTCGCGAAGTTACAAGAAAAAAATTAAAGATGGATAGAGTTGGAATAATGTGTATCTTAGATATATTGTTAATCATGAACACAATGATTGTTATGAGCGTTTGAAATAAAGGTAGCGTGTGGTATCGACCAGATTTAATCGAAATATGTTTCAACTAGACCAAGGAGAATTAATTATACTTCTCATTCAACGCTAATCTTAGTTTCACATTATTCCAACTCTATCCATCTTTAATTTGTTTCTTGTAACTTTGCGACTTCTCCATAGATCCTCGTCCATGTAGTCATAAATTCTTTTAGTGAGAATGAACATTACGTACGTATGGATTGGGATGATTTGCAAAGGAAATTCGACGAGAAATATAAGGAAAAGTGAAGTAGAGGCCAAGAATAGAGATATCTAGGATGTTTCTATCTTCGAGACTATAGCTAATGTGAGCTCTACCCTATTTATTCTTGCTGGCCGTAACACGTGGAAATTCCCTGCACATCCCTACGCTTGTAGAAATCAGCGATCGATTTCTGTTCATTAATGATTTGCTGGCAAAGTTTCATTTGAGTACGTCCTGATTACTGTAGCTTTGGTTATTCTCCCCTGCTGTTAACAACTCAGTTTGCGTGTTCTACATCATCTCTAGATCCACTGCATACACCATGTGTATAAATGGAATTGAAATACGCTTTACAAAGAGCGATAAAAATTTTAACAAAATATCACGGAAAAATCGAATATTGGCAAAATCGAAAATTTCGCAATATTTGTATTTCTTTTCGAGGACTTGACTTCTGCTACAGGTGGTTGTACTACACAACAGTGCATGTATATGATGTAGGAGCCGTATCAAGTTTCATCGATACTTGCTGGAAATATTCTTTGAAAAATAAAATATGATATAATTTTGTCGTCTACTGTATGAGGCATATTAAAAAATATTAAAAAATCTTTACATTTTTTCCCTTTTTGCAAGAAAGTTTGCAAAATTGAAGTTAAATAGGTACTTTCTCACTGAAACTGTTTTCTTTATTACATAGTGATTACGTATATTTTAGCTCTGAATATTCTTGAGATACAATATTCTTATGAGAACTCTAAAGAAAACAGTAACTTTCTTGACCTTCAAACATTAAATGCTGTTTATTTGTCTGTTGTATTAAGCAATTTCGGAACATTGGATGGGTTATTTACAAACGGGCGGGAGCGCGCGATGGCAGAGAGAGGAAGGGGAGGGTGAGGTGTGTTCTTGAGAAGTTGGTTGAAGGCCAATACATGTTGACAACAAACGTTTCTTACGCACTCAGTGTCAGAAAAGTGTAAAATATAACTCTTTGTGTTTTCAAATCGAGCTAAAAAAGTTGTAAATTAGAACACCCCTCACAATAACACTCCGAGGTGTTCAACAAAACTACACCTGTTCATTTTCCACCTTTTCTGAGTGCGTTACGATACGCCAGTGACTGGGACCGCTCCCTATCTAATCACTCACTATATCCCGGAGATTAAAGGGAGAGTGACCTTTCTCAATGGCCTCTTCATTGTGTACACTATTTCTCTTTTCTCTAACAACGAGAGAGCGTAGTGCGTTGAAGAGGCCGTTGACAAAGGTTTCGGCCCCTTTAAAAGGTGTTAGTGTATACTATACTCGTCACGTGACAGTGAGTCACCGATCAGGTTTTTCACCCGCCTGCAATGTCAAAATGTTCTTTTTGTTTTGCAACTTGGCATCGTGCCAAGTGGTAAGAAATATTTTTCCTTTGGAATATCGTTGCGAAGATAATCAACTTTTTTTTAAATGTTACATAATATATTTTTGTATATTTACATTTTGATCTAAGCATATTTTGAATGTCTTTGTTTGATTAGATATTGCAACAATAAGCACTGAGTAGGAATGTAATTGCGCCCTATCATTAAGCATTTAATACTACTTTAATACTTTTTTTTCACATTCTCAAGTAGTAGTATCATATGCAGTTCGTTTGCGGGTCTGAAAATTGTGGTTCTCCCGAAAGCCATTATCGATGCATTTATAATAATAACTTGATACACAATCTATTTAAGGGCTGCTCTTCCATGCATTATTGCACACATTTTGCGTGAGCATGTGATAAATATATTTTCAAAGGCTTAGACAAAACCGATCTCTTAGCAACAATTTATAGTAGTATTCAATCTATTCGATTCTACGATTCCTTATCAGCTTCATCTCTCATTCAAATGCTCTCATTCAAATTCGTTATGTCAATCACATTTTCAGTCATGGATAACTCTGTAGAGCACACATCGACTACACAACCTTCCCCACCAAACGAGCCACCTCCGAGTTATGACCCCTCACTAGTATGCGTTTGTTTATTCTATAAATATATTTAAAATATCCCCATCCGTTTCATCTCCCTTCCGATTCCCTTTCCTTCTCTCGACAGGAATTGGAATTAATTATAGCACGAGGTGAAGTAGGTCTGAAGAAGATATCACTGACCTAGCAGCGATCTCCCGCGCGACAATACTATTTACATTTACCTTTACTTTCATAGCAGTAACGTTTCATTTATTCAGCAACCGTATGGTATAACACACGCCCAGCAAATAGCGTTTACGATACCAGTGACTCTGGAGAAACATGGTGGAACTCCTCTACTCGCCCCCTATGGCACTTATCAACCACAAGCCGGTGTACTACCAATTATCATGCAGCCAGGAGCACCCCAGCCGCGTGAGAATTTAAACAAAGCGAAAGTTATCCCCTACCCCCTCACCGCTATTTAACGGGATTATCATAGGTTTCATTAGGTAGGTTAAGCCATGTTTAAATTTTATATTCCGCAGTTATATTTTTTTTCGAAATTAAATGTTATACAACTGCAAAAATTGTGACCAATATGAACTTGCTAATCAAGTGTTTACAAGATACGAAGCGAAAAGAAAAAGGGAGGTAAAGTGTTTAAAACAATGAGAGTTTCCTTTGTTTTGTTTTTCTTTGTGAAAATAATTTGAATAAAATACTTCTTAAAAAATAAAAAAAATAAAAAAAAAGGTTATTCTCTTTTATTCTCTCTCAGAGACTCGATGGATTGCCATTCCTGACCCTATTCCCGGATGTCCTCCCGGTCTCGAATTCCTTGCTAATCTCAGCAACATTGTGGTCAGACAGAAACCAGAACTACTGGAATTCCTCATGGGCATCGAGGTTTGTCCTTTGTTAAATTTCACAATATTGACATAAATTAATCAAATTATATCAAAACATTTGTTTCCATGACAGTTATGCAAAAATCACCTACGTATTTGTTATTTAAAAAAATTACATCACTTTATTTTTCGAATTCTGAAATGGCATTTGTACTTTACAGGTTCCCAATCGATACTACATTGAAAACCCAACAGGCGAGCAGGTGAGAAAATATTTGCTTCCATTATACTGATCTGTGTTCGTTTCATGGAAGTGTATGGAGTAATCCCTTCTTGATATTCTCCGACAAAGAATTCCTTGCATCAGAGATTCCTCACGCTACAACGGCAATTGTTTTTAGTAAACAATACTTTGCCCCATTGTCGCTAGCTACACGACCCACCCTAATTTGTCAAAATTCACTCGAAAAAGAAAAAGATATAAAAAAGATACAATCAAAATTTTCGTGATATTTGGCGCCACCCATTTTTTGCGTCCGACCCACCCGATTTTAATTTCCATCTACAAAGTTTATCCACTTATGAAAGACTTTATTACACCACCCGACCCATCCCCATGCAAATATTAATTTGTTGGATGACGGGTGAATAGCACGATGAAAGGATATCGCATAAATGACAATGGAATAGTTCCCCCGCATAACAAAATTAAATTTGTGATGTTTAGATTTATATGGCTTCCGAAGAATCCGAAATGGTCCAGGCACAAATACTGAGAAACCAGAGAGGATATCTGTTCAAGTTCTACGACGGATACGGAAGGGTAAGATGGTTATTGAATGAAAGAGGGGAAACTTTACCTTGAAGGTGGCATTCACAGTTGCCCGTCCCCTTCAGTGCTGTATAAGTGGATGTTGCGCATGTGTCGAGTACTGCAAACGCCATAGTTCAGTAGAGAGTCAAGCTGAGAAGGTTAGAAACTGAGCAAACTTGAGAACAGCCTAATTGGCAAAGACAATTTTGTATTGGAAATTACGATGTAATTTTATAGATCGGTGACATTCGGACACGTAGATCCTGTTGTGGGTCGTCATTGACAATTGCTGATGGGAAAGGAGAAGATGTCAGTGAAAATTTTGTTTTTCTGTAGTAGGATTATCAAACCGTGAGCTCGAAATGAATATATTTTGCCACCGATTTAAAGGCATACCTTCATTTCATTTGCAACACAGTTATCAAGAATCCACATAGACGAGAGCTCTGGTGTGCATGAAATTCCAATTCTTGCACCTAGCCTTGCATCCAACTCCCTTTTCTTCTTACAATTAAACTTTCTTTCTTGTGGGGGGGGTCTTAAAGGCATATCCGCGATAAATCAATGAAAAGCGTTCTTTATTTTAATATGGTCGAGTATAGCTATTTGATTATGATAATCAGTTATCAATGTTTTTTCCCATATCAAGGTGATTTCGATCGATGGTCGCTGCTGTGCGCGATGTTGCTGTGATGCCGACTTTCCGGTATTTATCCATCTAGTTTCCCCAAAATAAAGGAAAACATGTAGAACAAGTTCATACTGCAGAATTTGACGTGCGGTGTAATAATGGTCAAAATTGTTATCTGTGAAGAATGCTATTGTTGTAGCTTCGTTCATCCACAAATGGAGCTTTGCTCGGCAGGATCAAACGAAAATATCTCGGATACATTCATTCGTCTTACTCCAATGCTGATGTCTTCGAGATAGAATGTAGGTTATCCAATCAAAAATAAATAATGGTTTCAATAATACGTTAGGGTTTAATGGGCAAATTGACAAGGTTAGATTTTTGGGGGGCGATCGTTTTGCCAACGATCGTTTGCACAACGGATCATAAATCGGTTGGAATTTGGCGTATGGCAACCAAAGTTGTACCATTGCTATCTGTGGGAGTGTACGGTATTGGGCTACCGTAACCGTCGGGAATTGCGAACTGATTTTTTTAGTCGACCCATGACCCATGGGGTTCATGGTTGAAAATGGCCGAAGTCGAAAAATTCATGATGACCGCAGATCAAATACTAGTTACAATTATATCAATAGTGAGCCTACTTTTATCGGGATAGGTACCGTGACCCGTACTACCGTAATCAAACAGGGATTTGCCGTGAATTTCGCTATAGGGTACGGTAGCTAGATTACGGTAGTTCGGGTTACGGTATCCATAAAGATAAAGGTTGGCTCACTATTGATATAATGGCAACTAGTATTTGATCTCGGGCCACCATGAATTTTTCGACGTTCGCCATTTTCAACCATGAACCCCGGGTCATGGTTGAAAATGGCGAGGTCAACCGAAACAAATCAGTTCGCGATTCCTGACGGTTACGGTAGCCCAATACCGTACACTCTCATTGATAACAATGGTACAACGTTGGTTGTCATACGCCAAATTGCAACCGATCTATGATCCGTTGTGCAAACGATCGTTGGCAAAACGATCGCCCCCCCCCCAGATTTTTATACAGTACTGGCCAAAAGATTATTGACTTTTGGTTTTTTCGTCATAACTTTTTTCAAACTCAACCGATCGAGTCCAGCTTTTCAGGGATTATTTTGATAGTGTTTTTACGTGTCTTACACAAAAATCACCCCGGTTGATCTCCTACCGTGAGTTTTATTTCAATTTTTATCAAAAGTCAAAAAATTAGATTTTCGTTTTATTCGAATTCTTCGATTTTTTTCCACTTATTTTGCTACCAATATGTATTATATCGATTCAAAAGCACGACACGGATTCTTGGGAGCAAAAATCTACCGATATCCGTGCGAGAATCCATTCGTCGTGGACGTCAGATGGGACTGTCCCACACATACCGTTACAGCAGTTCCGAGTGTCTGTTTCGACTATCCTGAAGATCATCAAAACTTCAATCCATGCTCAAACAATGAAGAAGGTTAATATACGACCTCGCAAGACGACCACGACATCTGTTCGTCTGATTACCTGCATCTTGAAAGAGAATCTGAGGCTCACTACAATGGACATCAAGCGAGTACTAGCGGAGTTTCGCTAAATTGAGGTGTCTAAAGAATCTAAACTAGTCTGAAATGATGTTTGAGGTGTCCGTGGTCAATGTACAACTTCGTCTGCGTACATGGGGTATGTTCGGACGTCGGCATGTCTAGAAATAGCTGATCTCCGAAAAGATTCGCAAAGCAAGAATCGCACGATCAAAAGATCACATTCATTGGACCTCCTAACACTAGAAGTAGGTCGTATTTTCAGACGAAATTAAGTTTTTGATGATTGGTACGGAGGGAATAACCCATGTTAGTCGTCCGGTTAGCACTAGGTAGGATGTGAAGTACCAGCTGACCACTGTGATGCATGGAGGATGATCGTTGATGTTGTGAGGTTGTTTCTCTGAAGATGGGGTTGGCCCCCTGGTTCATGTGCATGGGATTATGAGTAAGGAGGACTACATAAATATCCCAGAGACCCATTTCATTCCCTCAAACATCTTTTTAGCCAAGTTTAGAAGCTTTTGGTACCCCAATTTGGTAAAATTCCGCCAATTCTCGCTTGAAGTCCATTGCCGTGAGCCTCAGTTTCTCCTTCGAGATGCAGGTAATCAGACGATCAGATGTCGTGGTCGTCTTGCGAGGTCGAACATTAAACTTCTTCATTGTTTGAGCACGGATTGAAGTTTTGATGACCTTCAGGATAGTCGAAACAGACACTCGGAACTGCTGTGTCAGAGGACTTGCGACAGTCCCATCTGACGTCCACGACGAATGGATTCTCGCACGGATATCGGTAGATTTTTGCTCACAAGAATCCGTGTCGTGCTTTTGAATCGATATAACACATATTGGTAGCAAAATAAGTGCAAAAAAATCGAAGAATTCGAATAAAACGAAAATCTCATTTTTTGTCTTTTGATAAAAATAGAAATAAAATTCACGGTAGGAGATCAACCGGGGTGATTTTTGTGTAAGACACGTAGTAACACTATCAAAATAATCCCTGAAAAGCTGGACTCGATCGGTTGAGTTTGAAAAAAGTTATGACGAAAAAACCAAAAGTCAATAACCTTTTGGCCAGTACTGTAGCTATTAACTGATAATTTTGCGCTTTTATCGATTATAGCCATATTAGCCATAATGCTTCATTACCAGGTCGGTCCAGTGTCTAGGACCAGGGCCGAAACACTGGATCGTTTTAGATTAATTTGGTTTTTTTCTTAAAAGTTTCTAACGCAACCCACTGCTTAGTCCATTTCTTTCATTCTCTATAATTTACCATTTTTGTACACCCCTTTTCAATAATTTCCCTTACAGTCCCAGTCGATCTCGACGTTCGAATCAAAGCTTCCGTCATCGGAGCCACTATTCTTATTGTGAGTGTGATCTACTAAAAATTCAATATATTTTGATTTTCTATGCTAATTTCAAGAGTATGGATATTCTTATTTTTACAGGACTTCCTCGAGTTCGAAGTCAATCAATTTCGTAATAATCGTCTTCAAAATAATGCGCTCATTCTTTAATCAAGATCGGTAACTTCAAAGTTGTTATTATTGGAATTCCTCTTCCTGAAAATCAACTTTTTATTCTTGGTTAACTCACTTTTCATTCATCTATTCGATAAATTATATTTAATAATAGAACAGACTTGAGGGAGGTGACAGGAGTTATAGATCCTTATCTATCTAATCGGTATGTGCATCAAAAGAGGAGCGTAAAGTGACTTTCTTTTGAGTATCTTCCGTATTTAATTTTATAGCTCGAAGTTGACCCAGGTTTGTTTGTCCTGATATATGGGTATAATAAAATTAAAGAAATAAAGAACAATTCAAAAATTTTTTCTAGAGAAACTTCACATAGTAAATACGTTTAAAACTTTACACACATACAAAACAGTTTTCATACACGGTCTATGATACACCACTCAAATTACGAAAATTACTCCCTCCCCAATTTAAAAAAAAAGGAAAATACACCAAGTCAAAGTGCA
Organism: Parapristionchus giblindavisi; assembly: GCA_943737045.1. NCBI lineage: Eukaryota > Metazoa > Nematoda > Chromadorea > Rhabditida > Diplogasteridae > Parapristionchus > Parapristionchus giblindavisi. The sequence goes on along the minus strand of CALSFV010000002.1, from coordinate 1,216,890 downwards.
TTCAAGTGAGCGGAGTACGCTAAAAGATCGCTGCAAAAATGAGAACTGTGTGACGGAGACTTGGATTCAGGAATACTTGAAGCCAAAAGCCCCTCCGCGTTGCTCAAGGGTCCTAAAAGTATTCAGAACAATGGACACGTGATGGATACTGCGGTGTGAACCGCCCATGGGGAAAGCTTCGCGTCCGCTGGAGAGACGACCTGAACCGAGCTATTGGCATATACTGGAGGAGTGTAACATACGATGAATATAGACATATCCTCATCGTTCATTGAATACATTGTCTGATCCGGTAAATTGATTTATTTTATATCTACTAAAAATTGTTTTTAAAATTATTTTAAACGTCAGAATATTGATAAAGGCTGTATGGTACGACATTCGTAAAACAATTTTTTGCAAACAACAATTTTCAAAAGGAAAAACAGATTTCTGACCATTTAAAACTACAAAAAAGAACATTTTGACATTGCAGAAGAGGGGAGAAAACCTGATTTGCAACTCACTGTCACGAAACAGTCAACATTCTTGTTGTGACACAATGAATAAAGGAGTACGAATTGTACGATGACACTTTTTGATCTCCTTGATATAGTAGTTTGATAAGGAACGGTTTTGTTATAGGATCACCATAAAAACCACCGTTGTTTCCAACTTCGTTTAACAACACTATCCCCATTTCTGCAATTGCGCGCTGTCGCTCACTTACCCGTTCGAAATAACCTGTACAACGTTTTAACTTCTTCATGCAATGGTAAACTACCATTTCGATCTGCTCAGGCAAACTCCGAGCTAATTATGTTCTCGCAGATAAAGAAAGCGAGGGAGCTTTTCCAGAGTCGAGTTTTCCAAATTAGCTTTGGTGTGCGCTTTTGTGTAATTTGAAGAAGATATATCTTTATAGGTTAAAAATACTCATACAGTGTACAACAGAACGTTCTCTTGATGAATGTGTTTAAATTAAATGAATGAGTATTTCGAAACTTTACATTGCAATAGAGAAATAACTCTCACAGCATAATAATTTATCATAATCATAATCATGAAGCGAACATCGCAATTAAAATTCTATTATTTCTATTTTACTTCCGTCCTCTAATAACGACAACAGGGGGTCTTCGGACGACCACAGGTCTAAAAGCCGGTCTAAACGCCGGTCGGAACATCGGTGGAGGACCTCTGAATGGTGGACGAACAACGACGACCTGTCGCTTGTCGCGCACATCACTGGGCGAATCGGATGCAGTCGGAAGTGCGGCAACTGCCGAGCTGCAAAATCAAAAGATTACAATGAATATTTAGTTAAACTATTTAATATAATTACAATAATCAACATTGCCAATATACTTAATATCTAATTATAATTACAAGATTGTGGATTGAGTTGTGAACCTGTTCGACAGTATTCTAAATGTACATGTAAGAGCAATAAGCATGTAAACTATTCTGCATGATTATGATATTATTCTTTACGAATAAAAATTATTTAAAAAAACATAGAATATACCATCTTTTACTTACTTATATAACTGTTATACAAGAATGAAGATTGAATGGTTAGCTTATTGATCGATAATATCATTGAAATGGAAAGTTGGGAAATGCACTCACAGAGCGAGAATAGCGACGAGGAGAAGGGCAACCACGTTCATGTTTTGTAAAAGTCACTCTTCTCCGTAATTTATATTGCTCAAAATGTTGTCGAATTGGTCAAATTGTGCATTGTCGAACTAAGATTAATCACTGATCAACATCATGTTCTCTAATTGTTCCGTAAATATGGCCATGATCTATGACAATTGCGTTATATATATATATATATATATATATATATATATATATATATATATATATATATATATATATATATATATATATATATATTTTCTATCTCCTCTACAATGAAAAAATCAATATTTATACATTCGAAAATCGATAATCGCCTAGTCGTCTGATAAAGTTGTTGTAATGTAAAAATAGTTAAAAAGCAAAATTCCACAATCTTTAGTTTCACGATTGAAGGAAAACATGTTTTCAAATTCTTATTTGAATTGAACTTTTAATGATTTTTATCAGCGGAACAGTTATTCCACACTTATCTTTCTTATACAAATTACACAACAATACAGCCGTTTAGTTTATTGAAAAACGAAAAATTAAAATAAAAATTCCAGTGGCACTGAATATTACACGCGTTTTTGCACATTGCATTCACAAAAATGAATATATGAACACGTACAAGTATTGATTTGTATGGTGAATACAACTTTTGAGATTTGAAATTTGATGTAAGAATAAATGTGCTGCATGGTTTTTAAATGATTTCCACTAAAGGTCGGAATCGTATTATCCTATTGTTATCGCACTATCCAATCATAGTATCAGTTATCATTTGAATTATAATATATTATCTCAGCCGGAGATGCGCTGAAGATGGTTGAACCGCAAGGAAAAAAAGAATACGTGGAAGACGCTCAACGAGATGCAGAGATGACTTGGTCAAAGCAGCCGATATTCCATTCCTATTTATAGATCTTAAATCTTTATCTATATTTATATCTTTAATGTATATTCATATTTATATATTTATATCTTTATATCTATATATGTAAATATTTAAATCTTAAATATTTAAAAATCGATCGTCATGATCGCAACAGATGGAGAAGTCTCACGACAACCCAACTCATGTACCACCACCATGCTAGCATATAAAGTTTCTTAAAATGTAAAATTTAAATGTAAATGTGATCGGCCAGACCCAAGGAACGCTCTGGGGAACATGCAACGTGAAAAGTGTAAACTGTTTCAACACGAAGTGGGGTTTTGAGTGGAACCATCCAAATTCGATTACATCCGGTTAGACCATTATTTTTCAATACATTTAAAACTCATAGGTGATTGATTTCAGTTGAACATTAACGCTTGGCTGTAGATGATTCATTTGCACAGAGATGCTATCGACGGTGTCCCGCGACTGCCGCGCACACTGAATTTAGAGAGTACGAGTAGCTTGGAGAAATGAGCGAGGCTCAACGCTTCACTTAATCTTTTCTCACAAGACAGAAGATTATGAGAAGTTTGTGTGATCCCTTTATGTTCATATAAAACGCATTTATCATCCTGGATTAGAATCCACAAAGTGAGAGAAATGAGAGCAGATACTAGAACATTTTGCTCCCAAAACAATGTAAAATTCAATTTTTATATCTATAATACAACTTCGTGATCAACACTTTTTAACACAGCACATCATGCAATGTAGAGGTTCGGGGAAGTCGGGGGTTGCGGGCCAAAAAAAACGTAAAATCATTACGAGCCCTCAACTTCGGAGGGAGGCGAGGGGAGTGGAGGGAGGATACGAGGTGGCAAACAAGGTTCATCGAACAGAGGACATTTTTTCTGTCGAAAATACACGACGAGTTAAAATTATTTTTAATTGGATGCATTCAGAGATGAAGACTTTGTTCTCGGACGATGCCCCGGAAAAACTACCCTCGTATTTGACCAGTGATATTGATATGAGCACAATGTTTGCTCAATTATATTACAATTTCTATTATGAAGTAAACATATTTGTAGAATTGTTTGCATTCTCTGTTCAACGCGAGAAATCGGAAAAACTAAATTGGAGTAGTTTTCCTTTGATAACTCGAAAACGGTTTGATCTAGAAATTTGGACCATTCTAAACTTTTCAATCTCCTTTTCAAAAGAATCATTTCTATTTTTTGGAAAGGTGATTGGACAACTTTGAAGTGAGATACGATCAAAAAACGGAAAGAGATGAAAAATCGGCTAAGTCCATGAGCTATATAGTAATCGACCCTGAGGGCCAAGAGATACGGATAGATATTGAAGACATAATTTTTGCAATAAAACGGATGGGGTCAAGAAAAAAATTTCGAGAAAACTTCGCTTTTTTGATCAATAAAAATGATTTTCGCGTTTTTCGCCCTAAATACTACTTAGCAGCGAACGGGTCATAGACAACTTTTTTGGAGAGCTTTAAAATATGGTTCGAATAACTCCTCTCTGCTCACTGTACGATCAAAATTGATCGAGTTATGATCGTTTATGTGGTAGGTCAAAAAAATCGATGATCTGCGATTTTGCCCCAATCAAGTAGCTAGGCCTTCTCATGACCCCCAACCACATCTACCAAAAGACTTTCATCGAAATCGGAGACAAAAAAGTTTTCCTAGTGGCAGAGAGGGTCGATTTTGCTACACTTTTACAGGAGACCTGTGTTATGTTCGTAACCTACACGTTTTCTCCGAGTAAGTCTACTTAAAGTGAGTGACGTATTTAAGTAGACTTTCAGTTTTGAAATACCAGAGCACCCATTGATCTTGGTCGTGAGTAGAACTCTTCCACAATCCCTCCTCGTTCATTCCTCTTTCTCTCTCACACAGTTCCATCTAGCATACATATGTTTCTCGCTGTCATCTTGTATAGAGAAGTAGAGGCGATAGATTGAGGACTGTTTACGTATTCTAGTCAGAATAGAAGGCAAAGTCGAAATAGCATTCCTCTCATGCCCACTAGGCTCAGGAGATAGTGTTAATTTTGCCATTTTTTATCTCGATTTTCACTATTTTTTCTACTTTTCAAATGATTCCTATCGTATCTCTAATTCTTATAGATTATCATTTTCTGATCATTCTTCAACCTTCATGTAGTATTGCCAGTGTTGGTTTGCCAGTGATAGTGTTGCCATATTAATTAGAAATTTGTGAAAGGAAGTTGCAATTGTACTAGTAAGAATGAATTATTATAAGTTATATGATTAGTTATTAGTAGGGTTGAGATTCACCGTCGAGACAGTAATGGGGCTGGCCATCTTCAGTAAAAGTAAATGAAAATGTTAATCAATCAATCTATTATTTATTTATCTGTTCTGTACCGTGTTTTACGGTAAAAAGGATAAAATATTGTTTTTATACTCCGCAATTTTAGGGGAGCCAATAATTTGGTCGAAGTGGGGCCAATAATTTGGTGGATCGAAAAAGTTGACTCTAAAATTTGGCTACCAGACAAGCCCCACTTTTAAAGTTGAGTCAATAATTTTGTGGTTGAACCAATAATTTGGTTCGAAGTGGGGCTAAAATTTTGGACTAAAATAACAGCCCCACTTGGAACCAAATTATTGGCTCAACCACCAAATTATTGACCCAACTTAAAAGTGGGGCTTGTCTGGTAGCCAAATTTTAGGCACCCAAAAATGTTCGACCAAATTATTGGCCCACCTAAAATTGCGGAGTATCTCATTGTTCTGGTTCCTCACCTTCTTCTCTTTGCTAGTTGTACCCCTATTGCCTTTCTTGACTGTTGTTCCCTTTCATCATTTTTCTATCTCATCGATCAGTCTCTCTCCCTCTCTCTATCTACTACTGTAGCTACTACTGCTCGTGCAGACGATAGCCACCACAACTGTTCTTAAAGGTGGAGACCCGCGACTGTTCACGCAAATCTGATCACTCATCAATCCCTTATTGTTAGTGCAGTGGTAAAAGTTCTGACTACATAGCGCATGACCGCGGGTTCGAATCCTATTGCGAAACTTTCTTATTTTCAAAAAAAAAGCGCGTCTATGCCTGCGATTGCAAGCATGATTCCTTCTTGATTCTAGCGATCAATAAGCTGAATTAGTATGAATTACATAAATGGTGTAGAACATGTTTTGCTAACTTTCTGTCTTTCCATAAGAACCGATGAATAATAACCGACTGGATGATAACGATTTGCATACTTTGTCTATTCATTAGCGCTTGTCTCTCAAATAGTTATCATCCAGTCGGATCTCATCCGACCTAGTGTCGTTTGGGTTACATTACGTGATTCTCACTTGCGCCTATTGTCTGTTTACTATTCAACGAATGCGCTTTGTTCATTATGAATCGTACAAATACGTGTTTCCCAATTAATTATTTTCCGTATAAAATGTACTTGCATAATTGCATTGCTGCTAAACAGAGGAAGAACTATTGATTAACTCCCCACTCTTTCCTCCTTTGCTTCCTCGCTCTCTCTGATCTACCTACTCTCTCACCGGTGCGCTCTCTCTAAACATAGAAATTCATTGTGGCAGTGGTTGGCTACTCTCGTACCAAATAAACAAGTGTATATTATACGGTCACTATCTTCATACTTTTAGATGTCCTATACGCATCGACATTAGCAACCTTCCTTATATGAAGGTTGCGTCAGAATAAATAAGAAATAATAAGAAATAAGGAACAAAGGATGAATCGAGCAGAATGAACTGAGTAAGTTTTGCTGCACTCTAATATGCTTTCACGACTTCCAAAACGAAAACAATCGTCTAACCATTCCTTCAAAAAAAAAATCTCCTGATAGTTGTCTTAATTTCCTCCTTGCAGATTCTGCCAAGCTATGATGTCTTACGAAAGCTGTGTGGAGAATTCGTTGAATTCTCGAAGTTCGTTGAATTCTCGAAGACAACTTGTGGGTATTCGTTCTTCTGCCTCTCTGTAGATGGTCGTCCGCGCGCCCTTTCTCTCTCACTCTCCTAGTGTACAATTCTCAGATTGTAAGACCTTAAGATAGCAAATCAATATCCTATCTATTCATATCTTTCTTCCACAATCTCTTTTACTCCAAGACTCCGCCCACTATCCCCACCCTAGCACATTCATTCAGACCCACTTCAGTTCTTCAACGTTCTCCAACAAGAGAGAGTCGACAGAGTGACCAAGAGAGAGAGAGAGAGGTCGTAGAGTGGAACGAAGGGGATAACACTTGTTACTTCTTCTTTTGCCATCTTTTCTTTTCTGCTTAGCTGTTTAACTCACCTCGTTACTTGTTGTTTCACATTGTGTTCTTGATATTGTGCAGAGGGGTGACAGACGCAGAGAGGTAGAAACCACGCCCACAACGGGAAAAGACAGAGGCTGTAAGATTTTCGTTACCTACTCTCACTGTACCTGAAGAGAGCAGGAGGTTCCCCTCTTTCTCCTTCACATTGTTGTCGACTGTATTTAGGTGGATGATGTATACTTTTCACTTTCCATCACTTGTCCATTAAAGAAACAATAAACAATCAAATAAATAAACAAATAAATAAACATATGACAGTGTCCATCACATTTCAGCAGCAAAACGAGGCAGAAGATGAAGCAAGAAACCGATCAGTTCGTGGACAGAATGAGCAAATCTATGACGACAATCATCGAAGAAAGGAATTATATTTTTATTTTATCCTTTTGTACTGCCTTCTCTATATTTTGCCTATTCATGCTCAATATGTTTAAGATGATGATTGATTATTAATAAAGTATCATGCAACCTTCTCTGAGACTAGTGTTCGATACGACAAGTCTATGGACGACTTTGTAGGGTCCATATATATGCATCGGCATCTTTCCATAAGGCGATGTTACATTTTCAAAGCGGGCGATCGTCCAGGTGCGTTTTACAAACTGATGTTACATAAACTTTTTTTTTCGTTTTACTAACTGCTGTAACATAAACTGGGCTAGGACAAAACATGTGCTCTTTTCACAGCCCGGAGAAACAAGGTTTCTTGACCGTAACGAAATCTTTCTCATGATCGATATTCTTATTCATGTTGAATATTAACAATTTGAAAGCCTCGTATATAAATATAAGTGACGGGAAAAGATTTCCAGGTTTTTATTTCTATTCCTTTAATAACTATTTATTAGCACATCAGTTTATCAAATGAAATATAAGGAAAACGCATACAACAATAATTCTATAGTTCTCACATTTACATTCGTTCATTTAACACTATCGTTATGTACAAAAGTGACGGTATCAATGAATATTTATGGTTTCTTACAATCTAACGGCAACGGTTGAAAAATTCATTGATGTGTGAGTGATAAAAGAAGCTATAAAAAGAACTGCAGTTTTAAATATAAGAACTAAAAAGCACAAGGTTTTGCAAAGATATAATACCTTTTTCTGAGGAGTCATCGGGAGACTATTCTGTTAACTATAAAATCTGAATACTTAGAAGATTTTTTAACAAGATGAAATAATAATTGATTTGTTGCAAAAATAATGAATGGATGAACCATTATCTCTGGTATCTCAAAACAAGTAGTTAACTTATCATTCCAACTTAAGGTAGACTCAAGGAATATCACTATTATCCGACACAGAATGTCTGAAAATAAATAGAAATATGAATAATATTTTCTTTTATTCTCTACCTTGGTGTATGTTCGTCTTAAATTATCAATAAAATGAAAATCAAGCTCTTACTTCTTATCATTCTTGTCGCATTTGAAGCACAAGAGATTAACAACGCATTTCATTTTTGGACATTGGTAACAAGACAAACACATTGCGTATATTAACATAAAATGAAGGAAATGAGACGCAGCTGAGTAAGAAGAGAAGAAGTATGGATCTGAATTGAATGAATATATTATTTTTAAGGGACAAATATTGTTCGCATCCACATTATAATTGAGGCTAGATAATGTTAGATTATGTATATTAAATATAATTTATACATCATGGTGCTTCGGCCTCTACGTTTGTACAATTCTTTGTGCGCAGATATAAATGAAAACTGCCAAAAGCTCTCAAAGAGATGTCCAAGCTAATCTGAAACTGCCCTCTCTGGTCACATTCTCTCACTCGCATTGTCTACGAACTCACACAAATTCCGAAATCACACATTATCAAATTTTTAAAAAAATATTTGCATATTTTGAGCATGTTCATTCGGTTTATCATTCATCGGTTCTTATCCGATCTAGTGCCCTCGTAGTTATAAATGCAATTACATCTTTCAACAGATGATTTCATCCTCTCTGCTTCTTTAACGAGATCCGGATGAATTCGCCTTAAAAGTTATTCTTATTCTTATTCTTATTCTTATTCTTATTCTTATTCTTTATTCCATCATAATATACGTAACAAGAAAATAAGGACATGAAGGGATTGATGGATGTCCGTCGCTAATGTAGCGATATCGGTGAGGGTTCTTGGTGGTGAGGGTTATATAATTGATAATAGCTATATGTGAACCTCATATATATGTAAATTGGCGAATCAGGTATGAATATCCACACAATAGATACGATAGTTTGTAGTGCAGATGCTATTGATGCGATTGTCTTAAACGTATTCAATTATATTACTTACTATTAGGGAACGCAAAATGATCAAATTTTATTTTCACATTTTTATCTGAAAGTGCTCGAGAAAATGCACATTTCAGCTGTTGAACGCTTTTTCATAGCATTCATACTGTGAGAATCGGAAGCAAAATCAACGACGAACTCTGACGTGAGCTCAGGGAGAGATGCTTGATCTACCATCATTGCTAGTCTGGATTAGGGGTTTACCTACGCAAGGACCATGGAAGACTGTGGAGAGCAGTGTAAGTCAACTCAAAAGTGTGTAGTAGAATCGGCCAATCCTTAGGTGAGATGCGTGACATTATATGTACTTTTTTCGCTCTTTTCGCTTCAAAGACTATTATTTAACCATCTAAATTCCTCTAACCTCACACAGAACGAATTACGCATAACTTTATGAATAGTTTATTCGTCTAACAATGAGATAGGGATCATAGTTTCTAAATTGTTTTTTTCTAATCCCACCTCATTGCTCATAAGTAACATACGAATGGGCCTACATTTGGGGCAACGTCCCATATTTGGTAAAAAAAAAATATTTTTGAGTAGCAGATAGATCACTTATAGGCAAATAAATATGAGTTTATTATCTATTTATCGACTTCGTCATTGCAAAACCAACACTAGTAAGATTCCAATTGCGGCTGCCTTCCCGATTAGCGATACTCTACTTTTGCTTGAATGACTACCGAACATAAAACCACTGAGCGCGATTTTGGAATATTTCACGAAATAATAATCAAATAATAATAATTTGCATAACTTACCAGAAACACTGTAAGAAGTATAGATAATGAACGTATTTTCCTGGTGGCGGCGATTAGGAGGAGAAGGTTTAAAATATAGTAAAAGGAGAAACGTATACGCTGTAAATGAACAGAAATGACGATTAAATTATGCCAACTAAGAGCAAGCTAGCTATCATAATACTTATTTAATTATGAAGATAAAATAGTTCAATAAATTAAATTAAATTAAATTTAACTTAGTTGAAGAGTTACACTACGTTAGATCACACTTTCTTATATAAAATATAAATTTATTTATTTAAATATCTACTTACATTTATGATTCGTTGTTCACTGTTGTTTGTTTCCCTAAAGCAAATATCCAGGTGAAAATATTCAAACGTGAGCATGAATATGTATAACAGAGGCACGGACTGAAAAAGAAAAACCCTATAAAGCGTATGTTGCATATTTACCCACTAAGTGCCGATAAATATACTTATTTTGTCCTGCAGTTTCCGAAGATGTTCCTGGAAAAAAGAGAGTTGATTTTGCCCGGAAAAGGAGAAGATTCACGCACCATCATCATTTTTATTTTGTTTCTTCATTGAAGATTGTTCCATTGCCTATACTTCGAAAAATGAAAATTTGAGATTACTGTAGGGAAGAAAGCCTGGAAAAATAAGAACTATTCTACATTTTTTGTTAGGTAGAGTCTCTTCTCATATCACACTCAAAAAAAGGAGAGACCAAAAATTCAAGACTACGGACCGGAATTTTAAAAATGTTTTGAGAGATCATTTGAAGAGCACAAGAAATTAATTTTTTAGATAAGCAAAAAAAACAAGAATGAGAAAAACATAATAAATATAGAAAGGAAGTAAGTCTGATATTTCAAAACTAGCAGTTTACTTAACGTCATTGACTCGAAGTTCACTGCAAGATACTTCAAGAAATGCCAGAGAAAGTTATTGAAAGGTAGGCAGGCGTGATCATGCATGGAATATATACGGATAATGCACCGAGTATCTGCGACCATGCAAGATTACGGAAAGTTCGTGCATGATCAGTAATTTATTTATTTATTTATTTCTTTATCCATCAGTTAAAATCAAGAATAATGAATGAATGAAGCAATAAGGGAGTGATGGAGTTCCGTCGCTTAAGCGATTTCGGTTGGGGAGTGGCAGCTTTAGCTGAATAATGATATTAAGGACGAATACGAGATTGAGTTATAATCTTGAATAATCATGCATGGAATTGTCTTGCATGCATTCATACACCACGAACACTAGAGCTGGTCAGTCAAGATATATTTATATAATATTGAAAGCTGTGTAATCTGCGTCATAGGTTGAGTGAGTGAGAGAAGGAAATGTGGACAAACTAATTTCTTCCACTTGACTGTCCTACCTTTCAACAACTTTACTTCTTCATCCATATTATTATTATTATTATTATTATTATTATTATTATTATTATTATTATTATTATTATTATTATTATTATTATTATTATTATTATTATTATTATTATTATTATTATTATTATTTTTATTATTATTATTATTATTATTATTATTATTATTATTATTATTATTATTATTATTATTATTATTATTATTATTATTGTTATTATTATTATTATTATTATTGTTATTATTATTATTATTATTATTATTATTATTATTATTATTATTATTGTTATTATTATTATTATTATTATTGTTATTATTATTATTATTATTATTATTAGTTATTAGCACAACCTAATATCATCAAATGAGATATAGAAAAGTGCATACAACAATAATAATATAGTTCGCACATTTACATTCGTTCATTTCACACAATCTATTTAGTACAAGAGTGACGATACCAATTAATATTTATCGTTTCTTACAATTTAAAGACAACAGTTGAAAAATTCATTGATGCGTGAGTGATAAAAGAAGATATAAAAAGGACTGCAGTTTAAAATATAAGAACTAAAAAGCACAAGGTTTTGCAAAGTTATATTTCCTTTTTCTGAGGAGTCATCTAGAGACTAATCTGTTAATTATAAAATCTGAATACCTAGAAGATGCTAGATGAAAATAGTTTTTTTTTTAACAAGGTGACAGAATAATTGAAATAATATGAATGGTTGAATCAGTATATTGAAAAATTTTTCTTTAACGAAAACATTTTTTCGTTCGTGGGGTAGATTAAAATACAATAGCTTCTCAAGGAGTATCATTCTTGTTAGACTCAGAAAGCCTAAAAATAAATATAACTTAGAAAAAAACGTCTAAAATTATATTTTATTTCTCCTCTTGGGACAGATTCATTTTAAATTATTTAAAAAAAAAACTCTTACTTCTTGCCATTCGTATTACGCGAGTCATTTTGGCAGCACGACTCATTTAAAGAGCATTTCATTTTGTCAAATTCGTAACAAAAGAAGCAAATTCCGATTAGTATTTGAAAATGAAGGAAATGGAGCATAGCTGTGCCAGATGAGAAAGAGTAAGAATCTGAATCAAATAACAATTGTAATTGTAATGGGGGAAAATTAGAGGCAAACCCTAACTAATTTAAAACTCTCCACTCTGGTAACATTCTCTCACACACGTTGTCTACGAGAGTAGCAGACAATTAAAGTATTACAACTTACAGTATGTCTTTAAATGCGGGATTTTAGAGAATTGTGCTATTTTTGTAGTAATTTTGTTCTCTGTGTGAATTCGAATAAAATATCCCTTTCCTTCGTTTTTGTCTTTTTTTAAAAATTTAACTCTATTTATAAATAAAAATTAAAGTTATTCCATAATTATCCTATATATTTACGAAAGAGCACTAATTACTTGTGTCAAGATATTCTCCCAATCCCAGCGTTTCGTTCCTCTCTGTTTCGTTAACGAGACCACGATGAATGAGATCAAGATGAAGTTGCCTTAAAAGAATAATAATAATAAATAATAAATAATAATAAATATTTATCGCATCTTTCAATTTGATGACAAAGTTAAAATAAAATATTTGATAGTACAAGTGATAAAATAAGAAGAAGCGAAAAGAACTGTAATAACTTGAAATGCAGCAAATTATTATTGCTACACTGATTTTAATTAAAATATTCATTTATACGAGACACGTTTCACAATGCGATTTGTTCTTTTTCTTCTTCTTGTTTTTCAATCAATTGGGGAAGGAAATGATTAGAACTGCTTTAAACTGAAACTCGTTTTTTTTTATCATTGTGGAACATCGCTTCGTATTACATTAAATATTCCAATTGGGAAATTTCTTCAGCGGGACACCTTGTAACTGTCCCAAATGCTCTCATTCACCTGTTCTCTCAAATGTTGTCTCATCTTTTTGATGTATGATGAATTAAATTAAAATTTAAATCTGCCCCGCGGTACCAACTGCGGGGCACACTGCGGATCCAGCTATAATTCCCCGCTTGGTGGCTTGTTCTTTCTTTGATCTTAACACGTTGCCCCTCGGGGAGACATTCAAAGAGTAATTGTAATGATAGTTAGATTTGGAGAAAACGGATCCTCTACGAACCTCATATGTATGTAAATTGGCGAATCAGGTACGAATATCCAGACAATTGATACGATAGTTTGTAGTGCAGAGGCTATTGATACGATTGCCTTAAATTAATATTTTCTATCGTCTCTCGCACCTAGAGTGTAATAGTTTTTTTTTCGATTCACACCTTTAACCGACCAAGTTACTCTAACCTCACATAGAGAGAAACATGCCAATAACTCATAAATGGTTTGCCCGCATTAATGGGCATATCTCACACCGAGTGCAAACTTGCCCAAATATGGGCAATATATTTCGATATTTGTCATACTTGTGTAAATGATTTGCCCACATTCGGGCAAACGGTAGCCCAAAACCAGTGATTAGCCCTCATACAGGCTAGAATTTGCCTGAATACAGGCAATTCGTTCGCTAACAAGGGATACTCGGGAAATTTAATCTCTGTGCACTACGTCGTTGCTAACCCTCACTAGTAGTTTCCAGATATGGCTGCATTAAATTAAATTAAATTAAATTTATCTTACATTAAATAAATGTGCAAGTGATAGATAAATATTTCCGAACTACCGATACTCTACTTTCGCTAGAACGACTATCGACCGAGAATCTCATGTTGAAAGTTTCATGTTTAGGCTTAGTTGTCGTTACTATTGCCTTGCGTGCCCAGGTCGTCACGTAAACTAGCGTAATGCTACGTACGTAAACCCTAACTTTTTACAGTAATCTCATAGTCTATCACTTGAACGAAATGCACACAGAGTTTAATTTTGGCTATGTGAGGTTAGTTGGCGAACGATTTGCCCGTATTCGGGCAGATGCATGCCAATATATGGGCAAATCGCTGCCTTTTAGGTTACTATTTGCCCGAATGTGGACAAATTGTGTACACAAGTATTGAAAGGTGTGACATGTGTTGCCCATATTTGGGTAAGTTTGCTCTCTGTGTATTTAACATTAGTCTACTTGATTGCGTATATGGGTAAGGTAGAAGCAACGACGCGTAAGCAATAATGATTTTCATTACATACTTACCAGAAAGCATGTTAGATATTCAAATAGCGAATGTATTTCCCTGCCAACGGCGACTAGGAGCAGAATTATAAAGATAAAGTAACAGGAGAAGCGTGCACGCTGAAAATAAATATAAACGAAGATTCAATCTGAATGGATTAGAGATCCACAATAGTGAATTTGACATGGCCATTGACTTTGAAACAGTTTTTCAGCATGATTAGATGTTTCGTAGGTGGGTTGCGAATCAACTTGCGATGAGAGTTCACTATTCCGAACGATTGTGCCTCGCAACTTGCAGGAATGGAGGACCAGCGGTGACAAAATCATCCCTCCATCTCTTTACTAGGTGTCATTGTTTCTTCCTGACACTGGCGGTCCAATTGTGATCACTCAATCACGATTCTGCAGTCGCGCAGTGATTTTTTTCACTAATTAATGCGTAAGAAATCGTGCATTTTAGTATGGTAAATATGATAGAAAGAACGTCGAGCAAAGTAATGCACTCAACTGATTCTCATTTATTTTCATTAAATTCGCACTTAAAAATTAATTTAAAAAGCTTGAAAATGGCTTGAAAATGATGTATATATGTGCGACCTTGCACGAAATCGGGTCAAAATAATGTTTTTTTAAAAATATTTTTTACATCGAATTGTGTCGAATCGGTCATGCAAAAGCACGAATACGGACATCTGGCTTGTATCATATGTGAACGATTTTTTAGTATACGGTAATCGGTATTGACAAATTTTTGATCGTTCGAACACGTAGTTAAAGATAGAGTTGGCAATTCGGGCGTTGAGGGCCCGCAATGAAATCGACTTTTCATTGCTAATGATTGCGGGCCCGCAGTGCGGTGTAAAATCATTGCGGGCCCGCAAACTCAGAGGGAGAGGAGGGGGAGCGATTGCGGGCCCGCAATGGCATTTTGGGCCCGCAATGACTAGTTTATTCCTACCCTGCTATTTTTTTTTGTTATCGGTCGTTTTTCTCTGTTAACGAAGGAAAGTGAAGAGAACTGAGATGAACGACCGATCACAAAAAAATAGCAGTGTAGGAATGAAGCGGCCGGCATTGCGGGCCCGTAAGCATTATAGACCGGTCTGCGGGCCCGCAATCAATTGTGGATTATTGCCATCTCTAGTTAAAGGTGCGAAATGTTTTGCATATGTGTGCAACTTGGACTAAATAAAGGTGAAGGTAAAAGGTAAAGGTAAAGGTACGGGGGGCGATCGATTCGGCAACGATCGTTTCGGCAACGGATCATAAATTGGTTGGGAGTAGGCCTGTGGCAACAAAAGTTGTACCATTGTTATCAGTGGGGTGTACGGTATTGTGCTACCGTAACTGTCTTGAATCGTGAACTAATTTTTTTCAGTGGACCCATGACCCATGGGGTTCGTGGTTGAAAACGGCCGAAAAAAATTCATGATGACCGCAGATCAAATACTACATGCCTGTATATCAACAGCCAGCTAACTTTTATTTTTAGAGATACCGTACCCGAAATACAGTAATCTAGCTACCGTACTTTTCAATATTATAGCGAAATTCAAGGCAAATCCCGGTTTGATTACGGTAGTTCGGGTTACGGTATCCATAAAGATTAAAGTTGGCTGACTGTTGATATTCAGGCATATAGTATTTGGTCTCGGACCATCATGAATTTTTCGACTTCGTTAATTTTCAACCATGAACCCTGTGGGTCATGGGTCCACTGAAAAAAATCCGCCCAACCTATTTATGATCCGTTGCCGAAACGATCGTTGCCGAATCGATCGCCCCCCAAAGGTACAACCCGTTAATCAAGGCACACGAAGTCCTGCGGGTTACCACTGCTAGGCCAGTGATATTTCAAGGCCAATTCAGTCCGGAGGTCCTAATTTCTTCTTCGGACCTACTTTACCTCATGACCTAGTCACCACCAATTCCCCTTTCGGGTGTCTTGGTCAGGCGGAGGCACCGAGTTGGACTAAATTTACATTTTAAATACATCTAAATGTTAATTTAGTTTTAATAAACTTTATATTAGTTAAAGAAATACTCCATCTGCTTACATTTATCATTCTTTCTTCAATGTCGTAATCCTTGCTAATGGCAAAATCCATGATAAAATATTCCACAACGACCCCGATACCGTATAGCAGCATAAAACCCTAAGAGAGAGAAATCATACTTAAAGGCACTGAAACCTTTGTCAACGTTCTCTTCAACGCTCTACGCTCTCTCGTTGTTAGAGAACAGAGAATAGTGTGCGCAATGAAGAGGCCATTAAGTGAGGTCACTCTCCCTTTAAAATATCTATATATTTATAGATATACATATACCTACATTTAGAGTAAAAGTAGAGTCATCTCGCTTGTTTTGTTGCAAAGGTACTTCTGAAAAAGAGAATTGGTTTGAACAGGAAATGGAACAGATTAACGTACCTCTGTTATTTGTATTATGTTTCATATTTGGAGATATCG